>CM061133.1:219301110-219877790 GCA_030789695.1 Scilla litardierei
TCGGTCGAGTGGATTTGACTCCAGAATCCAGAGAGCTCATGAAGTTTTGGCTCGCTCAGGCTACTGACGTACTCGGTCGAGTAGCTTTGCTACTCAACCGAGTCGATCGAGTCAGATATACTCGGCTCACCGAGCTCGACCGAGCAGGCGGTCGACTCGGTCCGAGCTCGCTGGGCCCGTGCGCGACTATTAACGGCTTGGATGTGTCGTTCCCTTGGGTTTGTTCTTAACCCTCCGTTGTTTTGTTTTAGGTTAAGCCGTTTTTTGCCAGCAATAAGCCTCTATTGAGTTTTAGAGCCCCTTGCTACCCCATTGGAGATTGGAGAGAGTTTTTTGGGGTTTGTGTTCTTGAGAGAAAGGTTAGATTTTTCCTTCTCTTCTCCTTCCTTTGATTTCTTCCTCTTGAGTGGATTCGTGAGGGCTTGCTCCGTTGGCAAGTTATTACTCACGTGTGAGGGAGCATTTTGTAACCCTAATTGATTGGATCTCTCTACTAATGGAATCGTCTCAGATTGGATTGCTGGATGTAGGTTGTTTACAACCGAACCAGGGTAAATTTATTTTGTGTCTGCGTTTGATTATTTGTTGCTATGATTCGTTTGCTGCTTTCTATTGCAAGGTCATTTGGGATTATTGTTGGGACATTGAGATTAGATTTTTGCTAGCCCAATATTCCTGATCAGTTTATTAGGGTTGGTTTCCGCATTGATCTCAAGGCGTTTTCAGATTTTCCCCCAACAAGTGGTATCCGAGCCTGTTGTTTTATTGCAAAGGAAGTTAGTGGCGAAGGAAAGATGGTGTCTTTAGCAACTTTGAACATTGAGAAGTTCACCGGCCGGAATGATTTCCGGATTTGGCAGACGAAGGTGAAAAATGTTCTTATGCAGACGGGGTGTTACCAGATCGTATTCGATGTCTTGAATATCGATAAGGAGGTGACTGCATTCGATAGAGCGGAAATGGAGAGGAAGGCGTACAGCGCGATTCAGTTGTCGTTATCAGATAATGTTCTGAGGTAAGTCCTAGATGAGGCGACGGCATCTGATATGTGGAAGAAGCTTGAGGGACTCTATATGAAGAAGTCTTTTACGAGTCGCCTATATTTGCTTCAATAGCTGTACACTCTCAAGATGAAGTCTGGTTCAGCGGTGAAGGATCACATGGATGAATTGAACAGGATTGTGCTAGAGTTATGTGGTATGGATGAGAAGATTGAAGATGAGCAGCAAGCGGTTATCTTGTTGTGCTCATTAGCTGAAGAGTACAACCAGTTTGTTTGGTCGATGATTTACAACTGGACTACTCTCACCGTGGACGAGGTGAAGGCGGCACTTCACACAGAGCAACTATGTGGCAAGGTTCAAGGTAGAGATCATGTGAGTAACCACGAGGAGGCATTGCATGTGAGGGGTCGACATAAAAGGAGAGGAGGCTTCAGGAAGAATAATGACCGCTCTAAGTCAAGACACTCGCAGGACAGATTTTCGAACATCACATGCTATAATTGCCATAAGGAGGGTCATTATTCGAATCATTGCCCTATCAAGAATAGGAAGAAGGGGAAGGAAACCGAGAAGGATTCCGGTTTGGCATCTTTGGGGATTGATGGTGAGCAAGTTCATGATGAAGGTAGAGATACCGAGATTTTTGCTACGGAGATTGCAGGTGATGCCAATATGGCATGGCTCATGGACAGTGAATGCTCGTATCATATGACTCCTCATAGGAGTTGGTTCGCGACATACCGTTCCAAGCAAGATGGAGGTTCAATCCTCATGGGGAACAATGCAGTGTTTAGAACTGTGGGTGTTGGAACAGTTCGGATAAAGATGCATGACGGTATAGTGCGTACACTTGCCGATGTGAGGCTTGTCCCGGATTTGCGGAAGAGCCTAATCTCCATAGGCGTGTTGGACAATGCCGGATGTAAGTCGGTGATTCGGAGCGAAAAATGTCTATTTATACCCCCTAACTACCCCCATTCTGTGCTAAAGATTAGGCTTAAACTTGCTCTTTTTTGGGTATATTTTCATTTCATATCATTTTAGGAGCTTACTCTCATTCTTGGCACAAAATACGGTTTTTATCGTCCTTATTGGCTTCCTACTATTTTTCATATGCTCCTGCTATTATTGTGATCATATCGCCATTTTTAGGAATTATTTGAGCATTGGAATATTTAATATGAATTTTGGAAGTCAATATTGTGTTTATAATAGCCATTATATTTATTTTATCTTCATATGGACTAATTTCTCATTCCCCTATTTTTCAGGTACTCCTGGGAGTCTTGGAGATTTTTCAGAATTTTCTGGGATTTTTCTGAGATTTCTGGGTATTTTTGATGAATTATTTGGAGGAGAAATGGGGTTCTAAAAATCAAAAATAGGGTTTAATAGAGGCGCCGCGTGGCGCAATCTCGTTGCACCACGCGGCGCAAATCTGGTCGCCGCTGGGAAAGTTTTTAAAAAAAATTAAAAAAAAGAATCGCGGCCCGCTCTTGGAGCGGGCCGCTGGGCCGCAGCTGTGTTCAGTATTTAAAAACCCATTTTTTTAATATAAAAGCGCAGGCTGCACTTTTGGCCCACTGCCCGCTCCTAAGCAGCGGGCCCCGCTATTGATCAACGCCCGCTCCATAGGAGCGGGCGGGGCTGAGCGGGCCGGGTCTCTGACCCGGCCCCGCTCCTTTTAATGGCCCATGCGCTGTGCTTTGAGCGGGCGGGTCGGGCGGCCAGCACCCGACCCGCAAGCCCATTTCAGACCCAGAACCGTGTTTTTGGGGTATTTTTCGCAGGAGACGCGTTTCCAGTGGCTGCTGTCGGTTTCTTGGGTTTTTTTTGGTTTTTTTAGGGTTTGGAGGGAGTCTTCTTCTCCAAAGGCTTGGGCTAGGGTTGGAAGCCATTGGATGGTGGAGAAGCTTGGTGGATGAGCAAATTGGAGGAGGCTAGGGCTCATTTCGTGAAAGCTTGGGTGAAATTTTTCCTCTTCATCTTTGTATTTTGATATCTCCCTATTGTAATGAATTTGGGTTAACTTTGAATGAAAATTCCATCTTTTGATTCATGATGATTGGGTAGTGTTAATTTGCTTGGGTTGTGATTCATTGTGTTTGGTTGCTAAATTTAGCCCTAACTTCCTCTTGCCTATTATCTTGCTAATCTTGGATGAATTGTTAGTGCACACTCTAATTGGTTAAGTCCCGAGAGGGCAATTTGAGAAAAATCCATGTCCATATATTGATAGTGCTATGTGATGCATCCATGCCTATTGCTAATTGTGGTGTTCTTTAATGCTAAATTTTCCAATTGAGTGTCCTTAGCCGGATGATCAATTGAGTTATATACGGGTAATTAGAACTTGATTAACACCAAACCTAGTGAACCCACAACCCGTGCTTCCTCTCCTAGCTATCCTAAATCCCCTTTGGCTCTCTAACCCTACCCACTTAGGATAGGATTTTAATTTCACCACACGTTTTTCCCACACTTTCCCATCGTTAGCGAGGTGGTTGTAACACGCTTTATTTTTCTTTATCGATCAATTTTGTGAATATAGAACGACTTGTCCCTGTGATCCGACCCGGTACTCATCGGTTATAAATTTATTGCATTGACACTCCTACGCTTGGGAGTGGAAGGCGTGCCCCATGCGCGTCCTCCCGTTTCAACCAATTGGTGTCGTTGCCGGGGACAACGGTTTCTATTATTAGCATTTTTTGATTGATTTCGAAAGTTTTAGTGTGATACTTCTATCTCTTAGTGTTGTGTCTTTCTTTATTTATTTTACGCTTTTTGAGTCTTTTTGATTGTTTGTTTTTGTTTTTTTTCAAACATGGCAAGTACTTCAAACTCTCTTGGGTTTGACATGCGGGTGACCAAGTCCCTACAAAGATTCCTTGGTAAGGATGCGGAGAGCCCTTACCTACATATTAAGAAGTTTGAGAGTGCTTGCAAGCTTCATTTTGATGGGAACACGTGTGCAGAAAAGTTTTATCTTAAATTCTTTCCATATTCTTTGGATGGTAGTGCATTAAAACGATTTAAAGTTTATCTCCCACATCTTATTCCATCTTGGCATGTACTAAAGCAAAAAAAATTTATGAAGTTTTTTCCATCTTACAGGACCAAAACATGGCAAGAAAGAATGGTGAACTTTGCTCAGCGCATCGGTGAGACATTTTTTCAAGCTTGGACGTGTTTTTCAGAGTTAGTGTACGGTTGTCCACATCATGGATTTGACAGGGTGCGGCTTCTTGGATTCTTCTTGGAAGGCCTATTTCCGGAGACGCATGATTTTTTGGATATGTTGGACAACGGCCACTTTTTGGACATGGATGAGAATGCGGCTTGGCGTTATTTGGAGTCCTACAAGGAGGAAGATCATACATTGGTTGTGACTCCAAATGAGCCAAGCCATGAAGTTTTGGTCCACCAAGCCCCGAATGGAGAAGTTTGTGTGGATCTCACCCCACCGGTAGTTGAAGAATTGAGTGCCTCATGCCAAGTAGTATTTGAGGAACCAAGTGTTGGCATAGAGGAGTTGGTTGAGCCGGGGGAGGAAATTGTCTTGTCGGCACCTACTATTTCTGTTGGGCCATGTCAGTTAGTTGTTGAAGAATTGGTTGTTGACATGGTGGAGATAGAGGAGCCGATCGCGCGTGCACTTGGGAGTGAAGTGGGCGAGGAGGATTGTTCTTGCATTGATGAGCCCGAAGAAGAGGCAAGCGAGGATGAGTTTATACCACACGCTATCATGGATCCCGAGCTTCCCTCTCCTTCGGTAGTTTCTATGGAGATAGCACATCCTCCCCCGATTGATATTGAATGCCGCGGGGATGAGCTTCAAACCACATCATATTCAACCATCCAGGGAGTTTTCTCACACATTCATCATACTTTTCATTACGTATTTTATATTGATGACTATGTGTGGATGTCATTTTTAGGGAACGTGTCCCCATCTCTCTCTTACACAACCCATCTCCTTCCGTATATAGGTACACACTTTGAGGAGATGCTTGGGGTTGTGTACGTGGCCGCCATTGCCACGTTTGGCCGAGGAGCATTGGCGGAGGAAATAAAAGGAGCGTTGGAATAATTGCCACCGCCGATGGAAATTTTGGATCCTCCATTTGCTAAGGTGTATTCTTTCCAATAGTATAAATAAATAAATGTATTATTTTAGTGCTTTCGTGTGTTTTTCTTTTCTTTTTTTAGGATCTTTTGCCAAGATCTAATATTCTCCCAACATTGAGGACAATGTTTATTATAAGTTGGGGGGAGAGTGTTAGAATCTTTAGATTGTTTGAATTTTGATGTTAAAATTTTTTTTTTGAGATCCCTCTATGTTTCCATCACCCAATGAACTTCATTGCATATCTTATTTGTCCTCCTTGTCCATACGTCGCTTGCTTTGTGCTTAGTCCATACATGCTTTAATGCCATGCAATTTTTCGGATTATTATTTTGGTATCAACCTCTTCGATGTTTGATTGTCATGTTTTAATTTCTTTTCCATTTTGGAGTCAAATGCTAATATGCCATGTATGAGACTATTTCATACGTCGTGATACTCTCTTTGAGATAATTTTGGAAAAGTTTGGTGTAAGTGATTGCATGAGTGGGGATGAATGATGTAGATTTTAATTGGATTGGATGTGGCCATATGGTGCATGTTTGTTTTATCTTAAGGAGTGGGTGGATGAGTTGATAATTCATGTTTGGAATGAGAAAGAGAGAGTATCAGTTGATAATTCATATAAGTGAATGTTTTTTCTAATCAAATTGAATAGCCGGTGCCCCCACGAAACATTGGGGAGGAAGCCAAAAATGAGATTTAGGGGATCATTCCAACCCTTTGCCTATATAGCGTTATCGCGTGTATGCAAAGGTGGCGTGTTTGCATTTCATGGCGTTATCGCGTGAATCCAAAACAAAAACATCCAAAAAAAGAATACAAAAAAAGAAGGAAAAAAGAAAATAAAATAAAAATGAATGAATATATGAAAGAATAAGCAACATGAGTGATGCAATCTCATCTCCCAAAGAATGCGATACGGTGCTTATTTCCTTACTTTTCTTTGAATTGGATTGAAGAAAATGTCATTTGTTGTTTATTCTCATACATTATGTATATTGGCTTTGGAATCATTTGGAAATACGATTTGGAGTATGCCATGAGGATTTCTTGAGTTTGGCGCATGTTTTCACTTTAATCCGAATTTATCGCATATTTTGCTAGGGACTAGCAAAAAGCTAGTTGGGGGTGTGATTCGGAGCGAAAAATGTCTATTTATACCCCCTAACTACCCCCATTTTGTGCTAAAGATTAGGCTTAAACTTGCTCTTTTTGGGTATATTTTCATTTCATATCATTTTAGGAGCTTACTCTCATTCTTGGCACAAAATACGGTTTTTATCATCCTTATTGGCTTCCTACTATTTTTCATATGCTCCTGCTATTATTGTGATCATATCGCCATTTTTAGGAATTACTTGAGCATTGGAATATTTAATATGAATTTTGGAAGTCAATATTGTGTTTATAATAGTCATTATATTTATTTTATCTTCATATGGACTAATTTCTCATTCCCCTATTTTTCAGGTACTCCTGGGAGTCTTGGAGATTTTTCAGAATTTTCTGGGATTTTTCTGAGATTTCTGGGTATTTTTGATGAATTATTTGGAGGAGAAATGGGGTTCTAAAAATAGGGTTTAATGAAGGCGCCGCGTGACGCAATCTCGTTGCTCCACGCGGTGCAAATCTGGCCGCCGCTGGGAAAGTTTTTTTAAAAAAATTATAAAAAAAATAATCGCGGCCCGCTCTTGGAGCGGGCCGCTGGGCCGCAGCTGTGTTCAGTATTTAAAAAAACATTTTTTTAATATAAAAGCGCAGGCTGCGCTTTGGGCCCGCTGCCCGCTCCTAAGCAGCGGGCCCCGCTGTTGATCAGTGCCCTCTCCTTAGGAGCAGGCGGGGCTGAGCGGGCCGGGTCTCTGACCCGGCCCCGCTCCTTTTAATGGCCCACGCGTTGTGCTTTGCCCAAAACCATGTTTTTGGGGTATTTTTCGCAGGAGAGGCGTTTCCAGCGGCTGCTCTCGGTTTCTTGGATTTTTTTGGTTTTTTTAGGGTTTGGAGGGGAGTCTTCTTCCCCAAAGGCTTGGGCTAGGGTTGGAAGCCATTGGATGGTGGAGAAGCTTGGTGGATGAGCAAATTGGAGGAGGCTAGGGCTCATTTGGTGAAAGCTTGGGTGAAATTTTTCCTCTTCATCTTTGTATTTTGATATCTCCCTATTGTAATGAATTTGGGTTAACTTTGAATGAAAATTCCATCTTTTGATTCATGATGATTGGGTAGTGTTAATTTGCTTGGGTTGTGATTACTTGTGTTTGATTGCTAATTTTAGCCCTAATTTCCTCTTGCCTATTATCTTGCTAATCTTGGATGAATTGTTAGTGCACACTTTAATTGGTTAAGTCCCGAGAGGGCAATTTGAGAAAAATCCATGTTCATATATTGATAGTGCTATGTAATGTATCCATGCCTATTGCTAATTGTGGTGTTCTTTAATGCTAAATTTTCCGATTGAGTGTCCTTAGCCAGATGATCAATTGAGTTATATGCGGGTAATTAGAACTTGATTAACACCAATCCTAGTGAACCCACAACCTGTGCTTCCTCTCCTAGCTATCCTAAATCCCCTTTGGCTCTCTAACCCTACCCACTTAGGATAGGATTTTAATTTCACCACACGTTTTTCCCACACTTTTCCACCGTTAGCGAGGTGGTTGTAACACGCTTTATTTTTCTTTATCGATCAATTTTGTGAATATAGAACGACTTGTCCCTATGATCCGACCCGGTACTCATCAGATATAAATTTATTGCATTGACACTCCTACGCTTGGGAGTGGAGGCGTGCCTCGTGCGCGTCCTCCCGTTTCAACCAGTCGGTCTTTGAAAAAGACCAACTTCGTGTTTCGAAAGGAGCCATGGTTGTGATGAAGGGAAGGAAGGTGGGAAACCTATATGCCATTCAAGGTACCACAATTGAAGGTGAAGCAGACGTAAGCACTACAAGCGCAGTTTCCGGAGATTCGGCCAAGTTATGGCATTATCGTTTGGGTCATCCATGTGACGAAACGCTTGATGTACTCCGAAGGAGAAAGTTGATTGAAGCCTCGAATGAGAGTGTAGAATTCTGTGAATCATGTGTGTACGGTAAGAAGACAAAGCTGCAGTTTAACACGGGGAAGCATACTAGCAAAGGACCACTTGGCTATGTACACACCGATGTGTGGGGACCGTGCCCAGAGATGTCAAGAGGGGGAGCTAAGTATTTTGTCTTGTTTATTGATGACTACTCTCGCAAAGTTTGGATGTACCTAATGAAGTCAAAGGACCAAACATTTGACATGTTTAGAGAGTGGAAGACCATGGTGGAGAAGCAAACCGGAAGGCACGTGAAAGGTGCTTAGATCTGACAATGGAGGTGAGTTTACCTCGAGGGAGTTTAGAAATTTTTGCAAACTCCATGGGATCCGCAGACACTTTAGCACACCCGGTGATCAGCAGTCGAATGGTGTGGTGGAGCGGATGAATAGAACATTGTTGGAGAGAGTGCGGTGTTTGAGGCACTCAGCCGGTTTGGGGAAGGAATTTTGGGGAGAGATACTCTCGACTGCTGTGCACATTGTGAACAGAGTTCCTTTAGTAGCGATTGGCTACAAGATCCATGAGGAGTTGTGGAGTGGTGAAGCTGGTGATTATTCATACTTGCGCATCGTGGGTTGCCCGGCATATGTACATGAAAGGAGTGACAAGTTGGATCCAAGAGCAAAGAAGTGTGTCTTTCTTGGATATGGCCACGGCATCAAGGGATATCGTTTGTGGGATCCAGAGGGTCAGAAAGCGATAGTGAGCCGACATGTCACTTTTGATGAGGATGCAATGCTCAGGGCAGAGCATTCTCACTCAAAAGGGGACACGTCCGCAGAGGAGATTTCACCGGAGAAATTTAGTCTTTCGGTCCAGCCCATTCAGCGACCAGGCAAAGAGTTGATGGTCGATGATCCAGTTGCGGGAGATGATGATGTCCATGCTGAGGACCATGTGCATACACCCGGTACATCTCAGGTATGCGTTGATACTTATGCAGGTGATGATGGAACGTGGAGATCAAAGAGGGTGAAGAAAGCGCCAGAAAGATTAGGATCATGGGATTAGGCCGGATATTCTTTCGATGATATGGCGTCTTATGCACTCAACCTAGAGCACAAGGAGCCAGCGACATATGGTGGAGCCATAGTCTCGGGAGATGCCGCTCAGTGACAAGGAGCTATGGAAGAGGAGATGGAGTCCCTTCACCGGAACGACACTTGGGATTTGGTGCCGTTACCTAGCGAGAAACGTGCTATTGGTTGTCGTTGGATATTCAAGGTCAAGGAAAGTTCAGCTCAAGATGGGAACAATGTCAGGTACAAGGCACAGTTGGTTTCCAAGGGATTTGCACAACGGAAGGGTGAAGACTACAACGAAATATTTTCACCAGTTGTGCGACACACGTCCATTCGTGTGTTATTGGCGCTAGTTGTAACATGGACATGGAGTTGGAGCAACTAGATGTGAAGACCGCTTTTCTGCATGGAGACCTCGATGAGGAAATGTATATGCAGCAGCCTGAGGGGGTTCAGAGTTGAAGGGAAACAGACCTTGGTGTGCAGGTTGAAGAAATCGTTGTACGGGTTGAAGCAGTCACCCAGGCAGTGGTACAAACGATTCGATAGCTTCATGATGGGAGTAGGCTTCGAAAGGAGCATCAAGGATCAATGTGTGTATGTTCGCACACTTGAGAATGGCTTGAGGATTTACTTGTTGCTCTATGTGGACGACATGCTAATTACTTCTAATAGCATGGCGGAGGTGAAGAAGCTGAAGGAGAAGCTAGGGCAAGAATTCGACATGAAGGATTTGGGGCCCGCTAAGAAGATTCTCGGAATGGAGATTGTTCGAGATCGTAAGAAGCATGAGCTTAGATTGTCACAGAAGGGGTATATTCAGAAGGTACTAGCCCGGTTTGGGATGGATAGTGCGAAGCCCGTGACAACACCTTTGGGAGCTCATTTTCAGCTGTCGGCAAGTCAGTCGCCAAGCACCGATGAGGAGAAGACTTACATGTCTCAGGTGCCATATGCTAGTGCAGTAGGAAGCTTGATGTATGCGATGGTTTGCACGCGTCCAGATATTGCACAGGCCATCGGAGTGGTTAGTAGGTATATGGCTAATCCTGGCAAGGAGCATTGGCAGGCCGTCAAGTGGATTCTGAGATATCTGCGAGGCACAGCGAGTGTCGGGATCCTCTACAGGAGAGGAGACGGAAAGGTGCTGACAGGTTACTGTGATAGCGACTACGCAGGTGATAGAGACAGGCGGCGATCTACCACTGGGTATGTGTTCAGTTTGGGCACTGCCGCGGTATCGTGGAGGTCGGTCATACAGTCTGTGGTTGCACTATCAACCACAGAGGCCGAGTTGATTGCAGCAGTGAAAGCTATGAAGGAGGACAAGTACTTGAGGAGTCTGCTGAGAGATTTGGGGGTGCCGCAGAGTTCGTCATATATGCATTGTGACAGCCAGAGTGCCATTCATCTGGCGAAGCACCAGGCATACAGTTCGAGGACGAAGCATATTGAGGTGCGCGATTCCTTCCTTGAGTTGGAGAAGAAGGAGATAGAGCTTCAGAAGATCCCGACTGATTTGAACCCTGTAGACATGTTTGCCAAGCCAGTTCCCTCCGTCAAGCTCCAGGTTTGCTTGGAGCTGATTTCTTTATTGGCTTAGGTAGCGCCAGAGGGCGCGTTTTCCGAGACAGTGATGATACTAGAGAGAGGGTGATGTTGCGCAGTGTGGAGATGCAGGAGTCATTGGTGATGAGCTTTGAATTAAGGCAGAGTGCTATTTTTCTGATTCAAATTCATCCCAATTTGGTTTTCCAGGCTGCTCGGTCGAGCAGCAGACTACTCGGTCGAGCAGTTCGTCGCACAGAATGACAGAGAGCTGGGAAGTTTTGGCGTGTAGAATTTATTGTCACACTCGGGCAGAGTAGTATGACTACTCGGCCGAGTGGGCCTTACTCGGGCCGAGCAGGATCTCTACTCGGTCGAGTGGATTTGACTCAAGAATCCAGAGAGCTCGTGAAGTTTTGGCTCGCTCAGGCTACTGACGTACTCGGTCGAGTAGCTTTTGCTACTCGACCGAGTCGACCGAGTCAGATATACTCGGCTCACCGAGCTCGACAGAGCAGGCGGTCGACTCGATCCGAGCTCGCTGGGCCCGCGCGCGACTATTAACGGCCTGGATGCGCCGTTCGCTTGGGTTTGTTCTTAACCCTTCGTTGTTTTGTTTTAGGTTAAGCCGTTTTTTACCAACGGTAAGCCTCTATTGAGTTTTAGAGCCCCTTGCTACCCCATTGGAGATTGGAGAGAGTTTTTTAGGGTTTGTGTTCTTGAGAGAAAGTTTAGCTTTTTCCTTCTCTTCTCTTTCCTTTGATTTCTTCCTCTTGAGTGGATTCGTGAAGGCTTGCTCCGTTGGCAAGTTATTACTCACGTGTGAGTGAGCGTTTTGTAACCCTAATTGATTGGATCTCTCTACTAGTGGAATCGTCTCGGATTGGATTGCTGGACGTAAGTTGTTTACAACCGAACCAAGGTAAATTTCTTTTGTGTCTGCGTTTGATTATTTGTTGATGTGATTCGTTTGCTACTTTCTATTGCAAGGTCCTTTGAGATTATTGTTGGGATTTTGAGATTAGATTTTTTCTAGCCCAATATTCCTGATCAGTTTATTAGGGTTGGTTTCCGCATTGATCTCAAGGCGTTTTCGGATTTTTTCCCCAACAGAGATCAACAAGAGTAAGTGAATATCACCTCTTTATATATTGCCTTAACACATAAGATGAGATGTCAGTGTCTAGCACTTACCCTTGTATTCAAGCTGACGAACTCCTAACACATAAGGCTAATCGTGTTGAGGGGGAGTATCAACCATCACCTTTCCATTAACTTTAATTGCATGTGTGCTAATGGGATGACGACAATGATTGTTTATCCCTTTAACCATGCACTAGCATGAGGAGATAGGAAATTATCATCCTTAATAACATGTCAAGATGATCCATTCATACTATAGAAATATCCAAGAAAAGGGTCCTTATTAGGGTAGCAAAGGCAAATTTGCATGTCTTTGATAATATGTGCTTTCCTTGTTCCATTCAAGGTAGGAAATTTCACTGGCTAATAATATGGCGACAGCTGCCTTTAAGGTCTTTAGGGACGGTCATCCAAGGATGGCGTTGTATGTTAATGATGCCCTAACAATAATGAAGTCAAGGTTATCATCATCATCATCCTATTAGGGTTGTCTCCCATTATGAGGGGTAAATTGATTCTTCCCAAGACGCGATCTTGGTGTCCTGTGAATCCAAAGAATCGGCTGGGACAAGACCTCAAGAGCTTCTTGTTACTTCTAAGATTGTTGAAACAGTTCATAAACAATATAACCGCTGAGTTACCTATGTCAACTAGGATGCACTAAATGTAGCAAGCAGCCACCTTTACCTTGATAACTGTTGAGTCGTCATACTCTGAGTTGAGTCCTTCCAAGTCTTTTCGAGAAAAAGAGATAGGATAGTCGAAATATATGGAGGAGTTAACGAGATTATTGTTGCCAATGTATGTGCTTTCCATCTCTTTTGTAATGGTCATTGCATCATTTACCATGCTGGTTCTGCATCGTGTAACATCACAGCCGGCCTCGTCGCACCAACTCTCTTCAATATTACGCCTGAGCACTCGTGTGTTACGTACATGTGTTTTTTATAGTACTTGTGATACATATCCTTATCCCTTCTCTTTGGGTCTTTCTACATATGTGGTGGTACGTTAAAATCTATCATGGTTTGCCTACACCCAGATCTAGGACCTTGGTGCAATGAGACGTGTGAAACGCTTGAAACAACGAGGAGGAGGAGTCGACTAACCGTCGTTATCCCCATGTTGCCCTTTCAACAGTCATTATGGCCATGATCGTCTTTCTTCTTACCCTCATCTTTGAGTGTCTTTCGTGAGACTCCAAGCTTTTTGAGGTTGATGTAAACCTTGAAAATGATAATCAATCCATCCATGCTCTCAAGCAGGTTGGTGACCAAGTGGTGCTTAAGATCTAGGTTGGTTCCATTTATCAAGTCCTGATGTGGCATTGTCCAGATTCTTCTCCTTTATGTTGAGCATGGCATTACTGAGGTGCTTGATGTACTTATGCAATGACTCTACGTCACAATATTGTTGTATGCTAACTAGGTGAATAGATGAATGCTTCCTCTTTCTTACGGCGATGAATTGCTGGGTAAAGAGCTCAGCGAGCTCAAGAAAGTTGGAGATGCTACCGGGATTGACGGTCTTAAACCTGTCATATGCTACCTTCAGTAGTGTGCTTGAGAAAGCGTTGTATTTATGAAGTTAAGTACTACATAAATCCTCACAAACCCTGAATATAGAACCATATGAATATAGATGTCATTGCACATTGTAAAATACGAGTACATCTCAGTGGCATGTAATAAATACGGGAGATTAACCCTACTGCAAGAATTTTGTTATGAATGGGTATACCTTTGCTCTCCTCCCCACTTACATCCACCGTTATACCCACTACTAAGTGGGTGTCTCTTGGGATCATATACATGTAACTCCTCGTTAATCAATACATATATGGCTATGGTATCAACCATCAGCCTACTTCCTTCATGCTATCTTAACACGTTATCAGGCACGATCATCAGCTGAGCCGAATCCCTGCCGACGGACGAATCGCGAGGATGTGGATAGGGCTTCCTTCTCCGAACTCTGCTAGATCCGGCGGGTAGGACCTAGAGGTAAATTCTTAGAAAACCCTAGATCAATATTTTTACATGCGCATGTTGTTATATCTGTGATATATTTTTTCTAATTGATTAGAAAATCAACTTTCAAACAAAAAATAATTACAGAGAAAGAGACAAGAGACAGAGATACTAAATTGTCGTTTCTGCTGTTCATCACTCGTGTCCTACAATTCGTCTAAATTAGATGAAGGATGCTATCGTGAACAAATCAACATGCTGAAGTCTTACAATTTAATTTGGCGCATGCAATAATAAACGCCAGAAATAAAAATAAATACAAGAAAATCACATCCATGAAAATTTGTTACTGGCTTTTGATTAGAACCTTCAAAATGCATGCTAGTTTCCTAATTGGATATGCGAAATTGAAAGGCGATCTAGCAGACGACGTTGACTGTCGATCGATCAATTGTGCGTCTCACGCCTACATAATGGTCCTTCTGATAGCCGGACAGCCCCCTTCCCTGTCGGAGGTGGCCATCCTTGCGCGTCGCCCCCCTGACAGGGGGGCCTCCTGCAGCCCCGCCCCACCCCACATAGCGTTCGCAGTTTTCCTAATATCCAGATACTGTTCAGCGCCCGCAGCGCCACTGAAACGGAGTAAAGCGCTTCTACGCTACCTCCAAGGGTCAGTTGACCTGGGATTATACTTCCCGAAAGGTGGATCCTCCACTTTGATTGGTTATGCAGATGCAGGTTACAGGTCTGATACACATACCGAGAAATCACAGACTGGTGTTCATTTTCGGTGGTACGGTCATCTCCTGGAAATCTTTGAAGATACCACCACAGTAGTATCATCCAACCACTCAGAGCTCTTGGCGATCCATAAAGCTAACAGAGAATGTGTCTGGCTTCGTTCAGTCATTCATCACATTCTGGTGACGACCGGCCTGAAGACGGACGACCTTGAGCCAACCATATTATTTGAAGATAATGCAGCTTGTATATCTCAACTACAAGCTGGTTACATCAAGGTCGACAAGACAAAGCACATCTCTCCCAAGTGCTTCTGGACTCATGAGCTACAGGAGCAGAAGTAGATTGAAGTACGGCAAATTCAGTCTTATAATAATTTAACTAATCTGTTTACTAACGCATTGCCTAGATGTACTTTTAAAAAGCTTGTAAAAGATATAAAGAGGCAACAGCTGAAAGACCTATAAGACTGAAACTTGTACTGATCAAGGGGAGTCACTTGTGCATTGTACTCTTTTTCCTTAAGCTGTTGGTTTTTCCCACTAGACTTTCCACGGCTAAGGTTTTAACGAGGCAAAACACGGTAACTCTGGATCCAGCATTATCCACCACATATTAGCGTGTTGGATCTTGAAGAATTCATATGCTAAAAATGGATGATGGGGAGGTGTTATGAATGGAGGAGACCTTTGATCTCCCTCCAAATTATATCCATCATTACACCCAGTACTATGTGGGTGTCTTTTGGGATCCTATACATATAACTCATCCTTAATATATATATACTAGTCATAACCCGTGCCCGCGGGCACGATTCATTTAAGATTTTTCCCCCGCGAAATCTGTGTTCCCCAAAAAAATATTTTCACGGCCAAAATTTAAAAGAAAAACAAAGTGGCGTAAAAATATTTAGCGATACGGGTGCCTTCGACGCGGAACAACAAATTCGGCGTAGGCGCCTTCGGCGCGGAACAACAAATTCGACGTCGACGCCTTTGGCACTGGCAAAAATACGCCTTCGACGCAGACGCCTTCTGTTGGTTCAAAAATATATATTACATGTTGATACACATACATGTAAATGTGTGCGTATTTATGGTGAAACAATTCTTTTAAACAATTATTTTAGGAGCATGTTGTGTTGTTACGATGCAACGTTTAGCTGGCTGCGGGCTCCATCGTGTGCACCATTACTCCACAGATATTACGAAAATAGCCTTGGCTTTAGCCATGAATGATCAAGGGACAATGGAGGTTCAGTGTGATGTGAGCACAGTGACGATGGAGGGGTTTTATAAAGGGTGGAAAGTGCATCAAATAGGTGTATGCAGGTTACAACTTGACAAATGTCTCTTGGTTTTCCAGCTGGCTTTCAATCTCAGCCCGCATAAAACAATGGGACCTGCAATGTGCCTCTGCATATTCCGCATCTTTGAGAAACGTGTGGGTATTAAAGCACAGCATGGCTCTTTGATGAATGTGTGGGTATTAAAGGCTGATGCATTCAATTTCAAAAAAGCAATTTGTTCTACCAACAAATTTTCTCCCAACCCAAAAATTTTCCCTCCAAAATTTGATGTGACATTGTCACATAGGATAAGTTCAAAAACAGCTCTCAATTGTGATATATATATATATATATATATATATATATATATATATATATATATATATATATATATATATACACACTAGTCATAACCCGTGCCCGCGGGCACGGTTCATTTAAGATTTCCTTCGCGAAATATTTGTTCCCCGAAAAATTATTTTCACAGACAAAATTTAACAGAACAATAAATTAACGTAAAAATATTTAGCGGCACGGGTACCTTCGGCACAGAACAACAAATTCGGCGTCGAACAAATTTGGCGCCTGCATCTTCGACGCGGAACAACAAATTAGCTAAAAAAATTTAGCGGACGCCTTCGCCGAAACGACAAATCTCTCTGTATTTTTACGCTAATTTGTTGTTCCGCTAAATTGTTTTACGCTAAATTTTTTATTTTGTTTAATTTAATGGATCATGCTTCTCCACAATATTTCCCAAGACACTTTTAATTTCAAAGTTTAGGTTCCCAATGTACTTTTCTCCAAATTTAATATCCACAATCTTTCCCAATGCACTTTTAATTTCAAAGTTTAGGTTCCCAAGGTACTTTTCTCCAAATTTAATCTCCACAATCTTTCTCAATGCACTTTTAATTTCAAAGTTTAGGTTCCCAATGTTCTTTTCTCCAAATTTAATCTCCACAATCTTTCCCAAGACACTTCTAATTTCAAAGTTTATGTTCCCAAGACACTTTTCCTCCAAATTTAATAGACACTTCTAATTTCAAAGTTTTTGTTTCCAAGACACTTTTCCCACTAAAATTTTCACAAAATCCAATTTCAACCATTGATTTCCCAAGATCAAATCACAGCCACTCTTTATCTTGTCCTAGTCAGCCCTAGAATTCAAAAAACGTTGTCAAATGTATTTTATATATATGTGTGTGTGTGTGTGTGTGTGTGTGTGTGTGTGTGGCTATGGTATCAACCATTAGCCTCCTTCCTTCGTACTATCTTAACAACTTTGTATAAATTACTTCGGTTAAACTTCCTGTGCACTAAGACATCAAGGCAAGCCAATTACATTTAGGACATTGACCCTGGTTATCATCAATCATTCTCCCCATGAGACTTAGCAGCACTTGCATCTTCCTGCTTTTTGCATCAACGGTACAAGACTAACAAACCTGCAGTCATCACTGCATCAACTTCAGTGGCTCTGTATTTGAGTAACAAAACTCTTTCGATGGTTAAATATCAGATTGGTATCACTCTCTCCAAGTAGTGTGGTCATGAATCTGTCAACGAGAATCCGGCAGGGAGGGCAAAGCAGAAACCCATTAGCAGCGGGTGATCCGCTGAAAAGTTTGGCCATCTTCTGCGATTGAGCCAAGATACGAAACAATGACATGAATGTCAGTGGATGCAACCATTCCAATTTGTATCCATATGATGGAGTTCAATCCAAGCAAGTCCAGTATATTTTTTGCTTTGAACATATTTTTTGTGACAAGTCGATGTTCAAGAAGTTAAATGTAGCTAGAAGATCCCAATAGCAACTCAAACATATCGTCTGGGGTTAAGAGTGTAGTGCCACCAAGAATCAACTCTATATCTGGTCTACTACTTTCTGAAACTGCTTCCATAGCTTCTCGAACCTTGCAATGCAAAGATGTCAGCTATAAGTCACTGACAAATTGGGCAATAATAATCTTCAGTAATAAAAAGAAGTGAACAAAAACTATCATTCTAAATTAAAAAATCGACTGCCTAGCTTGTTTGCTTATCATTGGAAGTCAAAAGTTAAGTACTCATGATGATGGGCAAAGAATATGCATTCTTCCTACTCACTAAATGTAAGGAATGTAAAAGCAAAAAAACAAAGCAAACTAATCATATGATTTGAAATTTTAATTTGGTGCAAAATTAAAATGAGCTGAGTAAAACTAACAACAAATTTGCTTTACCAATGATCCTATTTTGGTACTACCCACCTAGATTTCGCCTTTGGGAGAAAAGTCACCTTAGAAATTATTAGATCAGATGTTCTACTTCCCAAGGGACGGTTTGCTCGAAGTTTAGGAAACAATGTCTCCAAAATGGGATTTTGAATATGTGTAAAAGAAATGTAAGAATTTCAAACCTCAAGGGTGTTAATGCCTCCCACCACGAAAATTAAGAGAACGCTCTGATCACCAAAATTTGGTTTTGCCTGGAAAAAAATGAAGGTACATTTAATTAAAAAATATGTAGCTAAGTGAAACAGTACCAAGGTACGCAGAAACCAGGGAAGGTACCTGTCCAAGGCCAAATCTACCAAATCCACTTTTCAAAAACCGTCCAACTGCAGATGAGTGGTACTCTAGTCCAGGAATATCATATTTTGCCAATACAGTAGTCAGAAGCCTATAAATGAGCCCTTTTCTAGCATAAGGATCACCACCAAAATTACTTGCAGAGGCTACCAAGCCATCCTTAAGTGAGGGATGTCTCCACTTCAAACCAGACAATCTATGGAAGATCTTGAAAAGGTGGTCCACCCGATCTCGCAACTCCAATTTAAACTGCATGTCATCGTATGCCTGGTCATTTTGTTGTTCAGTGTCTTCGTCGTCCCAGCTACCCCATTGATCGTCAAAATCATCGATTTTAGATGGATCAGAAGAAGCATTAGCATGCTTCCCATGTTCTTCCTTTCTAGATTTAGTTTCAATGACTTTTTCTAGACCGTGTAGGAACTGTAACTTTGAAGTAGTTGCCTTCTCAAGAACAGCATCTACTACGGCTTCCTTTAGGTGATGCTCTTCTTCCCAAGAAAAAGGTCCTGTAGACCCTGATGTTGGAAAATTTTCTCCAGCCAAAATGTATCCAATAATGGCTAGAAGCAGGGCATCTTGAAATGAGAGAAGACCACTGGACAATCCACTAGCATCGTGTTTTTTGGTAGATCTTGATAAAATACTTGTATTGATGAAGTCACGGATTTGGCTTGAAAGGCTATGGGTAGTGTCTACAGAGCTTACATTCAGTATTCTCTCAGCACTGACAAATGCATCCCAACGAGAACTATGAGGTTCACTCAAAACACTTTCAGCCGCTAATGCCAACCGGATAATCCCTCTGTTTCTTACCAAAGACAACTGATCAGGGGCCAACTTCTTAACCAACATAAGAAGCTCCGAAGCAGTCGTTAAACCCATACGCCCTTTTGCATTTATGGGTAATTTATCATGCTGCAGAGCTTCAAGAAGCCATTTCTTAATCATCAGGACACCATCTTTGGCACTCCTATCAAGCAATGCTTCTAAGTAATTTGTACCTGTATAGTTCGATAAAAAGGACCCACTCAGCAATGTACCAAGTTCAACCTCCAGTTTGTCAGTATGTACCTTGTCACCAAGATCAACCAGCTCAGCTGTATCATACCCAACTTCAGTAGAGTTCCATCCCATGACAAAAGCTACAATGCTCTCAGAAAGCTGAGTGTAATTCATTGCAGGTTCCTCTTTCTTGAAAATAGTTTCAAAAGGTATTCTCACATCAAGCAGAGGTCGCTGTATATTAAGAGGGAAATCTTTGTTTGCAGATTGAGAACTTTTCACATGTAAAGAGGATTTGGTTCTTTCCCTGCGAGGCAGAGAGGACAATATGCGGTCAAGAAATGAATCGCCATGGCAAGAAGGTGTAAGAAGATCAAGTGTGCGATCAATAAGCAGCAATCCAGCTGATCTTTTATTACGCCGGCCCACATCATAAAGACTGGACATGTCTGTCAACATTTTGCCAATGACCTTCGATGTGTCGCCCAGTGAAAAAATTTCAAGCTTCAGATCCATCTAGACAATTGATGATTGACAAAAGAAGAGAGAGAAAGAAAAAAGTAAGTAAGATCATTGACAAAATGCTAGCTTGACGCAAGAATTGGATTTGGCAATAACAATACAGTAAATCACCATAATATACCCTCATATGGAGATACCTTGGCAGCCAGATAGTAAAGGAAATTAGCCGTGAGTGTAGCTCCAGGGGGGACATCTTCGCCATCAGAAGTTGATCCAGTACATATAGAAGGCAATCCAGGGCTAAAAGAATCCTCACGATTATTAGATAAGCATGCTTCTGAAACCGTTCCTTCAGAAGGAAAAACAAAGACTCTTGGAGAAATAGGACACATCAACATAGGGAAGTGATGTACAGAAACGTGCAACCTTTTAGAACCATCTCCAGATTCAGTGCAACTGACAGAATCCTCATCACACATGTCTTTTCCAGCAGAACCAGCTTCTACATTGGCATCAGAATCTTCGCTTGCAAGCTGTGACCAAACATCATCTTCTAACGTCAATTTTTCATTATGAATGTCGGTTGACTGCTTTTTTTGGTGATGTGGATGCAAACCGGCTCCCTTTTTCTGGCACTTCTTCACAAGTTCTTCATAGTCTTGAAGAAGTAAGGTCTCGTATTCATGAAAAGCATCAGGTCCCAGAGGTGAATCAACATATGATGAGTGAGCTATCTGTACCAATAAAGCGAATACAGTAAGGAATATAAGCCAACCAGAAAATTAAGAAATTATTACAAATTACAGCACCTTGGTAAGTTTACGATACATCATACAAGATGCTGGAATTTAAATGGCAATCAATGTAGTTTGTAAAAAGGCAAGAGAAATATGAATTTTATGCATCATTATGCTGCTACAGACATATGAAAAGCTTCGAAGTAGTATCTACCCAAAACAAGAAGTCAGACATAGTAAAACAAGATGGGCAAGAAAGGGACAGTACTTGTTGGAAATATCCTTCCATTCATGACAGGTCAAAACAGTAGTACTTGTGAGTTGTAACAGTGAAGGCAGTCAGTTTTTGGAAGTGTATAGGTGTGATGTTGAAAGGTTTTTTTAAAAAAAAGCATCCACATACTCGTCATTTAACGGCTAATGATAGCTCTGGTTGGATACTATAAAAAAGGATGAATAGAATCTATGGCCAAGGCAGGTTATGAAACTCAAGTTCTGTACGCAACTCAATGTAAAAGGGACTGAACTACTCAGACTCAATGTAAAAGGGAATGAACTATCCAGATGTTTAGGGACTTCAAACAACCACCAAATGGGACATATGTCCATTTTATTCATCATCTTAAGAGGAAGCAGTGCCTGAGTGATAAAACATTTTTTCCTGATAAAATCAAATTTTCCGTCATAGTATAAACGAAGAAATTGCTGAATGAGGTTCAGTGGCAACCACACATTGGATGCACAAATCGAAATTTTAGTTGTAATTTTTGGTGTAAGAAGTGGCATGATCCAATAACCTGCAAAATTCAAAACTCCAATGACCAAATTTGCTCAAGAACATAAAGCACTAATGCATTTACCTCATCAATAGAGATATATTCTTTCGCAGTTCTTTTCATTATCACTCATAAAGATTTAGAGGAAGTTCCCATGAAAGACTAACAAAAGTCTAATTAAAAGTAACCAAAGATATAAGATCTTTATTAGTTGCACCTGAAAGAGCAGTTTTTTAAAAATTCACTAGGAATGTTGGATAAAAACAGAATAAGCAGTGACCTGTGAGTCAACTGTTGTGTTATCAAACTGTGACTTCACTTGAGAAAAGATATTTGATAAAAATTACTTAATAGATCCACCAAATATTTATACAAGGCAGCAGTCTCAAAGTCAAAACTTAGTTGAAGAACGAATGAAATTTGGATGATAATTCTCTAGATAAAGGACAAAGGAATTAGGAAGAGACCCCAAGTTCCCAGCTACTGAAGGTGCCCCTTGCAATGAAAGAATAGAACCATTTGGCTCGGTTTACTTAAGCGAGGTCATACAGGCTAAGCATATTTCGATCTGAAGGTACCAAGGGTGTAAACAATGGTTCAATTTAGTTTGCAAGAAAGAGTTGCATGTTTAATATGATTGGGGAGGCATAAATAGCGTAACAAGCACAATACATAAATCACCCTGTGAGCTTTAGTAAAACAGGAACATGCTAAAACTTATAACCAAAAACAGTAATTCAAGCAAGAGCACAGAATTAATACCGTAACTGTAAAGCATGTAGGGCTTCCATATTAACTACCATACACATGGATAGCTGAAGATATCTGAAAGCTAGACAATTGTATAACAGGAACATGCTAAAACTTATAACCAAAAACAGTAAAACAGGAACATGCTAAAGCTAGACAATTGTGAGCTTTAGTAAAACAGGAACATGCTAAAACTTATAACCATAAACAGTAATTCAAGCAAGAGCACAGAATTATTACCGTAACTGTAAAGCATGTAGGGCTTCCATATTAACTACCATACACATGGATAGCTGAAGATATCTGAAAGCTAGACAATTGTATAAAATTAATTATTACTAAAACAAGTGTCTGTGAAAAGTACAGAGATGTTATACACATAAATGTTGCCTAATCTGACTAACGTTGAACTTGGGAAAATGAAATGGTTGAATAATTGAAAAATATGGTGAAAGAGATCGCTTCATATAAGTAAGTTCTTAAAGATATTTTCAATCAAATAAATTACATATCCATAGTTGATCTCATATACCAATCAATAGTTTCAAAAGATTCGAAGATAATAGCAATCAAACTGGGCTTTCAGGAAGAACCTCTGAGATAGATGTAAATATGATACAATGGAGAAGTGTTTGATGGGTGCCCAGGCAACGCAAGATATACCGATGCGCGTCACTGAGAAGACGAGATGTGATAACCACCATCTTCTGCCCAGGACCTGTGCATGTTGAATTCCAATCCATAGTCTGCAGTAAGGGGTGACCAAGAATCATTATCATCAAATGAATGTTATTAAGGTTACTACATATCGTCATACATCCATCAGCACATAAAGATTAAGAGACCATTTAATTGAAAGCACCAATGAATATGCTCAATTAGAGGCAACAGTTCAACTAAAGCTTGCAATATGGTAATAAATATATTATGTTGCTACTTCCTATATATTGAACATTGATCAGAAATTGATGAGACAATGATGTTCAGCATCAAACAGCTAGCAAATAGGAAAGAGACCACAACTGTTATTTTGGTTGAGATGTCTTAACCTTGATGGTTGAAAGTTAAGATTCATAAACTTATTACCACTTAAGCTTTCTCCTTTCAACTTTACTCATCTCCAAAGGGGATCACGATATTGAAAGGTGAATGGGTCATCGCGAAGGTATATAAAGGTTGATACTGCATATTAATGAATACCCATTGAAAGGAGCTGCTTTTGGTAAGGAACTACTGGATACCCCTTGGCTACATGGTGGCAGGGTATTAAGGTTAAGCATGCAAGGTATCTAGGATATACAAATCTGAGAGAGATAAACAAGGGCTGATTAGGTAGCATATATGGCGAAACATGGATGGAAATTCAAGAAGAGGTGTGCACCATTCTGGAGTGCACTGCGCTGGAGGCTCTCCGCAAGTGCAAAGAAACCATCTTTGCAGATACTATCTTCAGTAGGCAAAGTGAAGTTAACCAATTCGAGACAACCCTTTGCTGCAGCGAGTTTGCTTTGCAGTATTGATTCTCCAATCTCTTTTAGGTCATCCATCGTGTGGATGCCTCAGGTGTATTGAGCGGGAGCTTCAGATCAACTTCAAACCCCTTCAAAGATCAGGGAAGCTAATCACATATCTATGGAAATGTAAATCTCTGGAAGGGAATAACCAACACCATCCACTGGAGGTAGGACAAAAAGTGTAAACATACAGTAATATCCAGCAGTAAGAGGTTGACACCCGAGACAATCATTCAGACGATAAAAGCACCTCTAAGTTAAGCCCAATGTTTTCAAAAGTGGAGGCGGTGGCGGAGACGTCGTCCAGCCTGGTCCTAGCACCCAAGCACAGCTTCGATGCCGCTTAAGTGTCTTTTATTTACCTTGGAATTTGAACATATATAACTGTTCAAACTTTAAGGAAAAAATATATTAAAATTTTAAAAATTATATCTAGAACAATATACGCATAAAACAAATATTATGTTTAATACTGTTATATTCAAATTTCCACCTATAAACATGTTCAAAGTGGGCGGGTGCATAGCCCACCCAAGCCCAGTAGGGTGGTTAGCCCACCAAAAAGGGCCATCTAAACCCTAAGCATATGGCCAAGTGGGCTGCCTAGGTAAGCCTAGGCAGGATTTTTTTTAAAACAGTGTTTAAGTAATTAATGGATATTCGGTAAGAAGGATATTCTTACATGGGAAATTATCTTCAAATGAAATGGGTTGGTCGAGTAAATGCAGACAGGGGGGCTCGGTCAACAACAGTCTATGTCATTGCCCATACAACAAGACGGTATGGGAAAAGATAAAATGGTATCTTGTTGTTAGAGGACATCCAAGAACCATTATGTTTTCTTGAGTATGAACAAGCAAAGCAAATAGAATACTCAAGACCTTTGCAGTGTATAGGTTAGTAGCAAGCGCATCAATTGGCTGCTTGGGAGAACAAAACAATAAGATCTTTAAGAACACCTCCAACAAGTCCGTATAGTTTTGCTCCCGTATTTGTGCAGCTATACCTGGTAGGCATGGCATTGGAGGAATGCAAAAGAAGACCAAGGTTTTATTTGACAGACATGCTATAGAGGATGGTGCTATGCCCCCACCAACATAGATGCAGCAAAAGTCGATGACATGAAATTTTGTCTAAGGCATGAGAGACATTCACACATCTTTAAGTATCCTTATGGATCCTTTGTGGCGAGCATTGTGTTGGGAATAGGGTGCGGCCACCTAGTTGCATTTTTTTAGTTTTGTGCCCTAGTGACAAACTTGTTATTTTGGTTCTTAATGTTATTTTGGTTCTTAATGGCATGTATTGTAATATTGGACAAATCAGCCCTTTATATTGAAAGAGAGAGAGAGAGTTAATGCTAGAGTTACGTTGAATATGAAGAAAGAAGAAGAGAGAATAGGAGTAGATTTAAGAGTATATGTTGGAGAGTTAACCCTTTATCTAGAATCAAAGGGCATGAGAGTGGTTTCCTCTCTAAATGGAACCAACTATCATGTATTTCCTTTTCATTATCTATAAAAATCCTCTTTTTCCCCAAATCCCCAAATTTCTTCCACCAAAATCCTAGCCTTTCATATCAAATTGGTATCAGAGCTCTACGATCCATGGAGACGCAGAAACAAAGAAAAATATCAAAGTTTTGGAGGCGAGATTCAATACTGAGCTCGGGAAGTTCAAGAAATCGATAGAGGAAAATTTCTCTACTATGAACGTGAGGATATTGGCGATGGAGGATCGGTTCTCAAATCAGATCTCAACCCAATTTGGCCTTTAAATCGGTGCAGCTATGGAAACCCTAATGAAAAAAATTGAAGAGATGCATGGAAATCCTAGCTCCAAGAAAAAAATCTTATCCAGCCCAGATCTGAGGGAAGATGAAGACCCCAATGTAAATTGGGAAGAAAGGAGCGAGCTTTAGGCAATGAGAAGGGGAAATGGTCATCTTTGAATACGATCACCGTAGGACAGCGAGTATCAAGAATTGGAGCACGCCCCTCACTTTCAGTCAGCAGGGGAGGGATCGGGCATCGACGATAGCAGCAGAAGGGTCGTCGGCCCCAAAGCCTAATCGGGGGAGGGGATAGCGGCCTTGGTTTGGAGGCCACAGGGCCTCACGATCCCCTGGCAACTGCCTTGGGGCCTCACGAGCCACCGACACTTCGACCGGTGAGACGCAAGCGCACTCCTCATCGTCAAGGGGGCGTAAGCCCCCTACGTAGTCGCATGGGCCTCATTGTCCGCCTGTGTAGCTGTAGGGAACCCACGAGCCCTCTGTGCCACTGAGGGTCCCCATTATGTCCAACAGCAGGGCCACTGGCCCCTGGTAACATTCTGATGCGATTTATACGCACAAACGATCAAATCAGCGACTAATTTGTGGAAAATTATGAAAAGGTAGAAAATATTGATTGCAAATAACAAAGAACACAAGAAAGAAAGATAACAAAGTTGCTTTGAAGAGGAGACCCTCTCTCATAGTTTTAGATGAACGGACTAAAGCCTAAACCCTGTCAAAGATGACGCATAATTGTTCTTCACAATATTAAGCATAAAAGACAAAAACGGCTAGACCTAGAATATAAAAGAAAGGAGAAAAATCCAGATCTGTGTTGAAAGACCAAAACGCACCTCCAGAGGCTAAGTCGTGACCACACGTCTTCCCTCTCCTTCTGAAATAAGTCATCAACCCAACCGGTTGATCGTCATGCACAACCGAACCGTGTGTGGGGCCACCCCCTAGGCACGGGTCAGTCAACTGAGCATGCGGTTCGTCCGCATCAATACCCGCCTGTAGAAGAGTCAACGTGTCCTCAAGGTGGAAATCTGGGAACTGCTC
This sequence comes from Scilla litardierei, assembly GCA_030789695.1. Taxonomy (NCBI): domain Eukaryota; kingdom Viridiplantae; phylum Streptophyta; class Magnoliopsida; order Asparagales; family Asparagaceae; genus Scilla; species Scilla litardierei. The sequence continues at coordinate 219,327,696 of CM061133.1, forward strand.
CTGCATCACGTCGAACGCCTCCCATGTAGCATCATAGTCAGGTAAGCCTGCCCAATGTATCAGCACCTCCATCCTCCGTGCCGGACCATGGCGTATGGCTCTCACATCTAGCGGTTCCAACAACACCTTCATGTCGTCAGTAAGTGTGTGGGGGTAAAGCTGACGACACATATGATCACCAATCGCCCTCCGTGGCTAGGACATATGAAAAACCGGGTGTATTGACAACGAAGGGGTAACTACTGTTTGTATGCCACCTAACCAATCCTAGCTACAATCTCATAGGAACCATAATATCGTGCCGCTAGCTTCTCATTCCTTCTCTAAGCTATCGATCTCTGACGGTAGGGTCGCAGCTTCAAGTATACCATGTCGCCCTCCTGAAACTGCACGTCTCGACGGTGCACGTCGGCCCTAGCCTTCATTACCTGTTGCACCCTAGTCAAATGCCTCAGTAACTCCTCCAGCATACCATCTCTCTCCCCCATATAATCATCCACCTGTGACACCAGAGTCCCCATGTGTCCATAACGAATCAACTGCGGCGGGTCACGACCATACAAGACCCGAAATGGGGTCGTCCCTACTGCGAAGTGGTATGAGGTGTTATACCAGTACTCCGCCCAAGCCAACCACATATACCACTGACGAGGAGTCTCTGAAGCAAAATATCGCAAATACGTCTCTATGCTACGGTTCACCATCTCTGTCTGACTGTCCGTCTGGGGGTGGTAGGCGATGCTCCTCTTGAGTACAGTCTCCTGCACTCGAAATAACTCCCTCCAAAACCCGTTCATGAATACTTTGTCCCTGTCAGACACTATAGCTCCAGGTATCCCATGTAGTCTAACCACCTCCCGAATAAAAGCGACGGCCACCGATACGGCCGTATAAGGATGCTTCAAAGGAATGAAGTGAGCATACTTACTAAGCCGATCCACCACTACGAAAATCATTGTGTACCCCTCTGATCGTGGCAACCCATCGATGAAGTCCATCGTGACCTCCTCCCAAACCCTCTCCGGTAAGGATAACAGCTGCAACAACCCCGATGGCGCCATGGCCATGTATTTGTGACGCTGGCAAACGTCACAAGCAGCTACCAGACAAGTTATCACCTTCCACCGGCCAATACACCTTCCTGGCCATCCTCATGTACGTCTGTTGCACTCCCAAATGGCCCCCACCATTGTGCCATGAAATTCCTAAAACAGCGTCAGTATGAAGACTGACATTCTCGGCAACACCAACCTCCCCTGGTACAACAACCGTCGCCCGTCCAACGAATATCCCTTCGGGCCTTCTCCTCCTCCCTGCAGCGCCTTCCTGATCTGTCGCAACTCTGAATCTGACTCTGCCTCCTGTAGCATCGGCTCCCAATCCATACACATTGGTAAGGAAAGAGCCCTCAAACTAACCCCCTCTCCTCTGCGGGACAACGCATCCGCCGCCTTATTCTCCAACGCCGGCATGTACTCGATGTCAAAACGGTACCCCCACCAACTTGGACAACCAACGTTGATGCTCCTCCGTCACCAACCGTTGCTCAAGTAAGTATTTCAGACTGCGCTGGTCCGTCCTAACAACGAAGTCCCTCCCTAATAAACATGATCGCCATTTCTGAATGGCCAGGACAATCGTCATCAGCTCTCTCTCATATACTGCCTTAAGTCGTGCTCTAGGCGACAGCACCTGACTGAAGTAAGCAATCGGTCGCCCTTCCTGCATCAAGACTGCTCCCAAGCCATAACCCGACGCATCCGTCTCTACTACAAACGATACACTGAAGTCCGGTTGAGCCAAGACCGGTGCCGTCGACATCGCCACCTTCAAAGCCTCAAAGACCTTGGTCGCTTTCTCTCCCCACTTGAAGATGTCCTTCTTCAACTGCTCAGTAAGAGGTCATGCTATGGTGATATACCCATTCACGAACTTTCTGTAATACCCCGTCAACCCTAGAAATCCACGTAGTGCACTCAATGTTGTCGACAGTGGCCAGTCCAGTATCGCATCTATCTTCGCTCTATTCGTCGCCACTCCTGCCTCAGAAACAACATGCCCCAGATACTCAATCTGTCTTTGCCCAAATCTGCACTTCTGGTTCGCATAAAGCTGGTATGTCAACTCCTGAAAAGCCAGCTCCAAGATCTCCAAGTGCGCCAAGTGCTCCTCCATCGTCCTGCTGTAGATGAGTATCGTCGAAGAACACCAAGATGAATCTCCTCAAAAATGGCTGGAATACCTTATTCATCAAGGCCTGAAAGGTCGAGGGAGCATTGTTCAAGCTGAAAGGCATCACCAGAAACTCGTAGTGCCCCTCGTGTGTGTGAAAAGCCGTCTTTGGCACACCCTCCGGCTTCATCAATATCTGATGGTATCCCGATCTCAGATCAATCTTCGAGAACACCGATGCCCCATGAAGCTCATCTAGCAACTCATCGATCACTGGAATAGGAAACCTGTCTGGAACAGTTTCCTTATTCAGTACTCGTTAATCGCAGAAACGCCAGCTCCTGCCCTTCTTCTTGACTAGTAACACCGGGCTAGAAACAGGCTAACACTGGGTTAGATCACCCATGCTTGCATCATCTCTCGCATCATCCGCTCGATCTCATCCTTCTACACGTGTGGATACCGATATGGATGTACACTCACTGGTGACGCCCCCTCACGCAACACTATCGCGTGCTCATGTCCCGTGCCGGTGGTAAACCCTGCGGAGTCTGAAAGACCTCTTGATACCGCTCCAACAACTACTCCACCACTGTCAGGGTCTCCTCTTGCGACTCCTCATCCTTTGTCATCATCCCCTGACACTCCACCAAGAACCACTCTCCTGACCTCTGCAGGGCGCGAGATATGGCTTTGAAAGCCACTAAGGAGAAACAAAGGCTAGGGTCCCCTGTCAGGACCACCGTGCGGTCCCCCTCCTGGAATTCCATACTGAGCTGCTTCCAATTTACCTTGACCTCGCCCAAACTCTTCAGCTACTGTTCGTCCAAAATCATATCGACATTGCCCAACTCCAGTGGCAAAAAATCCTTCATGATCTGCACGCCTTGCAAGGTCAAGCACAGCCTCTTGCATATTCCACTGCTCTCTTCCTCCTCCCCGTTCCTAATAGCACCGTAAACTTCTCCAAGGTGCTCAGCTGCAATCCATAACGATCCACTAACTGGCGAGAAATGAAGTTGTGGGTAGCTCCATTGTCTTGGTGTAAACCCTTCACTACATCCAGATGGGACTTCTCCTCGTCCGCGACCTCCTCTGCCTCGTGCTCCTCATCACCAGCATACCCCTCCTCATCTGGCACTATGGTGATATGTAGCAGGCGACTCGCACATCGGTGACCGAGGGTAAACCGCTCATCACAGCAAAAACATAGTCCATTCGTCTGCTTCTCCCTCACCTCTGCCTCTGTCAATCGCCTCCCCAATGTCGCTAGACGAGCCTCTCCTCTGGGGTCCGGTGCTCCCTTAGGAGCTTTCTAGTCTGCCGGTGGCAATGGGCATGAGTTTTGGGCCCCCCAAGCTCCACATATCCGCCTCTCCTCTGCATGATTCTCCTCTGCCTTCTGCGCGAGGCGAACCGGGTCATCCAAGCCTCCGGAGCTCTGCATCCTCAACTCAGCCCGTATAGAAGGCTTCAGCCCCCTCATGAAATTTCCCATTAGTATCTCCTCGATGGCGCCATGTACTCTGCCAGAAAGCAACTCAAACTTCTTAATAAAGTCCAGCACAGTTCCCTCATGTCTAAGTGCACTGAGCTGTTCGTAAAAATCTCCACCCAGTGTCTCCTGAAATCGATCTAGCAACTACGACGTCAACTCTGCCCAAGAGGAAAAAGAATTCCGGGCCATCCTCCATTGGTACCATGCCAAAGCCTCTCCCTCAAAGTAAATGTCAATAGCGTGCCAGACCTCCTCCTCTGTAAATCACATCACCTGGAAGTACCGCTCCACTCTGTAGATCCACCCATCCAAATCGGTTCCCTCAAACACCGGCATCTTTAGCTTCTTCAACCTCCGATCAACATTGACGTCTCTATACGCCGCTCCTTCAGCCCTCATATCATGTGACACATACCCCCGTCCCCCTCTTCCGTCTCCGCGACCTAAAGGTGGGTCAAATTCTTCACATGCATACTCCTCCTCAAGCCACATAGGACTGCCATCTGGTCCCAACCCATTAGGCCCCCGCAAACACTCCATGCGCTAGTTGCTGCCCAATTCGGCCTTCAAACCCCCCCCCCCCCTCCCCGCCACGTCCGCGCCCCGGAAAGCCCGAAAAAGCCTCCCGGGGGTCCACCGCTGCTGGCTGCCCTTGGGGAAGGTCCCCCCGGCCCCATATTGTCGTGGCATGAACCCTTAAGGGCCAAGCAGGGGGCCTCTGGCCCCTGTTCTGCAGGGCAGGGGCGTGCGGCCTCCCTACGCCTGCTGCAGGGCCGCGCGGGGCCCTAGTCCTTGCTGCAGGGTCCCGCCGCCCTGCTGAGGGGCCGGCGAACCCTCCAGGGGGGTCGTCGCCCCTGGCCGACCCTCATGGAGGGTGGTCGGCCCCGCATCGACCACTCCGGACCCCTTCAATGCCGATCCCGACGATGTCATGACGTTTGCTGAAAATCCCGAAAACATCGCAGCCATTCGCTTCTTAGGCCCTTTATTGTTGTATTTCTGGGTCGGAATCGTCAAGAATCTCTTCCATGGTCCCTTCTTGAGTCTTTTTCCCCTTCTTCTTCTCTTTTTTCTCCATTAGGGTTTGAAAAAATTGGCCGATTTGACCAATCTCCGCCCTCATCGCTCGCATGCCGTTCTGCATATCCTCTTGTGTGGTGAGCGAAGTCCTTGAACCACATAGTGATTCTTTCATTCGTAGCCGCCAATTCTTTATTGATCTCCTCGTGCAATCCTTGAATCTTCTCTTCCATGGAATCTGCCTTCGAACTCGTTCCCGTTGACATTAGATCCCATCGCTCTGATACCAATTTGATGCGATTTATACACACAAACGATCAAATCAGCGACTAATTTGTGGAAAAATATGAAAAGGTGGAAAATATTGATTGCAAATAACGAAGAACACAAGAAAGAAAGATAATGAGTCTCTTTGAAGAGGATACACTCTCCTAGCTTTAGATGAACGGACTAAAGCCTAAACCCCATCAAAGATGACGCTTAATTGTTCTTCACAATATTACGCATAAAAAACAAAGACGGCTAGACCTGGAATATAAAAGAAATGAGAAAAATCCAGATCTGCGTTGAAAGACCAAAACGCCGCTCCGGAGGCTAAGTCGCGACCATACGTTTTCTCCTCCTGAAATAAGTCACCAGCCAACCGGTGGCTCGTCACGCACAACCGAATCGTGCGTGGGACCACCGCCTAGGCGCGGGTCAGCCAACTGGGCATGTGGTTCGTCCACATCACATTTCGAGGGGCAGCAGACCCTCTTGGCACCCAGCATCCCCGCGGGGCCTAGAATTATGATTTCGACACTTGTCATCAAGTATGGAGAGACAATGATCCCTTCGGGGGTATGGCGACCGTGACGGTAATCCTTGGGGTGTGACTATGATGATGGGAGTCATGATTGGGTTGACTGTGGCTGTTGGAACCACGATGAAGCAGGAGAATGCACATTGTGGAGTTGGAGGAGTTTCGCATAATTACTATCGACAGTTTCGATACGGCCAACAAAGGGAGAGAGCGGTACAAGGGGTGTTCGGCCCTGAAAGAAGGGTCTGAAAGGTTAAGTTGTCAGTCTTCGAATGTGAGGATCCATATGGATGGTTTTACCGTATGAAGAGATATTTCGCAATAAACCACTTGGCTGAGAAGGAGAAACTATGAGCATCCAAAATCTGTTTAGAGAGGATAGCGTTGTCCTGATACCTGTGGAGGCAACAGCGACAACATGCTCGATCATAAGAGGTGTTCAAGAAATGCTTGTTGGACCGTTTCCATGCACCCAGGACAGGGATCTATACGAGCAGCTCATTGCCCTTCGACAAGATGACACGGTCTAAGATTTCAAAAAGAGATTTGACTCGTTTGCAGGTCGGGTGAGAGGGATCCATGAGGCGACGTTGGGGAAAAGTTTCGTGCAAAGACTCAGGTCTGACATCAATATTGAGCTCCGCTTACAGAGGCCGAGGATTTATGTAGACGATGGATCTGGCCCAGTTGGTCAAGGATAGGCTTAGAGTGAAATAGCAATCCAAGTGAGCAAATAGCACAGCCACATTTCGCACTCAGTTGACCGAGGAGACCCATAAGACACAGCCAACGATGGTCCAGACATCACAAGTAAACGGTAACAAGCCACCAATGAACGTAAGTACAAGCATCTCACACACACAGAGATCCTAGACAGATGCACCAACGGGTTACGCTACCGATGTAACGAGAGTTTCGGGCCAGGACATTGCTGAGATCGTGCACTGCAGGCACTAATCGTCGAAGAGGAAGAGGGCGCAACCGTTGGCGAGGTGGAGTTTGGAGGGGACGATGACCCCATTTGGAGTAGCACACCAGCAGATTTCATGCACCAACTTGAGAACAAGATGGTTATTCGGAGACGGTTTAATGTTGGAAATGGGGTGCGGCCATCTAGTGGCATTTTTGTAGTTTTGGGCCCTAGTGGCAAACTTGTTATTTTGGGCCTTAATGGCATATTTTGTAATATTGGATAAATCAACCCTTTATATTGAGAGGGAGAGTTAAGACAATAGATATGTTGAATTTGAAGAGAGAATAAGAGTAGATTAAGAGTAAATCTTGAAGAGTTAGCCCTTTATCTTAAATCAAAGTGTAGGAGAATTGTTTCTTCTCTAATTGGAACCAACTATCTTGTATTTTCTTTTCATTATCTATAAAATTCCACCCTCCCTAAATCCCCAAATTTCTTCCACCAAAATCCTAGCCTTTCATATCACATTGCAGGAAGGCGTTGGATGTTGTCTCGCCTATGGATGTCGTACAATATACTAGATCAATATACTAGATCTGCTTCGTTTGTGAAAGGGTCCATTGACGTTAGAAAAAGAATGAAGGATACTTAGATATGATTCTCACAAAGTAGTTCACTGTTGTGTATTAAAATTGTCAACAAAGTGTCCCGAGAGAGTAAGGGAATATGTACGCATAGATTCGAAAACGTGTCAATCCTACTCTACACTATGTACAAGCGATCACTAACTTTCAAAGCATACTAGCTTAAACTTAGCAATCAATGTCATTTCTTTATTGTGATTGAAATGGTGCTATGGTAAGCAGCACCGCAAATTAAGATGATAATAGACATCAAGTAACATGGATATCAGACCTATCATGTTAAAACTTCCATCCAGCCAACGTCATTCAAAAAATTGGGTGATTGCTTTGTTAAACCAGTCCCAAATCTCGAATTAAACCACACAATAGGCTTTTGGTTTTGGATTATCATTCAAATCTCATATTTCACCTTTAAACCCACTACAATCATATGTTCTATAAGATATTAGACCATGCAGTCGACGGCAATATAATCACCATTGAATGTGTATTTTAAGTTTTAATTTCACATAGAACTCAATTGTGCATATGTTTGCTCCCATTATCACAGACTGTTCCTTTTTTCCCCTCCTTGCCTCAAATCGAACAAGTTGCCTAAAATGATTAAAATCGAAATTGATTACAGAGTTTACACTTACAATGTCGAGAGAAGACATGTTCTCCAAGCTACAAACAGAACGCACGCCAAGTTCCAATAACACTGGAAAAGCTCCGATGAACTGGAACGCCTCCAAACAACCAGCATCTAGATAAAGCACAGCATCCACAATCTCATCCGAAATCTATAAAGATTGAAAAAAAAACGAAATGAAAAAAATCTTTTAACGTCAAAAATCTAAATAACTCAACAGTAATTCAATTTTAGGTAGAATGTGCCCTAAAATGTAAGATCCAGTTCTTTGAAATGAATCGAAGAGAGAAGGAAAGGGATTCACCTGGCGAATAGAGTCGAGACAAGATCTGATCAGATCGATGGAAGCCATAGCCGAAGGGTTTCACGAGCGTAGAGATTCAGGAAGAAAATAAATTAAAAGGCGCTTTTTTTTAAATTTAGGTGATGGATTTTTGAGCACACCACCCCCCGATCAACAAAAATCAGAACCCCCAAATCAAACCCTCGTCTGTGCGCGCCGCCCTGGAAGTCGTCATCCTCGAGCACACCACCCCCCGATCTGCCGCCTGAAACGCCGCCACCGCCTTCGGAGCCGCCGCGCGCCCGAATCTGCCGTCCCGACCTCGATCGCGCCCAACCGCCGCCCGATCCGCCGCGAGTAGCGCCGCCGCCGTCTGCCCGAAGCCGCCCAACGTGCCGCCGTCCGATCTCGCCGTCGATCGCCCCGCCGCTCAGTCCCGATCGCCGTCGCCCCTTCGCCTCTTCGAGCGAAAAAAGAAGGGGGGAGAAACAGAGAGGAATGAAGAGTGACGAAGAGAAAAAAATTGGCATAATAACATCGGTCAACCGTCACTTTTAATTTTTACCACCTTATTTAAAAAGTTTGTTAGAATATCATCCCTTTAAAAAGAGACCAAAATACCCCTTCGTTCCCAAACATTAAAACCCAACAAAATTAAATCCCCCTGCGAAAACAATTGCAGCCGACGACGTTCTCCCTCCGACGAGCGAAGCCCAGCACCTCGCACCGCCTCCAACTCCCTTCGACAGCCTCGACACCGCTCATCACCGCCAACCCACAACCCAACGCCGACAGCACCCCCTTCTACGTCGACGCCGAACTCCGACCACCCCGCTTCGCCGTACTCCAACCACCCCACAACTACGGTAACGCCTCGCCGTACTCCGACAAAGCCATATGAGCCAATATGCGCCAATATGCGCCAATATCGACGCCAAACTCCGACCACCCCGCTTCGCCGTACTCCGACCACCCCGCATCTACGGCAAAGCCTCGCCGTACTCCGACAAAGCCCTATGAGCCAATATAACCCAATTTGCGCCAATTTACGCCAATATGCGCCAATATACGTGACGTATATATGCGCCAATATACGTGACGTATATTGGCGTATATTGGCGCATATTGGCGCATATTGGCGCATATTGGGTTATATTGGCTCATAGGGCTTTGTCGGAGTACGGCGAGGCGTTGCCGTAGTTGCGGGGTGGTCGGAGTACGACGAAGCGGGGTGGTCGGAGTTCGGCGAACAGGGGTATTTAATTTTGTTGGGTTTTAATGTTTGAGAACGAACGGGGGTATTTTCGTCTCTTTTTTAGTTGGGGTGTTATTCTAGCAAACTTTTTAAAGTTGGTGGTAAAAATTAAAACTCATGGTTGACCGATGGCATTTACCCAATTTTCTCAACGAAGAGAGGGAGAGATATTATGTAAGTAGGTTTTTATTAAGTTTTGTTAAGAGATATGGAGAAGAATCACCATCTTTATTTATAATTTCATATGGCATTCCAAGAGACTATTAGCATACCAAAGGTCTCCACCACATAAAGAGTGGTGGAGTAATGTGGGGATAATGGTGGAGAGGCCAAAGGCCTCCTCCACTCACAACACTCCCCCTTATCCATCCATTACTTTAGTCTTAGCGTTTAAGGCTAAAAGGGGGGGTGGATACTTCTGGATCCTGAGTAATCGTGTTTGCCTCGTTAAAACCTTAGCTGCGGAAAACACAGTGGGAAAAACCAACAGCTTAAGGGAAAAGAGTGCAACACACAGGTTACTCTCCCTCATCCGTACAAGCTTCAGGCTTGTAGGTCTTTCAGTTGTCTCATACCGATTCCTTTTACAAGTTTTACAAAAATACATTTTGGTAAAGATTTGGTAAAAAGATCAGCTAAGTTGTTGCAGGTCTGGATCTGCTGAACTTCAATCTGCTTGTCCTCCTTTAGCTCATGTGTCCAGAAAAACTTGAAGATATGTGCTTCGTCCTGTCGTCCTTGATGTATCCCTTTTGAAGTTGAGCAATGCACGCAGCGTTGTCTTCAAACAGGACAGTAGGCTCCAAATCACCGGTCTTTAGGCCAGTAGATTGAAGAATGTGTTGGACGACGGATCGTAGCCAATAACACTCTCTGCTTGCTTCATGGATCGCAATGAGCTCCGAATGGTTGGATGACGTAGCTGTTGTGGTTTGCTTTACCGATCTCCAGGAGATAGCAGTACCTCTGTAGGTAAAAACAAAACATGTCTGGGATTTTGCCGTGTGCGGATCTGAGAGATAACCTGCATCAGCATAACCAAATAATTTGGGGGAGGCACCTCTCTGGTAGTAAATGTAGGGAAATTGACGGTCCCTTAGGGCACTGTTTCAGAGTGTTTTCTCACTACAAAAGCGTTGACCGTGGACTGCCCGGTCAACGTGGTCAAGGGGCCTCAAGGGGGCTGAGGGGAAGCCTCGGCCCGGTGTGAGATGCTCGGCCTCGGACGGTCGGACGACGAGGGGAAGCCTCGGCGCCTTGTCTTGATGCGCTGCCGATGCGGAGCGGAGGGGAAGCCTCGGCTCGGGTGGATGCGCTCGGCCTCGGTCTCTCCTGGCGTCGATGGGTGGCCTCGACAGAGCGACTATCTTCTGGTGGTGGAGACGAACGGGCTCGGGGATGAGGGTGCTCGGCTCCGGCTGTGATGACGCTGAGGGGTAGCCTCGGCGCCGCGGGATCTCCTGGACCTGAATGGACGAAAGAGCTCGTCAGGGGGGTCGGACCTTGGTTCCGACCAAATCCCCTCCGATGCCAAAGTCAGATCTTGTCTGAGGGATGCTCGGTGGGATCGGGCTCGGTTCACGGAGAGACCGAGCCCCCATCTTCGAGCCGAGCTATGGAGGAGAAATATGTAAAGGCGGAAGAAGGTGTGAGATGGAGTTGGTGATACCTCCGTTGTAGATCGTCCAGCCTCCATGTGATGATGACCCTCCTCCCCTCATATAGGTGACTCGTCCTCATAATGTGCCATGATGTGACATCATGGTCATCATTCATGGGGACGTGCAAATGTGGGAAGTTTTGACCTCCACTAATTGCGCCCATCTTGATGAGGAGATGAATGTCCTGAGGGTGGCCATGATGGCTGGAGTGATGGACTCGGGCGGTTGCCATATTTGGCGGGCCTTGATGGCTGGAGAGTGATGGCCATTTAAGTCGGGCCATTAAGCTGAGCCATTAAGCCGAGCCATGATGGCTATAGAGTGATGGCCATTTAAGTCGGGCCATTAAGCTGAGCCATTAAGCCGAGCCATGATGGCTATAGAGTGATGGCCATTTAAGTCGGGCCATTAAGCTGAGCAATTAAGCCAAGCCATGATGGCTAGAGAGTGATGGCCTTGGATGGTTGCCATACTTGGCGGATGCTTCCTTGATTTGGGCCTCGATTTCCTCCACTGAGGAAGTGGGCCTTCGTCATGGGTGGAGAATCGTGGCCCGCCCGTGAGATCCTTGGGCCGAGGCCCCAAGGTCGTAGTAATCCGGTTGACCAGTCATAGTTGACTTTGCTCTTCCGGGCCCGGTCAGAATAGCCCATTTGTCAACAGCCCCCATCTTCTGAGCTCTACCATTGTTGAGGTGGAGGTCGGGAGATGTAGTATAATGGGGAGGAAGCTGCAAAAACTTTGGTCCGTCTTGCAGAGTTGGCTGGGGACGATAGATCGTCAGTCCGAGACTCGTTCGGTTGCGAGGGGAGTCGCCCATCGACTTACGGCCGACGAAGGGGATCCGTTCGGTGGCGAGGGGAGTTGCCCCTCGACTTACGGCCGACGAAGGAGGTTCGTTCGGTGGCGAGGGGAGTTGTCCCTCGACTTACGGCCGACGAAGGAGGTTCGTTCGGTGGCGAGGGGATTCGCCTCTCGACTTACGGCCGACGAAGGAGGTTCGTTCGGTGGCGAGGGGAGTCGCCCCTCGACTTACGGCCGACGAAGGAGGTTCGTCCGGTGGCGAGGGTAGTCGCCCCTCGACTTACGGCCGTCGAAGGAGATTCGTTCGGTGGCGAAGGGAGTTGCCCCTCGACTTACGGCCGACTAAGAGGTGAGGACCTTGTGAATATTTTCGGAGATTCCATGGTGGCGCTCTGCCACTACTTCGCCCAGCTCGGGCGGATGCAGGAGTTGTTCGGAAAGCGGGGATCCAGTAGCTCGGTCAGAGGAGCGATCTGGATGCTTGAACTTGGACGGGGGTGCTTCGGCCAGATCGGCTCGGCCACGGTCGGAGGAGTGGTGAACGCTCGAACCCGGACGGTGGTGCTTCGGCCAGATCGGCTCGGCCACGGTCGAAGGAGCGGTCTGGATGCTCAAACTCGGACAGTCGTGCCTCTGTCTGGCTTGCGAAGAGGGTTCGGCATGATCGGCAACTTGGCCTTGAGTTCGGATGATACTGGATCGAGCGTGTGCTTGGTCCCGACAACTTTCCTCAGATCTCAGGTTTGATTTTGGAGATGAGTGTCGGCAGGCATCTCCTTGCTCAGGCGACTCTTGGAGCCGAGATGCTCAAGAACCTTGAGATGCCTCTTGAAGTGTTGATGACGAAGTGTCGTTTGGGAAAGCTTGTACTGGTCCGCTTGGAAGGTAGTGCTGGTCCGCTTGGAAGGTGGAGGTTTTGCGTCATCGCCTCGGCTTCTGCTCCGTCGCATTGGGGGGATAACTTTGTAAGCTCGATAAGGTGTCTTGGCATTGAGACTCAGATACTCGGCAAGGCAGTCGGACTTGTCTGGTCGGCCTCCTCATGGGTCGGTTGAACTGGTGTGGTCGGCCTTCTCTAGACACAGCTCTAGTTCTATTTCCAAATTCAGCTCCAGCTCCAGCTCCAGCTCCAGCTCTAGCTTTTGTCTGGACCGCATCTCCAGCTCCAGCTCCAGCTTTGTCTAGATCCTGGCTTCTGCTTCAGCTCTGGCTCCAGCTTTTGTCTGGATCCTAGCTTCTGCTCCAGCTCCAGCTCCAGCTTTTGTCCGGATCCTAGCTCAGGCTGCAGCCCCAGCTCTTGTCCGTTCGGCGGCACGACCAAGGTAGCTCGGCATCGCCTGGTGATCACTCCTTATTTTACACCTTTTTTCCGCATATTTGCGTGCCATTTAGATCGTCCAAATCATGTTTTTCACGATATATCGACGATATTGCGATGCTTTTCACGATTTGTTGTTTTTGTCGCATTTCAGGTGATTTGGCGCGATTTGGAGTGATCTCGAGATGCGCTTACTCTAGACGGTCACCGACGACCTCCCCGAGGGGTATTTTGCTGTTGGAAAGGAGCGGAAGAAGAATGGACGTCGCAGGAGCGACGAGGAGGCCAAAATAAGCAGATTGGGCATTTTTTGTGTCCCACTCGGCCGAGTGGAGGAGCCACTCGGCCGACCAGCGGGACACTGCTCGGCCGATCAGTTCAGACACGAGTTACCTGTGCACTCGGCCGAGCACCGAAGACCACATCGGCCGAGTGACGATACCACGTCCGCCCGAGTGGCGCCCAGACGAGGCCCTTCCAAAACATCGAAGTTACTGTTTTTCGGCTGCCTGAGCTACAGAAGACCCACTCGGCCGAGTGGAGAATCCCGTCCGCCCGAGTGCAGTGAAGTCATCGGCCGAGTGACGACAACTCACTCGGCCGAGCCGCCCCCGAACTGAAGACCCCTGAAAGCCCCGACTTTCTGGAAAATTGCAGGGTTTTCACTCGGCCAAGCGACTTTTGTCACTCGGCCGAGTGCGATGCGCTGCCTGTAGCGAAAACTGCGGAAAACAGGCTGTGCAGGGGTATTTTGGTCACGATTTTTGGACGATTTTTGGGGCTATTTAAGCCCTGTTTTTACCCTAGTTTTAGGATCCATCTCTTAGATTTTTTGGAGCTTTTTAGATTACTTTTTAGCTTTATTCTTGTGATTGGAGAAGATGAAAAACTTGGATTTTTGTTGGATTAATTGAAGAATTACATTGGTTTGCATCTCTCTTCCCTAAAAATTCTATTTTTATTGTTTATATCATTGTTGTGATGAATTCTATTGCTTATTTCATTGATTATTTTTGTGCTATTGCTATGATTTGTGAGTAGTCTCCACGTCTTGGGGCGTGGGGATGAACCCTACAAGCCCTATTTCCTATTTGTGATGAATTGGTAGAAATTGAGCTAGAATTGCTATTAGGGATTAGATTGGGATCGATTTACTACGGATGGCTAGGAATTCATATCAATTGGGATTTGCAAGAGATTGGATCCCAACTTGATAGGAAGCCCTAGAAATCCGAATTGGGTTGGAGTCGGATTTTCGAAGTATCGGTTTGCAAGAGATTGGACCGATACCAGCATTTCCGATTGCAATTCCATGCCAATACCCGTTTGCAAGAGATTGGACGGGTAGGAACTATCCTAATTTAGATTGTGGACCGAGTTTGCAAGAGATTGGGCTCGGTGCGCAATTGGACGATGATGTTGATCCTAATGCTAGCTTCCCTAGGCTAGGGTTTGCAAGAGATTGGACCCAAACCTAGGATAGCTATAGACCGGTAACAGCGCGAGAGCGTGAGTTTGGTTCTACATTCAGTTGCAACTAGTTCATCCGAATTCTCATTCTAGCAATTTTGATACCGACGAACCACATTTATGAAATACGGTGAGTAGCGGGAATTCCCCATTCCCTAGACGTTCTTTGTTTGATTTGATATTTCACACATTTGTCTGACGATTGTGACAGGATCGCCCAAGGCAATTTTCTCTGTTCTCAAATAGCCAGTTTGATTCGGAACAAGCACGGTCATTCGTCCTCCCTGTGTTCGATATCCCGCTCGCCGCTACACCGTGCGCTTGCGGTAAAACTACAACCGTTCTTTGGGTGTATATCCGGAGCGATCAAGTTTTTGGCGCCGCTGCCGGGGAGGCGATTGCGTTTGATTCTTTCTCACCCTAGCTATTCCTTTTTTATTATTATTATCATTATTTTTATTTCTTATTTCTTACCTAACCCTTCCACGGTGCTAACCATTTCTTTGAAACTCTGTTTCCCCTGTGCATGTACACGAGATCTACGGCGGACCCTGAAGCTTTATTATTTGATCCCGAGATCGAACGTACCGCGCGGAGACTTAGAGCGGAAAGAAGACAAGATCCGGAAGGGAGGTATATGACCAACCCGGAAACTCCTGAAGAATTGGCGGCAAGGATGGCGAGGATAATTTCTATTCGCGATAGGCTTCGGCCTAAGACCTCTTCTACTACCTCGTCCATTGCCGTGCCGCAGTTGGCGGCTGACAAGAACTTCGAGCTAAAGACTGGATTGGTGGTTTTAATGCAACAAGACCCATTTCATGGGAACGCACATGAGAACCCCCACTACCACATCCAACTATTCTTGTCGAAGTGCGCCACATTTCAGATGACGGGGGTCTCCATCGATGCTATCAGACTGCGTCTCTTCCCTTTCACGCTAAAGGACAAGGCACTCTATTGGTTGGGGACGCAGGCTGACGGAGTCTTCACCACTTGGGACGAGTTGGCGAGTGCATTTATTGATAAATTCTATCCGCCATCCAAGACGGTGAAGATCCGGAGCTCTCTCATGTCCTTCAAGCAAGGACCACAGGAGATGCTCTATGAAGCTTGGGAGCGTTTTAAGGATTTGCAGCATCAATGCCCGCACCACAGTATAGAAGATTGGGAGCTAGTTCATAGTTTCTACAACGGTCTCCAACCGGGGACCAAACAAATTATTGATGCCGCGGCGAATGGTGCAATCTTGTCAAAGACTCCCGAAGAAGCTACGGCCCTAATTGAGGAGATGGCCTCAAATAACCAACAATGGGGCGATGAGCGAGGACACTCCACGTCCTCCTTAAAGCCAACTAGCATCTACGAGGCGAAGGCCGTAGCGGAGCTCACGAGCAAATTTGATTCTCTCCACAAGGTGGTGGAGAGATTGGAGAAGTTCATCACGGAGCCCCAAGGAAGCCCTTCCACCTCCGCTCCAACCAACCAAATGTGTGATTGGCAAGACCAATCTCAAGCCATGTACTCGGGAGGAGAGCAAGGAGAAGGATCCTTGGAGCAAGTACAATATGTTGCGGGGAACCAAGGGTATTAGTCCAATCCGGCCGCAAGAAATCATCCGGGATTCTCCTACGCCAACAATGAAGGAGCTTTGAACCCGCCTCAACCACTACCTCAACAAGCTCGACCACCACCACCCCAACAACAAAACTATCCACCGAGGGGGCCTACTCAACAAAACTTTCAACCGAAGCAACAATTTCCACCATATAGGCCGCCCGGTTACAACCAAGGGTGGAGGAATCAAAATCAAAACCCTCCGCAAGCTCCACAACGATCCGACTTCGAAGCTAGAGTGGAGGCGTTCATGGTCGAGCAAAATAAGGTGAATGCTACTTTGAAGGCGGGGCAAGACTCTCTTAATACCGTAGTGGCTCAAATATCGGAGCAATTAGCGTTGCTCAATCGGAACACTCAACGATTGCCGGCGCAACCGGAGCAAAACCCACGGGGCAACACCGGCCACATCAACGCCGTAGTTGCCGTTACTACTAGAGGCGGGAAGGACACCACCCCCGCTATGATTCCTACCGAGGAGGCCGTGGAGGAAAGCTTGGAGCCGATTGAGCCGATAGTTGAAGTTGAAAAAGAGAAGGAGCCACAAGACAAGGAGAAATCTAGGGCGGAGCAATTAATCGAGGAAAGGCACTTCATGCCACCGGTCCCATTCCCCCAAAGGCTCGCTAGAGCGAAAATGGAGAAAAGGCTAGCGAAATTTCTCGAGTACCTAAGAGGAGTTAGCCTTAACATCCCCTTCCTTGACGCCATCGTCGAGATCCCCACGTATGCTAAATTTTTGAAGGACTTGATTTTGGGGAGGAAAAGGAAGGAGAAGATCATGCTAGCCGAGGAGGGCTCTTGGTTCACCAAGAGAGAGAAGGAGCCGGCGAAATTTAAAGATCCGGGGAGTTTTCGGATTCCTTGCACCTTGGGCGGAGTTCCCCTTCAAAAGGCGTTGGTTGATCTTGGGGCTAGTGTGAGCCTCATGCCCCTCTCCATGTTCTTAAAGCTAAACACCGGGACAAAGTTGAAACCCACCGACATGCGCATTCAATTAGCCGATGGACGGATAACAAGGCCGGTGGGGATCGCCGAAGACATACCGCTACAAGTCCCGGGTGGAATATGCTTGCCATGTGACTTCGTGATCATGGACGTCAAGGAGGAGGGAGACACTTCATTGATACTTGGACGCCCGTTCCTAGCCACCGCCGGAGTCATCGTCGACGTGCGCGAAGGTACCCTAACTTTAAACGTCGGAAACATCGAGGTAGAGCTCCACATTCCTAAGGCTATGAAGCATATGCCTTATCACGAGGAACTTGACTACATGGACCTCCTTGATGAGGTGATAGAGGAGGCGATTCCTCACTCAATTGGCGCTCTTTTTGATGAAGAATTTGAAGAAGGCCCGGATTTAGGCCATGAAGAGAATAAAGATGATTCCCCCGACTTCTCCGATGAAGATGATGAAGGCGACGCTGATGTCGCAAGGATTCGAGAGCTCTGCAAGCTCTCGAAATTAAAGTCTCCGAAGAAAGCTCCGCCAGCACGGAAATCGGCATCACCGGCAAAGCCGTTGACCGGAGCAAATGCTAGCTTGGGGGAGCCTCCCCCCAACACTATTCGAGATAGGAGACCACCGAGGGAGAACGCGCCGCCGCCACATCCAAATCCAAGCGCACTCCCCGGAAAGTTTGATGGGTGCATCTCATATGCACCAAACATCCCGCATTGATTGAAAATTATAGGGGGTCGAGCTCATGACCTTAAACGAGCGCTTGTCGGGAGGCAACCCGACGGTTTTTGCTTTATTTTTACTTTTTCTTTATTTTCGTTTTAGAAATTTTTGGTGTTTTGAGTCGTTCGCCCAAAAATTTTGTGATAACGGGTCCTATTTTTCTTGACAGGAGAGGAGATAGGTAGATCCATCATGAGGAGGATGAACGAGTCGACGAGGAGCGCCCCAAGAAGGTGCTCGACGCTTAGGATGAAGATGAAATCGATTGGAGGAAGAAAGACGGAGTTTAGAGCCAAAACGAAGACAAACAGCAGAACACAAGGCTCACTCGGCCGAGTATACTAGTCACTCGGCCGAGTACACAAGTTCGTCCGGCCGAGCCGCTCACGAACGAGGGAAGTCTGTTGTACCCAACTCTCTGTTTATTTTCTTGATTTCGATACAACTGCTACTCGGCCGAGTATATATATTCACTCGGCCGAGTGAAACGGATACCCTCCTAGGGCGAGTCATGCCGAGTAGCTTTAGTCACTCGGCCGAATGGACTTACTCCACTCGGCCGAGGCTGGCAAAGCCACTCGGCCGAAGCGATAGCAGGGAGGAAATTTTCATTGGCCTCGCTCGGCCTAGTGCCCACGTCACTCGGCCGAGTCGTAACTTCTTTATATAAAGGGCGAGGGGGGCGCATTTTTCGAAACGCAAAACCCCCAAAACACCCGCGCCCCTTCAGCTGCCTCGCCCGATCCCCTCGCTCGCGTCCCCCTCATTCGCCCGACCGCCGCTGCCACGCCGCCGCCCGGCCCGCCACCGCCGGCCGAGCACCGCCGATGCCTCGCCCGAGTCGCCGCCGGCGGCCGACCGTCCGATCACCTCCGGTACCCCTGTTTTCGCCGTTTTCTCCTCTTTTCGTGTATTTCTTAAGGATCCATGTGCTAAACGCCCCCCTAACCCAAATCAATTTCTATATCTATCCATTATACCCCTATTGCTCCATACATTTTGATTATCACTCGCTGATATCGCTTTTTCATGCGCATGTTGCTTTTTGGAGCTTAGGGGAGCTCAGGGGAGCTTCTACGGGCTGTTTTGGACTTCGCAGAGGCGCGGACTTCGCACGCTTCCACTGCTTAGCACTCGCGGCGTGTTTGGGTATACTCTTTCCATTCTTTTTGCACACGCCACACTTTTCACGTTTTTCGGCGCGCGCTCGGGGCCGATATGCCGCCCCGGACACGGCCGCGGTCGAAGAGAGCTTCCGCCAAGCGGAAGCGGTCGGATGATGCCGGCCCCTCCCACGAGTTGGAGGACTCTCCTCCACCGTCCCCCACACACCCCGCACACCCAGCACAGCCTGCAGGCCCCGCACACCCCGCACAGCCTGCAGTGCACCCACACCCCGCACAGCCTCTCCCCGCCGACCCACAGCCACCACCACCGGCTCCACTGGTCGGGCCGCTCGGGATTACGTTCCGAGACGACGCACACCGCGCCGTCTTCGAGCGTATCTCCCAGCGCTCGATCGTACCCTCCAGGTTTGCACACCTCGCTGACCTAGGACGCCTGGGGGTACTAGAGGGGATGCTCACGTTGTACGACAACGTGGGCTGGCGAGATTTTTTCCAGGTGTCGGCGGATACTTTTACCCGCCCAACACTTGAGGTTTTGAGCTCGATCGCCCGGACCGACGAGGGATGCTCGTTTCGATTCATGGATCGAGAGTGCCAGGTCACTCTTGATATGATGAGAGCATTCTTCTCGTGGCCCGCCGTCCCCGGAGCCGATCGCGGTTACGGCCCCACCCATATCCCCCCACCTTCCTTTGACGCCGGTGCCTTCTAGGCCCGGATTACATGCCACCACGCCGCCTTTGACCCTAGTAGGGCCAAGGCCTCGGCCATTGTCCACCCCTGCCTACGCATTGCCCAGCGCCTCATGGCGACCACCTTTTTGGCCAGATATGAGCCGGGCACGATGTCTATGCCAGAGCTCTACATGCTCTATGCGATGACACGTCCCAGAGCTCTATCTAGGGATGGACACGAGCTTGTCCCCGCCGTCGTGATCGACATTGCGGCATGGTTTTTAGACCGCATCATTGTATCGGTGGGCGCTCGCTCACCGATCTGCTGCGGCGGTCTGATCACCCTGCTTACCATGATGACCGGCGAGGACCTACCTGACGACTTGCGACGCGTCCCGGGCCCCACTTCTCCGTCGATAGACGTTATGGCCCGGATGAAGATGCTTCATCCGCATGGCGAGCGTCACTGGGTCTGGTTGCACGGCCCTTACGGTGCCGACTACATGATTCTCCCGAGCCCTGCTCGGACTCAGATTGCACCAGCCCACGTCGACTGGCTCCCGGCGATGGATGTTCTCATCCCCGCCGCCTACGTGCTCGAGGCCGAGGAGGCCAAGCAGGCCCACGCTGCCCACGCTGCCCAGGCTGCCCCCGCAGACCCTGCTGCACACCCTGCCGAGCCTGCCGCCGACCCTGTTGACCCAGTGGCCCCTCAGCCCATACCAGATGTTTCCGCTGCTCCTGACACCGCTGTCGGTGTCGAGAGTACTTTTGCTGAGCCCACTTCCACCACTTTCACCACTTCCGAGACTGTCCCCACCACTCCCACTGCCACCTCCGGCCCTCTGTCCGTGGAGCCTCTTTGCTCCGCTCTCCCCGAGCGCCCGCCGACCTTTGTCGAGAGTAGAGAGCCCTCGTTTGCCGCGGTCGTGGAGACCATGGCTAGCATGATCTCCGCTGGGGTTGTGCCTTTTGGTCCACACACTTCCGCCCCAGCGGTAGTTACCTCTGTCTCCACCCCTGCTGTATTTTCTGAGAGCGTCGTGGCGTCTGTCCACACTTCTGTGCCACTGACCTCTCTGGCCGCCTCGTTGCCACCTTTGCACACTTCTTTCGCTGCCGCTGCCTCCACTTCCCACCAGCCGGTGCCCCGGCCTCACACTGAGGCCAGGCCCACATTTGCAGGCGCGACACCTTTTGTCCCCTTCCCTGCTGAGCCCGTTACATACTCCACTCGCGTACGCCAGCCTCGCCCTGCACAGCCTATACCGGTGCGACCCTCTGCACCACCCCCGCCCGACACTGTACTGCAGAGCATACGTGCTCTTGAGTTGGCGGTGAGTGGTCTTAGAGGTGACCTTAGGACCCTGTCCTCCACCGTCTCTACGATGGCTGGACGCTTCGAGCTGATCCCCCAGATCCACTACTGCCTTACACAAGTCTTGGAGCGTCTCCCACGCGTACCCCCACCCACCCAGCAGGTTCCCACACACACTTCCACACACACTAGACCTGCTTCCACTTCCACGCCCACCCCAGCTCAGCAGCCTACACCACCACCACCACCTCCGCCTCAGGACGGAGACGGCGCAGCACCACCTTCTTAGGCACCCTTGATGCCTTGATTTATTCCTGCCGTTGTGCTGCCCGTTTCTACTGGGTCCTGTTGCACTTTTTGCCCCCCTCCCCACACTTATTTTGGTATTCTATTTTTGTCATATCTTTATATATTTCTTTTGGGAGAGAGGGAGAGTTTTTGGTGACACTTATATCTATGTATCGCTCCTATCTGTGCATGCATCATGTCCGCATCATATTTTCATTTCTTTATTTTACCCTTTTTCTCTTTTCATTTTTCCATGCATGCATCCTCACTTGCCCCTCCCATCGCTTGTCTCTCGGTGTGCCACACTTTGCACATTGAGGACACTGTGCCATTTAGCTTGGGGGAGTGAGTTCTCACGATCTTTTTCGATTTGCCACCTTTAATTTTAGTTTTCACGCCATTTTTTTTCGCTTTTGCACTAATTTTTCATCAATTTTCTTTTATTTTGCCATGCATCACGTTTTTCTTATTTTCCTGTGTGCCGCATTGCATAGTTTCTATTTTCCCTTTATCTTTATTTCTTTTTCATCTCATGCTAGAGATGACTTTTCTGTGATGATGATGACGTTGGATTTAGCTTATTCTATATGCATGCTATATTTGTCATGTCTTAGGTTTTATTTCAGATATCAGATGCTATGACTTGCTTTGCATTTAGAATAGTAACCCACACCTTTTTCCGCATGAAAATGGATGAAATTTTATTATTAGCTGAGCCTGAATATTCATATGTATGCTATCACAGAAAACACACCAAGATTCACGCATTGATGCCTATATCTGGAGTACTGATTTCTTTTCCTATATCACTTCTACATGCATGAATTGTACACTTCACTTCAGGATGATTGAATGATGTTAGCTATGATATATCTGGATTAGTTAGCTTTTTTGTGATCGAAACTGAGTAGATTAGATTACCCTGCTGAAGTTGTCGTGCATGTCTTATAGAGTGAACCGAGAGTTATATTTATTTCTTTCTCCACAAATCTTGAACATCATTTCTCTACTTTTAAAAATCATTGGTGAATCTCCCCTTAGTGATTCTATTTTATGGCATTTTCCCCCGCTACTAATTTCTAGCTCCAAATCTCTTATTCTAAAAAAAAAGAGAGAAAAACATTCTTGTACATCATTATCTCTCTCTGAGTTGGGATCGTTGTGTATATATTGCTTATTGCAAACAAAAAAAAACAAAAAAAAAGAAAAAAAATCCTCAATAAAAGATCCCATCTCACCTTCTTTCTTTCTTCTTTCTTTTCGTTGCTTTTGGAGCTATATATAAAAAAAATGGGCATGTAAATATTTTTTATGCCACCACGCTTATAGATAAGCTTGGGGGAGGGGATCCATTGATGTGTGAGAGAGTGACTACTCGACATTGCACAACAACCTAGGCTAAGTAATATTCTATACTCGGTGAGATTATTTTAGTTTTACGAAGTCCAGAAATCTAAGCCTAGCACTCATTTCATGAAATCCATACTTTTCTATTCTCTCTATTCTATAGTGTGATACTCTTATACTCCAGATAGAAAGCGTTCAATTGAAAAGTGTGTGATCTGTGATTTGTATACCGCTTTAAATGATTCAGACGACGTTAATTTTAAAAATTATTCCGTTTTTCATGATTATAACGTTTTCGTGGGTTTTCTATTTCTATTTGCACCATTATACTATGATATCAAAATAAAATCCTTTGACATGAGTTTTTCATTCGGTGCATGCTATAAGAGTAAGTGAAACCCACGTCCTGAGAAAATGATCTAGCATCCTACCTCTTCGCTTCTTTCTTTCTTTCTTTCTTTATTTTCATTTCATTCTCATTCTTCTTCGTTTTTCGTTTTTCGTTTTTCGCCATTTTCGTTTTCCAAATCCACCGGGTTCGCCTTCTACTTATCTTCCTCGAGGACGAGTAAGAGGCAAGCTTGGGGGATTTTGATCACTCCTTATTTTACAGCTTTTTTCCGCATATTTGCATGCCATTTAGATCGCCCAAATCATGTTTTTCACGATATATCGACGATATTGCGATGCTTTTCACGATTTGTTGTTTTTGTCGCATTTCAGGTGATTTGGCGCGATTTGGAGTGATCTCGAGATGCGCTTACTCTAGACGGTCACCGACGACCTCCCCGAGGGGTATTTTGCTGTTGGAGAGGAGCGGAAGAAGAATGGACGTCGCAGGAGCGACGAGGAGGCCAAAATAAGCAGTTTGGGCATTTTTTGTGTCCCACTCGGCCGAGTGGAGGAGCCACTCGGCCGACCAGCGGGACACTGCTCGGCCGACCAGTTCAGACACGAGTTACCTGTGCACTCGGCCGAGCACCGAAGACCACATCGGCCGAGTGACGATACCACGTCCGCCCGAGTGGCGCCCAGACGAGGCCCTTCCAAAACATCGAAGTTACTGTTTTTCGGCTGCCTGAGCTACAGAAGACCCACTCGGCCGAGTGGAGAATCTCGTCCGCCCGAGTGCAGTGAAGTCATCGGCCGAGTGACGACAACTCACTCGGCCGAGCCGCCCCCGAACTGAAGACCCCTGAAAGCCCCGACTTTCTGGAAAATTGCAGGGTTTTCACTCGGCCGAGCGACTTTTGTCACTCGGCCGAGTGTGATGCGCTGCCTGTAGCGAAAACTGCGGAAAACAGGCTGTGCAGGGGTATTTTGGTCACGATTTTTGGGGCTATTTAAGCCCTGTTTTTACCCTAGTTTTAGGAGCCATCTCTTAGATTTTTTGGAGCTTTTTAGATTACTTTTTAGCTTTATTCTTGTGATTGGAGAAGAGGAAAAACTTGGATTTTTGTTGGATTAATTGAAGAATTACATTGGTTTGCATCTCTCTTCCCTAAAAATTCTATTTTTATTGTTTATATCATTGTTGTGATGAATTCTATTGCTTATTTCATTGATTATTTTTGTGCTATTGCTATGATTTGTGAGTAGTCTCCACGTCTTGGGGCGTGGGGATGAACCCTACAAGCCCTATTTCCTATTTGTGATGAATTGGTAGAAATTGAGCTAGAGTTGCTATTAGGGATTAGATTGGGATCGATTTACTACGGATGGCTAGGAATTCATATCAATTGGGATTTGCAAGAGATTGGATCCCAACTTGATAGGAAGCCCTAGAAATCCAAATTGGGTTGGAGTCGGATTTTCGAAGTATCGGTTTGCAAGAGATTGGACCGATACCAGGATTTCCGATTGCAATTCCATGCCAATACCCGTTTGCAAAAGATTGGACGGGTAGGAACTATCCTAATTTAGATTGTGGACCGAGTTTGCAAGAGATTGGGCTCGGTGCGCAATTGGACGATGATGTTGATCCTAATGCTAGCTTCCCTAGGCTAGGGTTTGCAAGAGATTGGACCCAAACCTAGGATAGCTATAGACCGGCAACAGCGCGAGAGCGTGAGTTTGGTTCTACATTCAGTTGCAACTAGTTCATCTGAATTCTCATTCTAGCAATTTTGATACCGACGAACCACATTTATGAAATACGGTGAGTAGCGGGAATTCCCCATTCCCTAGACGTTCTTTGTTTGATTTGATATTTCGCACATTTGTCTGACGATTGTGACAGGATCGCCCAAGGCAATTTTCTCTGTTCTCAAATAGCCAGTTTGATTCGGAACAAGCACGGTCATTCGTCCTCCCTGTGTTCGATATCCCGCTCGCTGCTACACCGTGCGCTTGCGGTAAAACTACAACCGTTCTTTGGGTGTATATCCGGAGCGATCACCTGGGTTGGCCGTTTGGAGGCGCGATCGGTTGTCGCTTCGGATGTCGTTCGGCCTCGCTCAGGTCTGACCAACATCAATCTGCTCACAAAAGCCTGGGAGCTCATTATGGTTGGAAGCTCTACATGAAGCGCGACCAGCAACTGGGCATGTAGCCATATGGCTCGGCATCTCCCCGAGTTTGGCATTCGCAAGCTCGGTTGGGTCGGCTATTCGGCGTGGAGAGCATCTCCACTCTTAAGCTGTTCGCGGTCGTGTACCTCAAACTCGCAAGAAAGTGGAAGAAGGAAATTTGTTATGAGAGTTCTTGCAGTTGATAAAGGAAACACAATTAGCAAGGGGGAGTATAGTTTGACCTCAAGGGGAATCTTTGATTTGTGGAGGACCTCAATTGATCTTCAGTCAAGCCTCCGGAAGTATCGATCCACGGAATCCGCAGATGAAGCCTCTGTCTTTGTTTGACGCCGGAGGCTTGGTCGGCTTGAGCTTCAGTCGGGTTTGCGGGAGCCTCGATCGGTGTCGAAGGTCGGTCGAACTGTGGATGCATCGCTCGAAGCCCAATCGAGCTTTTGGAAGCCTCGATCTCGTCCGATCAGCGGTCGGCATCCTCGATGCCCGGGAGCTCTGCCTGGGCCGAGGGCCTCGAACTTATTTGCGCCTTGGCAATGATCGGAGAGAGGAAGCTTGGCAGGTTGGCGCTTCTCCTGCTTCGATCAAGCTACACAGAACTTGAATCCGCGTCGTCGGCGCTCGACTTGCTTCAATCGAGTTACACGGAACTCGGATCGGGGATGCTGGAGCGCAGAAGGCCTTGATTCGATCTCCATTGGTCCGAGTGATGAGTAGCATGCATCGGAGGTCGGAGCCCCAATCTTCGTTGAAATACAGCAGGACACTCGAGCTTGGTGGCCACTGATTGAAGCTTGGAGGCTCAACCTTCATCGAATCGGAGATCCAGTCGGGTCCGATGTGGATCGAGGCTTCGTCTGGGTCGATCTTGTTGCCGTGCTGTGTCAATGTCGATCGATGCTGAGGAAGCTCGTATTGGTTTGATCGGCAGTCGACAGCCTCGATTGTGATGCCTGGGAGCCTTGATCCGGGTCTGTCAACGGTGGCTTGGCACGGAAGTGCGATCGGCTCCACGCCATGGTCGCACGCTCGGCCTGAACGCGAACGGTACCTCGCCATGGTCAGATGCCCAGTCTGGATTCGGATCCATAACCCTGACCTCCTGCTCGACGGCCGGTGATGGAACAACATCCACCATTGGTCGGTGACACCCGATTCGAAAGACTTCAGATCTGGCAGTAGCACCGACGGCGTCAACGAGTCTGGGCCCTTGGAACCTGGGGGTGGCGGCGACCAGAGACGTTGACGGTGGTGATCAGAGATGCCGATGCCGTCGATCACGGAGGAGTGGTCGGGCGGAGCGTGCGGCGAGATTAAAGAGCCGCCCATCGAAGTGATAGAGGGGGTCGATAGTGCCAGCGAGGAACAAGCGAAGGGGATGGCCAGTGTCGAACTCGACGCCGGTGGGGTGCTCGATCTTCGTCGGCAGCCCGCGCTTGGACGGTGAGGGGCAGATCGGTAGACCTGGGGTTGTGCGATCGGCTTCGCCCCCTACATGTGCTTCTCTGCGGATAGACAAGAGGAAAGATGCACATCTTTGATTTGCCGAGGGAAAAAATGGGGGTTACGCCCCTGTTGCCACGAAAAAGGAGATCGCCAGGGGAACCCCCCTAAGTGCCTCCCATTTAGAATCTTACAGGGAAAATAAGATTTTTAGATCTCAGTGGGGGGATTTTTAGGGGAAAGGCTGCGATCCCTTCAATGGGCTTTTTGGAAGAAAATGTTCTTGATCAAAGGAACGAATCATTGCCGATGCGGTTGACATCGTGGATGTCGACTCGTTCCCACAGACGGCGCCAGATGTTTCAGAGTGTTTTCTCACTACAAAAGCGTTGACCGTGGACTGCCCGGTCAACGTGGTCAATGGGCCTCAAGGGGGCTGAGGGGAAGCCTCGGCCCGGTGTGAGATGCTCGGCCTCGGACGGTCGGACGACGAGGGGACGCCTCGGCGCCTTGTCTTGATGCGCTGCCGATGCGGAGCGGAGGGGAAGCCTCGGCTCGGGTGGATGCGCTCGGCCTCGGTCTCTCCTGGCATCGAGGGGTGGCCTCGACAGAGCGACTATCTTCTGGTGGTGGAGACAAACGGGCTCGGGGATGAGGGTGTTCGGCTCCGGCTGTGATGACGCTGAGGGGTAGCCTCGGCGCCGCGGGATCTCCTGGACCTGAATGGACGAAAGAGCTCGTCAGGGGGGTTGGACCTTGGTTCCGACCAAATCCCCTCCGATGCCAAAGTCAGATCTTGTCTGAGGGATGCTCGGTGGGATCGGGCTCGGTTCACGGAGAGACCGAGCCCCCATCTTCGAGCCGAGCTATGGAGGAGAAATATGTAAAGGCGGAAGAAGGTGTGAGATGGAGTTGGTGATACCTCCGTTGTAGATCGTCCAGCCTCCATGTGATGATGACCCTCCTCCCCTCATATAGGTGACTCGTCCTCATAATGTGCCATGATGTGACATCATGGCCATCATTCATGGGGACGTGCAAATGTGGGAAGTTTTGACCTCCACTAATTGCGCCCATCTTGATGAGGAGATGAATGTCCTGAGGGTGGCCATGATGGCTGGAGTGATGGACTCGGGCGGTTGCCATATTTGGCAGGCCTTGATGGCTGGAGAGTGATGGCCATTTAAGTCGGGCCATTAAGCTGAGCCATTAAGCCGAGCCATGATGGCTATAGAGTGATGGCCATTTAAGTCGGGCCATTAAGCTGAGCCATTAAGCCGAGCCATGATGGCTATAGAGTGATGGCCATTTAAGTCGGGCCATTAAGCTGAGCAATTAAGCCGAGCCATGATGGCTAGAGAGTGATGGCCTTGGATGGTTGCCATACTTGGCGGATGCTTCCTTGATTTGGGCCTCAATTTCCTCCACTGAGGAAGTGGGCCTTCGTCATGGGTGGAGAATCGTGGCCCACCCGTGAGATCCTTGGGCCGAGGCACCAAGGTCGTAGTAATCCGGTTGACCAGTCATAGTTGACTTTGCTCTTCCGGGCCCGGTCAGAATAGCTCATTTGTCAACAGGCACAAAACTCTAGTCCCGTCCTAAGTCGGACGGAACATAGACACAAAAATAATAGCAGCGGAAGAAAAACTAGTTAATCTAAATTAACAAGCAGTTAAAACATTTTTAACTTAGCCCTAAGGTCTAAGACCCTATGCCAAGATCTATGCCGACTTGGGATGGATCTGACCATCCCAAGAAGGATCTAGCCTACTGCGATTAAACTAAACTAATGCTAATAAAATACTTTAACCACATACCCGGAATCTCAACCCTGGAGCAGGCGAGATGTTCCGCACCGTCTTCCGAGCTGCTCCCGTCCCACGCCGAGCCGCTCCTTGAACCGCTCCCCGAACCGCTCCTTGAACCGCTCCGCATCCCGAGGCGATCAATCCCCGTGCCGCCGAGCCAACCACGCGCCGAAGAAAGTTTCACGCGAGTGAAACCTCCGCCTAGATTTCGGATCCAGAATCCGAACTCCTTTGTGGCTTTGCCAGAGCCGCAGGAGTAAGGCAGAAATTTAGGGAGAAGAGAAATATTAATTTAAGCCTAGATCCGAGCGTGCTCCAACATTTACGAGAGCCGCTCAGATCTAGAGCTTGGGACGAGTTTTGAGGAAGGGGGGAGACCCCTATTTATATAGGCGGCGGACTCTCCCCTTTTCTCAAAATCTGATGTGGGACTAAATTATGAGTTAATTAAAATCAAGTTAGTTTTCACTTCACAAAGTGCAAACTTCTGTGAATTTTAACTCACTCACCGTTGAGCTTCAAGATTGATACAACCTATCAATACGACAAGCGTTCAACGGTGAACGCATAGGAAAAAACTGTTCGTCAATCGGAGTTCGTTTGACCCTCCAATTGAGTGTCCAAAGATCAGCCCTAGGCTAGTTTTTCGCAAAAACTGAGCCGTCATTTGATTCAGCACACTTAGGGTTCAAAACCCTAGAGGTGGGGCCCATGGGTGGGCCCCACGCAACCCGCGCGTGCCTAAATCTGTCTGGGCAGAGCCCAGGCCGCGCCTGGGCTCGCCCAGGCGGGCCTGGGCAGAGCCCAGGCGGCCTGGGCTGAGCCCAGGCTTGTGCCTGGCTAGCCCAGGCCGAGTCTGGGCTTAGCCCAGGCAGCCTGTTCTGCCTTGTATTTCCTGGGCCTGGCCTGGTCTGATCTTTTGGGCTGTTTTGGCTCTAACTTGAGCATTTGGTGTCCGATTTGGACGCCGTTCGAACCTGGGTCTAGACCGGAATATTTCCGTCTTACCCGTGAACTTTTCCTTGCGTTTATATTATTAAATATTGTATTAAACAATTTAATACACATTTAATCGCTTTTGCATCAAATGCAAAATAGTCCCTATCTAAGCTTAAATTACCATATTGCATCAAATGCAATTATTTCATCCCTTGCATCAAAAATGCAAAATATTCTCCCTAACTAATTTCTACCTATTACTAGACGAAGAATCTGTCACGCCCCGCTTCCCATTATACTTGGGAGCGAGGACGTGAGCGGGCCCGCTTGGGCTGGAGCGGTGAACTCCAACCCAATAAGCGTCTGTGGGCAAACCGTAATCAGGTTCTTGCATTCAAACTCGGAACAAAAAGGAAATTTCATTATCATTATATTGATGCCCAGATTTACAAGTACACAAATAAGGCCAACTTGGCCATTAGATACAGAAACGCAAACAGAATTACACTTGAATATAAATACAACAAATATTATTCTTAAGCAGCGTTGCGAAGGCACGTTGTTCTCTAGCGGCAGATCTCAGCATCTGGGCACCCTGGTCAAGCTGCTCAGTCACATGACTTGCTCCTCTTCAAATCTGTCTAATACCTAACGTATATTTCATAAGACAAGAAATATACGTCAGCGAGGGTCGCTCGGCAAGCTTTTAAAACGTTAGTAGTAAAATGACCCTCGGCAAGATTTAATATAATCTACAAAACTTTAGAAATGAAAGACACAATATGTTTCCAAAAAGATGAAACATGGCAGCATGAAGCAACATGGGAACATAACATCGTGTAGTGAGTAAAGTAGTGAGCAAGCGGAGTGTGGTGCGTAAAGTAGCGGGTACAACAAGGTGTAGTGTGTAAGGTAACCAGCATGGCAAGTGTAGTGTATACAGCAATAGTCATGACGGTGTAGTGTGTACAACAATATGTATAGCAAGTGTGGTGTGCACAGCAATATGTATAGCGAGTGTGGTGTGCACAGCAATAGTCGTGACGGTGTAGTGTGTACAGCAGTATGTATAGCAAGTGTGGTGTGTACAGCAATAGTCGATCGTGACAACAATTTTAGCAGTTTACGATGTAGCTTCAACAGAGGTAAAGAGAAGGGTGCATCAATCATTCAATCAATCTCCTATCTAGTGACAAGCCCAGTGTCTGAGGGGGAGGTGACCAGCATCACACCCAAGTCGACGGGAGCTACCCGTGACTCTATACTCACCGACCCGGCCAGGTGTCGGTCAAGTTCACCACTAGAGTGTAATCCAGCTTTCCAGCCTCTACTACACTAGACTACCCCACCCAAGTGTTCTTGCTGGAACACGAGCCAGCCTAATCCATATTACAAGCACGCCCGAGTTTGTCAACTTGCATGACATCACGATTTCACGATTTCGCCTCTTGGGCGCACGATTCATAATTTCACGATTTTTCTCAAGTTATGTCATTCCGTAATTGCCCGAAGGCCCAATGGTCCGTAAATTGTCCGAAGACCCAAATATCTGTAATTGTCCCGAGGGCTCGGTTTTCACAATTCGATAGGGTGCACATCACATGATAAATCGAATGACAAGAAAGAATAGCATTTCATGTGTATCGTTTAAGTGCTAAAATAACCAATACATTAAAAGGATTCATTAAAGACTTTTCCGAATATGAAAGTTGCGTACTAGGCAGTACCAAAGATGTGCGTTACTTTTTAAGTTTAGTACACGATAAAATACTTGCGTCTTTGGAAAAAGTCTGAAGAAAGTATTATACTTGCGCCATCAAAAGTTGTAGGAAAGAAACCATATATTCGAAGGTTGTATATACTTGCAAAGGGTAAATACTTGCGTCTTTGAAAACAGTTGTAGGAAGCAATATACTTGCCTGAAGTGATGTGAGTTTTGGGTGCCCGGTTGTGGTGACGTGAGGTACGTTTTATCTGCATCACGTATAAGATATCAAATATAAGCTTAACTAATTAATTATCATTATAAAACTAACCTATTTTTATTACTAACATTAATTTAATAAAAAGTACATGTTCAATATTACTTACTAATTTAATAATGTAACTTTTAATGGGTTACAAGCTGGTAACATAAAATGTACAGTACTCGTTATGCCACTAACATAAACTTCTAATATAAATAAAACTGAAACTGATATTAAGGGTTAATAATGTAATGACTAACCTTTTATAACCTAAGCTAACCTATGTTAACTCAGCTAATTATGAAGGTTACGGAATCAGTGATAAATCATACTGCATACTCTAATTATAAAGTTTCTTACAGCTATCAACTACTGATAGTATAAATAAATATATAAACTATTTATTTTAATGTAACCCACATGCTGTTATTATATAACCATGCAATATAATAGCCTAAGATGAACCAACCTCAAATACTGCTAGTGCGTTAGGGTACAGACATTAATAAATTCTCTAACATGCTTAAAGTTTAATAAAACAACTATAGATAATTTTCTACCCACGTATGCATGCATTAATAATATAGTTGTAGGCTTACTTGTTTCGAGGTGTTTCCTAGTAGGTGGCGGCTTCGACGTTGATGCGTGAGAGCGAGCGGTGAACGTTGGCGCCTGAGCAGCGGACGTGGGGCGGCAATGACTGGGCGTGGTGAGCAGAGACGCAGTGAGACGGTGGTGGTGGGTTGGGGTGGCTACGACGAGATGAGAGGGCGGTGCAAGAGAGGAGTGGCGGTGGCGAAAGCTCGGTGAGATGGGGTCGAACGGAGGAGTTCGGGGGTGGTGTTGCGAGTTCGGAGGGGGAGGTGGCGCGTCAGAGGAAGTCGCAGGGGTTGCGGGCTGAGGCGGAACAGCGTTCTGCAGGCGATGTCGAGTGTTTTGCGGACGAGTTGACGTCGGACGTGAGAGGCGGGGCTGTTGTCGCCGGAGGGAGGCTCGGAAGCGGCGCCGGCGATGGAGCGGCGGACTTGAGGCAAGGCGGACCGGTGCGTTGCGACGTGGTGGAGAGATAAGGAGGCAGCGGCCGTCGGCGCCTAGGCAGGGGTGTCCGGCGTTCGTGAGTAGGGGAGGCACCGCCTCGTGTGGATGAGGGGAGCCGCAGCCTGGGCGAGGGATGCTAGATGCATGGATGAAGGAGGAGGAAGGGTCTGCGAGATGTGTTGATGGCGAGGGGGCCGCGCGTTCTCTGCTTCGCGTGGAGGAGAAAGAAAGCAAGGGCGGCGGCCTGTGTTGGGTTGTGAAGCTAGGGTTTAGGCCTCTAGGGGTTTTACAAGGAAGTAGGGGCGGCTGTGAAGATGTAGGGAGAATAAAACTAGGTTTTATAAGGAGGGATAGGAATATAGGTTGCTGCTTTTGATGTTGGCCTAGGGTTTTATTATAAAGAATAGGGTTAGATCAAAGGACAGCACATGGGTATGGGTGATGGCTTCAGGTTTTAGTTTTCTATTTGATTTCTTTTTGTGTGTGTGTGTGTTAATGTTGTGTGCGTGAGTGGGGTTCGGCCTAGGGTAGTTTTAGGAAATAGGATTGAATTCATACTAGAAGATATTTAAAATTTTAATTAGTAGGATTAGAATTAAATGAGTCTTATTAGGGGAAATAAGGGCTAATTAAGTATATGTTTAATGAGTTCTAACATGGAAAGTAGGTTAAACATTTGAAAAGTTTTAAATTCAAATTGAATTTTGAAATGAATACTAAAAATAGATTTTATGAAGAGGGATTTAAAAATGGAAGGCTACTTGAAAAAAAGTTCAAATTCGAAATTCGAATTCGAAAACCTAAACTAATTATAAAAAGGTATTTCTAAAATAATTATACGAAGAATCTATTTTAGTAGTTTAAAATAACCATGATAATGATAGCTACTATACAAAAATTATAAGTGGATACAGATACGGGTACGGGGATAGAAATGTCAAGCGACGGATACTGGGAAAAATACACGAGAGAAATACGGATATAACGAAACGACGGAAACTGGTTGTTACAGAATCGCACTCTGTGTGAGACCATACAGCCTGACCCTTACAACAGGTTGGGCCACGAGCAGTGGTTGCCGTCCCTGCTTCAGGAATAATCATTATGTGGTTGACTCATTGACATGAGTATTGTCGGGACCACCTGACTGTTTCCGTGATGAGTTCCGCAGTTATAGTCTCTTCGTCTAAACTGTGTCGTGTGGATCAAGTCTGTGGTACGGTTAAACTGTCAACCCCAATAACTTGACTCCGGTTAGTTTCGATCAATCTTTAGTCAATAAATGTTGGACTTCTTCCAACATACTCTGCGCAGAGTTTTTACTAAAGACCGAACTAACTCTGCGACACTAACTCCCATTGACAGAGAGAGACGAATCCTCTCTTGGTCATTACTCGCCTCGTACGTTTCAAGTGACACCCAATCAAAAGACCTTTCGACAGGCATTGCCTCGAAGCTAGGTCAGTTGATATAAGTGGCACCGTTCACGCACATGTTTGTCAAAATGACCTCAAGTCAAAAGACCAACTATCCTATCATCACTCAGAGTTATCACTGACAGATTGGTCAATATAACCATATGATAACTCTAGTGGATCATTCAGTGAACTCATTCTAATGAGCACCTGTGTCTCGTCTTCGACTTCGCCAAGTCAAGCGATCATGAGATCATCGCCACCGCTAAACGGTGAAGACTAAGACACAATGGTCTATCCGATGTTTCGATATCCTTGTCTCGGAACATCTACGACCACGAACCATTTTAGACTTATGCTACAGACGGTCAAACGTTTCTCCATGATCGAGATACTCATCTCGATACCCGTTTGACCTTGCATAAAGTCTCAGGACTTTACCTAAGTCGATATCTAATGTTAACTACATTACAATATAACCTAGATAAATTATTACCAAACAGCTTACTGTTATTTCGAACAAGATGTTTGTGCTATTCACACAGGAATAAATGGCCTCGAGGGCATCATATTCCTACATCTCCCACTTGCACTCAAGCCCATTTATCTCGGTATCTTATACCGTTTTACACATAAGTTTTCCCGACTTCATGTGATAGAGCCTTCGTGAGTGGATCTGCTAAAACCGTCTACATTATAGACTTAAGGGGTTTCTATGTTCATGTCAGACCAACCATTTGAATCTCATTCAAATAATTCATTTGGTCTGTCGGAATCCATAATATTTTATTTTACTTGGATCTTATCCAGTTTATCGTACCTTACGATAATCATTTAAATTTTTTAATGGTCATTTTAAATGGCTCATATCTATTCTTAATAAAGTATCAAACCTTTTGATTACTTTGTCAAAATGTATGTTCCATCCTTTTGATGATTCGCATGTAATTTATACGCTCCCACTGATCTTGAAAACTATCTGGCTAATTCATATAAGTCAGTCTGTCTAAATCATATTTAGAAAAACGAACTTATAAGTGAATGCTCCAATTTTCATGGTCAACT
The DNA here is from genome assembly GCA_030789695.1 of Scilla litardierei. NCBI lineage: Eukaryota > Viridiplantae > Streptophyta > Magnoliopsida > Asparagales > Asparagaceae > Scilla > Scilla litardierei. Next base: position 219,362,422 of record CM061133.1, read on the forward strand.
TAAGCGTTTTACATCGGCTTTGGTCCGAGTAGATCTGTACACATCTGTTGGCGAAACCGGTTTCATCATAATCCGTTTTAAAGAAATTAGGATGAAAACCGTTCCCGTCCAACATTATTGTACTTCACTATTTTCCTTTCTGCATCAATCTTTTAAAGATTTACTTGCAGAAAGTGAGGAAACATTTTCTTTGGGCACGTAAACTAAATTCTCAATTTATTTACGCACACGGACCTGCATCAAGTTTTAAATCGGAGTTACTACTCCGAATTTCATCCTACAAGTTGACTAAGTCATCATCAGTTATGATGTCTAACTCGATAATCCGTCTCACGAGATTCGAGTAATAATACAACTTCCTTACGATTGATTTATTGAATATATTATTGATAATGTCCTTATAGAACATTATCAAAACTTAGGCATTACTATCTGGGACTTAACCCAGAGGGAGGACTTAACTCAGAGTCACTTATTTATGGATCACACCAAGTCTAACTAAGTGTGATTCATACCTTTTAACACTCTGATGTGTTAATAGACTTGACCTGAGAGAAAATCACATTTTCTTTTAATTACACAAGATTTTATTTAGCTAAGTATTTGACCATTCGATCTAATCGAATCAGTTTAAATACTTTAGTCATTTCGTTCTTTATTTTATCAGACTTGTGTTTCATCAAGAACACGTGTCTTAATAAAATATACGAATAACTTATTTTGGTTAATCTAGACTCGGGTACATCAGTATGTACTAGACTGAGTTCGACAACTCATTCTCCCACTGTCTCACAGATGGGTTTCGGCCATTGTATCTAAGAGGCTAAGACTCACAAGTGTCCGTAGACTTCATAATACGAGAGGTCAGACCCCTCTTTATGTGACTTGTGAAGCTTAATCTCTTGATACGGCCTAGTCTAATTTTACCATATAAGTTTGCTACTATCTTGTGTATTTATATATTAACATTTAATATATATATAGTTATTACAAATTACTTAACACAAAACATTGCTTCAGAAGCAAGGTGACGACATTCGTCAAAAATGTGTTTAGACGTTTTTGTATAACAACTTATTCCGAAATGTGACATCAAAATATGTCATGTTTTCATTTCCTCCTACTTATGCCTCTACTAATGATAAATTAAACTAACTTTCTCAATTGACTTTCCGAAGTGCCTTCTTCCTTTTCTAAATCACATTTAGATATCAACATAAATAAATAGCTATGCAAGCAATTTATGTATCCAAACGCTTGAGCTTTGCAATCTTGAGTGTAGCTCAAGAAGTTGCTTGTCTCAAGATCCGGTTGGGATACATAGTCTTGCATCGCTCATGCACTCGTATTCGACTCAAACGGTTTGATCGAATTTTCGAACTTTGCGGATCAAAATTGTTTGTCCATACAACCTTGAGGGTAGCTCGACAAGTTGTAGGGAGAAACATACTTTGAATGTCCTATATGTTCAAGCTGCCTCATATAGAGACGAGTGACATGTAGCTTTAATTTATTTGTGGGACCCAGAACTTAATGAAATCATATTTCTTAAGTCTGTTCTTTAGAAGGTCATTTAATGTCAACGAGAATATAGTTTTAATTCTATCAATTAGAATTTAACTCGATATTCAATTAATCAACTTATTGACCAGTTAACTAATTCCAATATTATCAATTGATTCTTTCGGTAAACATAGTCTTGCCCTAGTTTTAGCATATGTTCAATATTAAATATAGGCAGATTGGCTTTTATCTATCTATATCCTCCCACTATTTTTACGATCGTTTTAAAGCTTAATAACGAACGATTTAATCGAATTAAAAATTAATGGGTAAGAGTTCCAATCACCTTGAGTCTAAACAACCTTGAGTGTAGCTCAACAAGTTGATTGACTCTGCGATCAGAAGATGACTCTTCATCGATCATATCGGATATGACTCTCTTAATTGGTTTTTGCCCCTAGCCATTCGTGATCATGAGTGTGCTCATCCAAATCACAATGTCTAGTCTAGTCGGACCCTTGTTTTCGTGTCTAGCCTGACTTGCCCCTCAGCTCGGTGTATGCACGACACGTTGGTTAGGGTCAGGTCTTAGACTACATCTTATGTATTGAAGAAGTTGGTTCCTATAAGATTGCCATGTTACAGCTTGAGTGTATCTCAACAACTATAACGCGGGTCCTATAGTTGCCAACCCCAAAACAAGGAGGGCTACGACTAATCTTGAAAAAGATCATTAACGTATTTGACTTAGATATAGTCCAGGGTGTCATACAATCATGATTCGCGACATTGCGGTCCAGCGGAACACAGCCAGGGAATTGACTAAGCCAGGATCACTACCCCTTGGACTAGCAAGGGTTGACCCAGAACTCTTAGCCAAGCACATTGACTGGATCATGGTCCATTGAATGAAGCTTTTCATTTTTGTATGTATGCCATAGACTAAACAACTTTTATTAACAACTAATTAATCCTATCAACTAGTTGAATCCTTAAATTCAAAATTTTAGGATTTGTTTAATAACTTTTATTAAGTCCTTATCAACTATAAGGTTCACGTGCTATCCTAATCGTTATTAGGATTTTAATAAATTATTAACAACGCTAGAAGCGAAGTCCTTTAATGAAAATTAATTATAACAATTAGAATTGAAAAAATTCATTAAAAGGACTACCCTAATCAGGAATTAGGTCTTATATTGTTGTTAATGATTTATTAAAACATAGCATGTCATTAAAATTCAAGTAATAAATTTTAATCATTTTTAATGGCTAACCTAAAGGGTTGTCTTGTGTTATCAAATAAGGGACAAGATTAACAAGCCATTAAAATAAAGCTACACTAATTTTATCAACATAAAATGAAAGTGTATGTCTATTTAACAATTAAATAAACTAAGTTTATCGCATAAACAATTTTTAGACTTTTAAAATCAGTTTTAAAAATATCTTATAAATTTAAAACATTACTTTAAAAATTTTCCATGTTCAAAAATTTATCATATACAATTTTTAAACATCTAAAATATTTTAAACTTATCGCATAAATTTAAAGCCTTAAAATCAATTTTAAAATTTATCACATAAATTTAAAAACACCATTTTAAAATTTACATGCTTAAAAAAATTTATCATATAAAAAATTTTTTGGCATCCAAAATAAATTTAAACTTTTAAATATTTAAAATTAGTTTTAAAATTAGCACATAAATTTTAAAACGTCATTGTAAAAATTTTCATGTTCAAAAAATTTATCACATAGAATTTTGAACTTCAAAAACATTTTTAAAATTATCTAATAACTTTAAAAAAATTTAAAAGTATTTAAAAAGCATTAAGAAGTTTAATGAAATCGCAGTACATAGATCGACTACGCAAACCTAGGCTCTGATACCACTGTAGGGAAATTGACGGTCCCTTAGGGCACAAAACTCTAGTCCCGTCCTAAGTCGGACGGAACATAGACACAAAAATAATAGCAGCGGAAGAAAAACTAGTTAATCTAAATTAACAAGCAGTTAAAACATTTTTAACTTAGCCCTAAGGTCCAAGACCATATGCCAAGATCTATGCCGACTTGGGATGGATTTGACCATCCCAAGAAGGATCTAGCCTATTGCGATTAAACTAAACTAATGCTAATAAAATACTTTAACCACATACCCGGAATCTCAACCCTGGAGCAGGCGAGATGTTCCGCACCGTCTTCCGAGCTGCTCCCGTCCCACGCCGAGCCGCTCCTTGAACCGCTCCCCGAACCGCTCCTCGAACCGCTCCGCATCCCGAGGCGATCAATCCCCGTGCCGCCAAGTCAACCACGCGCCGAAGAAAGTTTCACGCGAGTGAAACCTCCGCCTAGATTTCGGATCCAGAATCCGAACTCCTTTGTGGCTTTGCCAGAGCCCGCAGGAGTAAGGCAGAAATTTAGGGAGAAGAGAAATATTAATTTAAGCCTAGATCCGAGCGTGCTCCAACATTTACGAGAGCCGCTCAGATCTAGAGCTTGGGACGAGTTTTGAGGAAGGGGGAGACCCCTATTTATATAGGCGGCGGACTCTCCCATTTTCTCAAAATCCGATGTGGGACTAAATTATGAGTTAATTAAAATCAAGTTAGTTTGCACTTCACAAAGTGCAAACTTCCGTGAATTTTAACTCACTCACCGTTGAGCTTCAAGATTGATACAACCTATCAATACGACAAGCGTTCAACGGTGAACGCATAGGAAAAAACCGTTCGTCAATCGGAGTTCGTTTGACCCTCCAATTGAGTGTCCAAAGATCGGCCCTAGGCTAGTTTTTCGCAAAAACTGAGCCGTCATTTGATTCAGCACACTTAGGGTTCAAAACCCTAGAGGTGGGGCCCATGGGTGGGCCCCACGCAACCCGCGCGCGCCTAAATCTGCCTGGGCAGAGCCCAGGCGCGCCTGGGCTGAGCCCAGGCGGGCCTGGGCTCTGCCCAGGCAGCGTCTGGGCTAGCCCAGGCAGCCTGTTCTGCCTTGTATTTACTGGGCCTGGCCTGGCCTGATCTTTTGGGCTGTTTTGGCTCTAACTTGAGCATTTGGTGTCCGATTTGGACGCCGTTCGAACCTGGGTCTAGACCGGAATATTTCTGTCTTACCCGTGAACTTTTCCTTGCGTTTATATTATTAAATATTGTATTAAACAATTTAATACACATTTAATCGCTTTTGCATCAAATGCAAAATAGTCCCTATCTAAGCTTAAATTACCATATTGCATCAAATGCAATTATTTCATCCCTTGCATCAAAAATGCAAAATATTCTCCCTAACTAATTTCTACCTATTACAAGACGAAGAATCACACTCTGTGTGAGACCCTACAGCCTGACCCTTACAACAGGTTGGGCTCGAAGCCCTATACGGCAGTGACCACGAGCAGTGGTTGCCGTCCCTGCTTCAGGAATCATCATTATGTGGTTGACTCATTGACATGAGTATTGTCGGGACCACCTGACTGTTTCCGTGATGAGTTCCGCAGTTATAGTCTCTTCGTCTAAACTGTGTCGTGTGGATCAAGTCTGTGGTACGGTTAAACTGTCAACCCCAATAACTTGACTCCAGTTAGTTTCGATCAATCTTTAGTCAATAAATGTTTGACTTCTTCCGACATACTCTGCGCAGAGTTTTTACTAAAGACCGAACTAACTCTACGACACTAACTCCCATTGACAGGGAGAGACGAATCCTCTCTTGGTCATTACTCGCCTCGTACGTTTCAAGTGACACCCAATCAAAAGACCTTTCGACAGGCATTGCCTCGAAGCTAGGTCAGTTGATATAAGTGGCACCGTTCACGCACAGGTTTGTCAAAATGACCTCAAGTCAAAAGACCAACTATCCTATCATCACTCAGAGTTATCACTGACAGATTGGTCAATATAACCATATGATAACTCTAGTGGATCGTTCAGTGAACTCATTCTAATGAGCACCTGTGTCTCGTCTTCGACTTCGCCAAGTCAAGCGATCATGAGATCATCGCCACCGCTAAACGGTGAAGACTAAGACACAATGGTCTATCCGATGTTTCGATATCCTTGTCTCGGAACATCTACGACCACGAACCATTTTAGACTTATGCTACAGACGGTCAAACGTTTCTCCATGATCGAGATACTCATCTCGATACCCGTTTGACCTTGCATAAAGTCTCAGAACTTTACCTAAGTCGATAACTAATGTTAACTACATTACAATATAACTTAGATAAATTATTACCAAACAGCTTACTGTTATTTCGAACAAGATGTTTGTGCTATTCACACAGGAATAAATGGCCTCGAGGGCATCATATTCCTACAGTAAAGTCCTAGATCAATTGAACCCTAGAGGTATCGCAGAAGATGCTTTACTCCGTTCCAGTGGCGCTTTGTGGGCGCTGCACTGTGTCTGGCTAGGAGATTAACTGTAAACGCTATATCGGGATGCGTATAGTTAGCCAGATATAGAAGTGCTCTAATGGCACTGAGGTATGGTGCTTCAAGACCCAGTATCTCCTCCCCCTCTTCCAGTGGTCGGAAGGGGTCCTTATGTACATCTAGTGATCTTACGACCATAGGAGTACCTAAAGGATGACATTTATCCATATGAAACTTGCGTAGAAGTTTCTTTGTATAATTAGATTGGTGTAATAGGATTCCACCTCTTAGGTGTTCTATCTGTAAGCCAAGGCAATACTTTATTTTGCCTAGGTCTTTCATTTCAAAAGTATGTTTTAGGCTTTCAGATATCTCATTGATCTCTGCAGGAGATCCTATGAGATTTAAGTCATCTACACATACTGCTATGATGACGAATCATGTTCCCGTTCTTTTGATAAAGATACACGGACAGACTTCATTATTTGTGAATCCTTGCTGTGCAAGAAAATCACTAAGTCTGTTATACCACATCTTGCCTGATTGTTTTAGACCATATAATGATCTATGTAGCCTTACAGAGAATACGTCCCGAGGTATCTCTTTCATCTCTGGGGGTAGATTAAACCCATCAGGAAGTCTCATATAGATATTTTTATCTATATCGCAATATAGATATGCAGTCACAACGTCCATGAGCTGCATTTCTAGGCTTTCTAGAGAAGTTAGGCTTATTAAAAATCGGAATGTGATCGAATCTATGACAGGGGAATATGTATCTTCGTAATCAATTCCCGGTCTTTGGGAAAACCCTAGGCTACAAGGCGTGCCTTGTAGCGAACGATCACATTATTTTCATCTCTTTTTCTTATGAAAACCCACTTATATCCCACAGGCTTTACACCTACTGGTGTTTGGACTACTGGTCCAAAGACTTTGCGTTTCAAGAGTGAGTCCAGCTCTACTCTTATTGCCTCGTCCCACTTTGGCCAATCATCTATGCCTTTACATTCCGCTAGAGATCGTGGTTCGATGTAATCGTCATATTCAGTGACGTGAACAACAATATCGAACGCAAAATCGTCGTTGTCGACTGTGCTATTTCTGTCCAGTACTTCTCCAGTACATACAAAATTTAATGATGTTTCTCCTATTGTTTCCTCTGTCGGGGAAATCAGGAGGGGAGAAGTAGCTGGTCTGAGCTCAGCATCCTGTGGAGGGATAATCTTATTATCTCCAGGAGTCTTCCTCTTTCGAGGAACTTTATCTTTTGAACCTGGTGGGCGTCCTCTTTTCATTTGAGGTACAGCCAATTCTGCTGCTGGTGGATTGCATCCATCTATAGGGATGTCAATCCTAGCTGGCGTATTGGCAGCAGGGACGTGTGAACGGACAATCTTCTGGTTGTCCGTGAACTTATCCGGCAAAAGATGTACTGTATTCTGGATGTGAAGGATCTTCAGGATCTCATCTTCACACAGATTAGTACGCGGATCATATAGGGACAAAGACTTCTGGTCCCAACTAATGGTCTCTGTAGCTTCTGGCTTCTTAGACTGTGTGCCCAGTTTAGGAAAAATTTTCTCATCAAATTCACAGTCAGCAAAACGTGCCTTGAATGCGTCACCCGTCAGGGGTTCAAGGTATCTGATAATAGAGGGCGAATCAAACCCAATATATATACCTAAACGACGCTGAGGACCCATTTTGGTCCTCTAAGGTGGTGCTATTGGGACATATACCGCACAAACAAACACTCTCAAATGAGAGATATCCAGAGGTGCGCTGGTCGCGCCCCGGCGTACACGTCCCGAGGCGACGGTTGTAGTTTTACCGCAAGCGCACGGTATAGCGGCGAGCGGGTATCGAACACAGGGAGGACGAATGACCGTGCTTGCTCCTAATCAACCTGGCTATTTAGAGGGATAATTGCCTTGGGCGATCCTGTCACAATCGTCAGACAAAAGTGCGAAATATCAAATCAAATAGAGAACGCCTAGGGAATGGGGAATCCCCACTACTCACCGTATTTCACAAATGTGGTTCGCCTGTATCGAAATCGCTAGGATGAGAATTTGGATGAACTAGTTGCAACTAAATGTGGAACCAAGCTCACGCTCTCGCGCTGTTGCCGGTCTATAGCTATCCTAGGTTTGGGTCCAATCTCTTGCAAACCCTAGCCTAGGGAAGCTAGCATTAGGATCAACATCATCGTCCAATTGCGCACCGAGCCCAATCTCTTGCAAACTCGGTCCACGATCTAGATTAGGATAGTTCCTACCCGTCCAATCTCTTGCAAACGGGTATCGGCACGGAATTGCAACCGGAGATCCTAGCATCGGTCCAATCTCTTGCAAACCGATACTTCGAAAATCCGACTCCAACCCAATTCGGATTTCTAGGGCTTCCTATCGAATTGGGATCCAATCTCTTGCAAATCCCAATTGATGTGAATACCTAGCTATCCGTAGTAATTCGATCCCAATCTAATCCCTAATAACAATCCTAGCTCAATTTCTACCAATTCAACACAAATACGAAATTGGGCTTGTAGGGTTCATCCCCACGCCCCAAGACGTGGAGACTACTCACTAATCATAGCAATAGCACAATAATTAGCAATGAAATAGACAATGGAATTCATCACAACAATGATATAAACAATAAAAATAGAGTTTTTGGGGAAGAGAAGTGCAAACCAATGTAGATCTTCAATCAACCCAACAAAAATCCAAGTTTTTCTCTTCTCCAATCACAATTAATAAAGCTAAAAAGTAGACTCAAAAAGCTGCAAAAAATCTGAGAGGTGGCTCCTATAACTAGGGTAAAAACAGGGCTTAAATAGCCCCAAAAATCGTCCAAAAATCCTGACCAAAACGCCCCTGCACAGCCTGTTTTCCGCAGATTTCGCTACAGGCAGCGCATCGCACTCGGCCGAGTGACAAAAGTCGCTCGGCCGAGTGAAAACCCTGTAATTTTCCAGTAAGTCGGGGCTTTCAGGGGTCTTCAGTTCGGAGGTGGCTCGGCCGAGTGAGTTGTCGTCACTCGGCCGATGGCTTTACTTCACTCGGGCGGACGGATTTACCACTCGGCCGAGTGGGTCTTCTGAAGCTCAGGTGGCCGAAAAACAGTAACTTCGATACTTTTGAGGGCCTTCGTCTGGGCGCCACTCGGGCGGACGTGGTATAGTCACTCGGCCGATGTGGTCTCCGTCGCTCGGCCGAGTACACATGGAAAACGTGTCTGAACGGGTCAGCCGAGCGGTGTCTCGCTGGTCGGCCGAGTGGCTCCTCCACTCGGCCGAGTGGGACACAAAAAATGCCCAAACTGCTTAATTTGGCCTCCCCGTCGCTCCTGCGGCGTCCATTCTTCTTCCGCTCCTCTCCAACAGCAAAATACTCCTCGGGGAGGTCGTTGGTGGCCGTCTAGCGTAAGCGTATCTCGAGATCACTCCAAATCGCGCCAAATCACCTGAAATGCGACAAAAACAACAAAACGTGAAAAGCATCGCAATATCGTCGATAAATCGTAAAAGACGTGATTTGGGCGATCTAAATGGCATGCAAACATGCGGAAAAAAGGTGTAAAATAAGGAGTGATCAAAATCCCCCAAGCTTGCCTCTTACTCGTCCTCGAGGAAGATAAGTAAAAGGCGAACCCGGTGGATTCGGAAAACGAAAACGGCGAAAAAAACGAAAAAAAAAGAAAAACGAAGAAGAATGAAAACGAAATGAAAATAAAGAAGAAAGAAGGAAGCGAAGAGGTAGGGCGCTAGATCATTTTCTCAGGACGTGGGTTTCACTTACTCATATAGCATGCACCGAATGTGAAATACATGTCAAAGAATTTTATTTTGATATCATAGTATAATAGTGCAAATAGAAATAGAAAACCCACGAACAATGGTGTAATCATGAAGAACGGAATAATTTTAAGATTAACATCGTCTGAATCATTTAAAGCGGTATACAAATCACAGATCACACACTTTTCAATCAAACGCTTTCTATCTGGAGTATAAGAATATCACACTATAGAATAGAGAGAATAGAAAAGTATGGATTTCATGAAATGAAAGCTAGGCTTAGATTTCTGGATTTCGTAGAGCTAGAAACGATCTCACCGAGTATAGAATATTACTTAGCCTAGGTTGTCGTGCAATGTCAAGTAGTCACTCTCTCACACATCAATGGATCTCCTCCCCCAAGCTTATCTATAAGCGTGGTGGCACAAAAATATTTACATCCCCATTTATGTATACATATAGCTCCAAAATCAATGAAGAGAAAGAAGAGAGAAAGAAAGTGAGATGGGATCTTTTATTGAGGATTTTTCCTCTTTTCTTTTCTCTCTCTTTTTTTTCTTTTTTCTTTTTTTTTCTTTTTTTTTTCAATAAGCAATATATTCACAATGATCCCAACTCAGAGAGAGATAATGATATGCAAGTATGTTTTTCTCCCTTTCATTCATTTTTTTTTGGAATAGAATAGGGGATTTGGAGCTAGGAATTAATAGCGGGGGAAATGCCATAAAATAGAATCACTAAGGGGAGATTCACCAAAGATTTTAAAAGTAGAGAAATGATGTTCAAGATTTGTGGAGAAAGAAATATATATAACTCTCGGCTCACTCTATAAGACATGCACGACAACTTCAGCAGGGTAATCTAATCTACTCAGTTTTGATCACAAAAAGCTAACTAATCCCGATATATCATAGCTAACATCATTCAATCATCCTGAAGTGAAGTGTACAATTCATGCATATAGAAGTGATAAAGGAAAAGAAATCAGTACTCCAGATATAGGCATTCAATGCGTGAATCTTGGTGTGTTTTCTGAGATAGCATACATATGAATATTCAGGCTCAGCTAATAATAAAACTTCATCCATTTTCATGTGAAAAAAAAAGGTGTGGGTTACCATTTCTAAAAGCAAGGCAAGTCATAGCATATGATATCAGATAGAAAACCTAAGACATGACAAATATAGCATGCATATAGAATAAGCTGACTCCACGTAGACATCATCACAGAAAATTCATCTCTAGCATGAGATGAAAAAGAAACGAAGTAAAGATAAAAGGAAAAATAGAACTATGCAATGCGGCACACAGGAAAATAAGAAAAACGTGATGCATGGCAAGATAAATGAAAAATAATGAAAAATAAGTGCAAAAGTGAAAAACGGTGTGAAAAACTGAAAATAAAGGTGGCTAAACGAAAAAAGAAAGTGAGGACTCACTCCCCCAAGCTAAACGGCACAGTGTCCTCAATGTGCAAGGTGTGGGACACCGAGAGACAAGAAGTGTGAGGGGCAAGTGAGGATGCATGCATGGAAAAATGAAAATAAAAAGAAAGAGAAAAAAAAGAAAGAAATGAAAAAAATATATGATGCGGACATGATGCATGCACGAACAGGAGTGATATGAAAATAAATACAGTACCAAAAACGCTCCCTCTCTCCCAAAAAGATATATATAGATGCGATCAAAATGAGAATCCCAAGTAGATATGATATGATATGCACATAAAGATATGATCAAAAATATAATCCCAAAAATAGTGAGGGGGAGGGGGGGGGTGGACAAAAGTGCATCAGGACCCAGCAGAGACGGGCAGCACAACGGCATGAATGGATAAAGGCATCAAGAGTGCCTAAGAAGGCGGTGCCGCGCCGTCTCCGTCCTGAGGCAGAGGTGGTGGTGGTGGTGGTGTGGGCTGCTGAGCTGGGGTGGAAGCGGAAGCAGGTCTAGTGTGTGTGGAAGTGTGTGTGGGAACCTGCTGGGTGGGCTGGGGTACGCGAGGGAGACGCTCCAGCACCTGTGTAAGGCAGTAGTGGATCTGGGGTATCAGGTCGAAGCGTCCAGCCATCGCAGAGACGGTGGAGGACAGGGTCCTAAGGTCTCCTCTAAGACCACTCACCGCCAACTCAAGAGCACGTATGCTCTGCAGTGTAGTGTCGGGCGGGGGTGGTGCAGAGGGACGCACCGGTCTAGGCTGCGCAGGGCGAGGCTGGCGTACGCGAGTGGAGTATGTGACGGGCTCAGCGGGGAAGGGGACAAAAGGTGCCGCGCCTGGAAAAGTGGGCCTGGCCTCGGTGCGAGGCCGGGACACCGGCTGGTGAGAAGTGGAGGCGGCGGCAGCAAAGGAAGCGTGCAAAAGAGGCAACGAGGTGGCCAAAGAGGTCTGTGGCACAGAAGTGTGGACAGACGCCACGACACTCTCGGAGAAGACGGCGGCAGTGGAGACAGAGGAATCTCCCGCTGGGGTAGAAGTGTGTGGTCCAAAAGGTGTAGCCCCAGCGGAGATCATGCTAACCATGGTCTCCACGACCGAAACGAACGAGGGCTCTCCGTACTCGACTACGGTCGGCGGGCGCTCGGGGAAGGCAGAAGAAAGAGGCTCGACAGACAAGGGGCCAGTGGCGGAAGTGGGAGTGGTGGTGACAGCCTCGGAAGTGGTGACAGTGGTGGAAGTGGGCTCAGCAAGAGTACTCTCGACACTGGCAGAGGTGAGGACAGAAGTGTCAGGAGCAGCAGAAACGACAGGTGTGGGCTGAGGGGCCACAGGGGCGACAGGGTCGGCAGCAGGCTCGGCAGGGCGTGCAGCAGGGTCTGCGGGGGCAGCCTGGGCAGCGTGGGCAGCGTGGGCCTGCTCGGCCTCCTCGGCCTCGAGCACGTAGGCGGCGGGGATGAGGACATCCATATCTGGGAGCCAGTCAACGTGGGCCGGTGCAATCTGGGTCCGAGCAGGGCTCGGGAGAATCATGTAGTCGGCACCGAAAGGGCCGTGCAACCAGACCCAGTGACGCTCACCATGCGGACGCAGCATCTTCATCCGGGCCATAACATCTATCGACAAAGAGGTGGGGCCCGGGACGCGTCGCAAGTCGTCGGGGAAGTCCTCGCCGGTCATAAGAGCCAGCAGGGTAATCAGGCCGCCGCAGCATATCGGTGAGCGAGCGCCCACCGATACAATAATGCGGTCTAAGTACCATGCCGCGATATCGATCACGACGGCGGGGACAACCTCATCTCCATCCCTAGATAGAGCTCTGGGACGGGTCATCGCGTAGAGCATGTAAAGCTCCGGCGTAGACATCGTGCCCGGCTCATATCTGGCCAAAAAGGTAGTCGCCATGAGGCGCTGGGCAATGCGTAGGCAGGGGTGGACTATGGCCGAGGCCTTGGCCCTACTAGGGTCAAAGGCGGCGTGAAGACCTGTAATCCGGGCCCAGAAGGCACCGACGTCGAAAGAAGGTGGGGGGATATGGGTGGGGCCATAACCGCGATTGGCTCCGGGGACTGCGGGCCAAGAGAAAAACGCTCTCATCATATCGAGAGTGACCTGGCACTCTCGATCCATGAACCGGAATGAGCATCCCTCATCGGTCCGGGCGATCGAACTCAAAACCTCAAGTGTCGGACGGGTAAAAGTATCCGCCGACACCCGCAGAAAATCTCGCCAACCCACGTTGTCGTACAACGTGAGCAGTCCCTCGAGTACCCCCAGGCGTCCAAGGTCAGCGAGGTGTGCAAACCTGGAGGGTACGATCGAGCGCTGAGAGATACGGTCGAAGACGGCGCGGTGTGCTTCGTCTCGGAACGTGATCCCGAGCGGCCCGACCAGTGGAGCCGGTGGTGGTGGCTGTGCAGCGGCGGGGAGTGGCTGTGCGGGCTGTGGGTGCGCTGCAGGCTGTGCGGGGTGTGCGGGGCCTGCAGGCTATGCTGGGTGGACGGGGTGTGCGGGAGAAGGCGGAGGAGAGTCCTCCACCTCGTGAGCAGGGCCGGCCTCGTCCGATCGCTTCCGCTTGGCGGAAGCTCTCGTCGACCTCGGTCGTGTCCGGGGCGGCATGTCGGCCCTGAACGCGCGCCGAAAAGTGAAAAGTGCAGCGTGTGCAAAAAGAATGGAAAGAGTATACCTGAACACGCCGCGAGTGCTAAGTAGTGGAAGCGTGCGAAGTCCGCGCCTCCACGAAGTCCGGAGCAGCCCGTAGAAGCTCCCCTGGCCTCCCCTAAACTCCAATAAGCAGCCTGCGCGTGAAAAAGCGATATCAGCGAGTAATAATCAAAATGTATGGAGCAATAGGGGTGCAATGGATAGATATAGGAATTTATTTGGGTTAGTGGGGCGTTTAGCACATGGATCCTCAAAAAATACACGAGGAGAGGAGAAAACGGTGAAAATAAGCGAACCGGAGGTGATCGGAGGCGGGGCTGCCGGCGGCGACTCGGGCGGGGTCCGGCGATGGTCGGCCGGCGATGGCAGGCCGAGCGGCGGCGCGGGCGGGCGAGTGGCTGTTGGGCGAGGCGAGATCGGGCGAGGGAAAGCTGAGGGGGCGCGGGCGAAGGAGTTTTTTCGTTTTCGAAAACTGCGCCCCCCCTCGGCTTTATATTAAAAAGTTACGACTCGGCCGAGTGACTTTACTCACTCGTCCGAGCGAGGCAAATAAAGATTTCTCCCCGATATCGCTTCGGCCGAGTGGCTTTGCCAGGCTCGGCCGAGTGGAGTAAGTCCATTCGGCCGAGTGACTCAAGCTACTCGGCATAACTCGCCCTAGGAGGGTATCCGATTTACTCGGCCGAGTGAATATATATACTCGGCCGAGTGGCAGTTCTTATGAAATGAGAAAAATAGACAGAGAGTTGGGTACAGCAGACTTCCCTCGTTCGTGAGCGGCTCGGCCGGACGAACTTATGGACTCGGCCGAGTGACTAGTATACTCGGCCGAGTGAGCCTTAATTTCTGCTGTTTATCCTTGTTTGGGCTCTAAACTCCGTCTTTCTTCCTCCAGTCGATTTCATGCTCCTCCTAAGCGTCGAACGCCTTCTTTGGGCGCTCCTCGTCGCCTCGTTCATCCTCCTCATGATGGATCTACCTATCTCCTCTCCTGTCAAGAAAAATGGGACCCGTTATCACAAAATTTTTGGCGATCGACTCAAAACACTAAAAATTTCTAAAACAAAAATAAAGAAAAAGTAAAAATAAAGCAAAAACCGTCGGGTTGCCTCCCGACAAGCGCTCGTTTAAGGTCGTGAGCTCGACCCCCTATAATTTTCAATCAATGCGGGATGTTGGGTGCATACGGGATGCACCCGTCAAACTTTCCGGGGAGCGCGCTTGGATTCGAACGTGGCGGCGTAGCGTTCTCCCGCGGTGGTCTCCTATCTCGAATAGTGTTGGGGGGAGGCTCCCCCAAGCTAGCATTTGCCCCGGCCAACGGCTTGACCGGCGGTGCCGATTTCCGTGCCGGCGGAGCTTTCTTTGGAGACTTTAATTTCGAGAGCTTGCAGAGCTCTCGAATCCTCGCGACATCAGCGTCGCCTTCATCTTCATCAGCGGAGAAGTCGGGGGAATCGTCTTTAATCTTTTCATCTTGGCCTAAATCCGGGCCTTCATCAAATTCTTCATCAAAAAGGGCACCAATTGAGTGAGGAATCGCCTCCTCTATTACCTCATCGAGGAGGTCCATGTAGTCGAGTTCCTCGTGATAAGGCATATGCTTCATAGCCTTAGGAATGTGGAGCTCCACCTCAATGTTTCCGACGTTTAAGGTTAAGGTACCTTCGCGCACGTCGACGATGACTCCGGCGGTGGCGAGGAATGGGCGTCCAAGTATCAATGAGGTGTCTCCTTCCTCCTTAATGTCCATGATGACGAAGTCACATGGCAAGCATATTCCACCCGGTACTTGAAGTGGGATGTCTTCGGCGATCCCCACCGGCCTTGTTATCCGTCCATCGGCTAATTGAATGCGCATGTCGGTGGGTTTCAACTTCGTCCCGGTGTTAAGCTTTAAGAACATGGAGAGAGGCATGAGACTCACACTAGCCCCAAGATCTACCAACGCCTTTTGAAGAGGCACGCCGCCCAAAGTGCAAGGAATCCGAAAACTCCCCGGATCTTTAAATTTTGCCGGCTCCTTTTCTCTCTTGGTGAACCAAGAGCCCTCCTCGGCTAGCATGATCTTCTCCTTCCTCTTTCTCCCCGAAATCAAATCCTTCAGGAATTTGGCATATGTGGGGATCTCGATGATGGCGTCAAGGAAGGGAATATTTAGGCTAACTCCTCTTAGATACTCGAGGAATTTCGCTAGCCTTTTCTCCATTTTCGCTTTCGCTAGTCTTTGGGGGAATGGGACCGGTGGCATGAAGCGCCTCTCCTCAATTAATAGCTCCGCCCTAGATTTCTCCTTGTCTTGTGGCTCCTTCTCCTTTTCAATCTCAATTACTGGCTCAACCGGCTCCAAACTTTCCTCCACGGCCTCCTCAATAGGAATCATGATGGGGGTGGTGTCCTTCCCGCCTCTAGTTGTGACGGCAACTACGGCGTTGATGTGGCCCGTGTTGCCCCGTGGGTTTTGCTCCGGTTGCGCCGGCAATCTTTGAGTGTTTCGGTTGAGCAACGCTAATTGCTCCGAAATTTGAGCCACTACGGTATTGAGAGAATCTTGCCCCGCCTTCAAAGTAGCATTCACCTTATTTTGCTCGACCATGAACGCCTCCACTCTAGTTTCGAAATCGGATCGTTGTGGAGCTTGTGGAGGGTTTTGGTTTTGATTCCTCCACCCTTGGTTGTATCCGGGAGGCCTATAAGGTGGGACTTGTTGCTTTGGTTGGAAGTTTTGTTGTGTAGGTCCCCTCGGCGGATAGTATTGTTGTTGGGGTGGTGGTGGTCGAGCTTGATTAGGCGGTTGTTGTGGCGGGTTCAAAGCTCCTTCATTGTTGGCGTAGGAGAATCCTGGGTGATTTCTTGCGGCCGGATTGGACCAATAACCTTGGTTCCCCGCAACATATTGCACTTGCTCCAAGGATCCTTCTCCTTGCTCTCCTCCCGAATACATGGCTTGAGATTGGTCTTGCCAATCACTCATTTGGCTTGCCGGCGCGGAGGTGGAAGGGCTTCCTTGGGGCTCCGTGATGAATTTCTCCAATCTCTCCACCACCTTGTGGAGAGAATCAAATTTGCTCGTAAGCTCCGCTACGGCCTTTGCCTCGTAGATGCTAGTCGGCTTTAAGGAGGACGTAGAGTGTCCTCGCTCATCGCCCCATTGTTGGTTATTAGAGGCCATCTCCTCAATTAGGGCCGTAGCTTCCTCGGGAGTCTTTGACAAGATTGCACCATTCGCCGCGGCATCAATAATTTGTTTGGTCCCCGGTTGGAGACCGTTGTAGAAGCTATGCACTAACTCCCAATCTTCTATACTGTGGTGCGGGCACTGGTGCTGCAAATCCTTAAATCGCTCCCAAGCTTCATAGAGCGTCTCATGTGGTCCTTGCTTGAAGGACATGAGAGCGCTCCGGATCTTCACCGTCTTGGATGGTGGATAGAATTTATCAATGAATGCATCCGCCAACCCGTCCCAAGAGGTGAAAACTCCGTCAGCTTGCGTCCTCAGCCAATAGAGTGCTTTGTCCTTTAGCGTGAAGGGGAAGAGGCGCAGTCTGATGGCATCGATCGGGACCCCCGGCATTTGGAAAGTGGCGCACTTCGACAAGAATGATTGGATGTGGTAGTGGGGGTTCTCGTGAGCGTTCCCATGAAATGGGTCTTGTTGCATCAAAACCACCAATCCCGTCTTTAGCTCGAAGTTCTTGTCGGCCGCCAACTCCGGCACGGCGATGGATGATGTAGTAGAAGAGGTTTTAGGCCGAAGCCTATCGCGAATAGAAATTATTCTCGCCATTCTCTCCGCCAATTCTTCGGGAGTTTCCCGGTTGGTCATAAACCGCCCTTCCGGATATTGTCTCCTTTCCGCTCTGAGTCTCCGCGCGGTACGTTCGATCTCGGGATCGAATAATAAGGCTTCAGGGTCCGCCGTAGATCTCGTGTACATGCACAGGGAAAACAGAGTTTCAAAGAGATGATTAGTACCGTGGAAGGGTTAGGTAAGAATAGCAAAGGAAATAATAATGGTAAAAGAAATAAAATAAAAAGAAAATAAAAGAAAGAAATAGCTAAGGTGAAAAAGAATCAAACGCAATCGCCTCCCCGGCAACGGCGCCAAAAACTTGGTCGCGCCCCGGCGTACACGTCCCGAGGCGACGGTTGTAGTTTTACCGCAAGCGCACGGTATAGCGGCGAGCGGGTATCGAACACAGGGAGGACGAATGACCGTGCTTGCTCCTAATCAACCTGGCTATTTAGAGGGATAATTGCCTTGGGCGATCCTGTCACAATCGTCAGACAAAAGTGCGAAATATCAAATCAAATAGAGAACGCCTAGGGAATGGGGAATCCCCACTACTCACCGTATTTCACAAATGTGGTTCGCCGGTATCGAAATCGCTAGGATGAGAATTTGGATGAACTAGTTGCAACTAAATGTGGAACCAAGCTCACGCTCTCGCGCTGTTGCCGGTCTATAGCTATCCTAGGTTTGGGTCCAATCTCTTGCAAACCCTAGCCTAGGGAAGCTAGCATTAGGATCAACATCATCGTCCAATTGCGCACCGAGCCCAATCTCTTGCAAACTCGGTCCACGATCTAGATTAGGATAGTTCCTACCCGTCCAATCTCTTGCAAACGGGTATCGGCACGGAATTGCAACCGGAGATCCTAGCATCGGTCCAATCTCTTGCAAACCGATACTTCGAAAATCCGACTCCAACCCAATTCGGATTTCTAGGGCTTCCTATCGAATTGGGATCCAATCTCTTGCAAATCCCAATTGATGTGAATACCTAGCTATCCGTAGTAATTCGATCCCAATCTAATCCCTAATAACAATCCTAGCTCAATTTCTACCAATTCAACACAAATACGAAATTGGGCTTGTAGGGTTCATCCCCACGCCCCAAGACGTGGAGACTACTCACTAATCATAGCAATAGCACAATAATTAGCAATGAAATAGACAATGGAATTCATCACAACAATGATATAAACAATAAAAATAGAGTTTTTGGGGAAGAGAAGTGCAAACCAATGTAGATCTTCAATCAACCCAACAAAAATCCAAGTTTTTCTCTTCTCCAATCACAATTAATAAAGCTAAAAAGTAGACTCAAAAAGCTGCAAAAAATCTGAGAGGTGGCTCCTATAACTAGGGTAAAAACAGGGCTTAAATAGCCCCAAAAATCGTCCAAAAATCCTGACCAAAACGCCCCTGCACAGCCTGTTTTCCGCAGATTTCGCTACAGGCAGCGCATCGCACTCGGCCGAGTGACAAAAGTCGCTCGGCCGAGTGAAAACCCTGTAATTTTCCAGTAAGTCGGGGCTTTCAGGGGTCTTCAGTTCGGAGGTGGCTCGGCCGAGTGAGTTGTCGTCACTCGGCCGATGGCTTTACTTCACTCGGGCGGACGGATTTACCACTCGGCCGAGTGGGTCTTCTGAAGCTCAGGTGGCCGAAAAACAGTAACTTCGATACTTTTGAGGGCCTTCGTCTGGGCGCCACTCGGGCGGACGTGGTATAGTCACTCGGCCGATGTGGTCTCCGTCGCTCGGCCGAGTACACATGGAAAACGTGTCTGAACGGGTCGGCCGAGCGGTGTCTCGCTGGTCGGCCGAGTGGCTCCTCCACTCGGCCGAGTGGGACACAAAAAATGCCCAAACTGCTTAATTTGGCCTCCCCGTCGCTCCTGCGGCGTCCATTCTTCTTCCGCTCCTCTCCAACAGCAAAATACTCCTCGGGGAGGTCGTTGGTGGCCGTCTAGCGTAAGCGTATCTCGAGATCACTCCAAATCGCGCCAAATCACCTGAAATGCGACAAAAACAACAAAACGTGAAAAGCATCGCAATATCGTCGATAAATCGTAAAAGACGTGATTTGGGCGATCTAAATGGCATGCAAACATGCGGAAAAAAGGTGTAAAATAAGGAGTGATCATGCGCCATATGCTAGTTGCATCGGGGATAAAGTATGACCTCCAGAGGGTCTTATCCTAATAAGTGATGCTGCATGTAAAATAGCATGCCCCCAAGCATCCACCGGCAACTGGGATTGCATAAGCAATGGACGTGCAATCCATTGGAGTCTCTTTATAAGGGACTCAGCTAATCCGTTCTGGGTGTGAACATGTGCTACAGGATGTTCAACTTCAATACCCGTTGCCCGGCAATAGTCTTCGAAGACTTGTGAAGTAAATTCTCCCGCATTATCAAGACGTAGTTTCTTGATATGGTTATCGGGGAAATGAGCACGCAACCTTATTATTTGTGCCAATAGCTTTAGAAAAGCTAGGTTGCGGGTGGACAAGAGGCACACATAAGACCATTTGGTTGATGCATCAATCAGTACCATGAAGTACCGAAATGGGCCACTTGCGGGGTGAATAGGCCCACAAATGTCACCATGAATTCTCTCAAGGAAGCCAGTAGACTCTAATCCCACTTTCAGGATGGATGGTCTCGTTATAAGTTTTCCCTTGAAACAAGGGAGACAAGGAAATTCACCCTTTTGAAGAGTCTTCAGGTTCTTCAATTTGTGTCCACGGGACTCAGTGATGATGCGTCGCATCATTGCTGTTCCAGGGTGACCAAGTCTATTGTGCCAGAGTTAAAACTCTGGCAGTGATTGACACGTCTGGTGCTCCGTCATATTGGCTTCTATTGGTTGAATGTATGTTTGGTGGAGACCCGACGGGAGTCCCTTGAATCGCTCGTAGATGATCTTCTGGTCATCTTTATGACGAGTTACATACAGATATTCAACCTTATTTTCATCTTTGGTTTCTAAGTGATATCCGTTTAAACGGAAGTCCTTGAAACTTACGAGATTCCTATTTGATTTAGGAGAGAATAATGCATTATTTATTTGAAGTCTTGTGTTATTTGGGAGCAATATAATTGTTTCACCAGATCCTTCGATTATTTGGGACAGTCCTGAAATTGTGATAACAAGACCGTCATATTTGTTTATGCTATTAAAATAGCAATGATCGCGAAGGATTGTGTGCGTCGAGGCACTGTCCACTAGGCACTCATACTTCATCTATATAAGCAAAAACGAAATTTTATTTGAGTGAAATGTAGACAACATTCAAAAATAAAAGTTCGTACTAAAGCAAATAAAAGATGAAGATACATTGAATTCTAAATGCATAGATAAAATATGATGCTCAATCGAGAAGGTCGTCGTTCTCGAAGTCTTTTGCAGTAAACATGTTGGCGGCTGAACAGCCGTCAAGTTTGTTTCAGGTAGAGACTTCTGGCTCGCTTGGTATAGATCCTGGAGGTGGCGAGGAGTGCGGCAGTTTCTAGACCAATGGCCAGTCATGCCGCATCTATGGCATTTATCTTCCCAGTTCTTCTTAGGAAGTGACACTTGCTCGGTGTTCTTTCGCTTCCATGTGAAGGTTCGCTTTCCCTTATTGTTTTTGTTTGTCTGGGGAGCTGCACCTCTTGGTTGCTTCATTACTGCTTTCCCTTTGGTGTTTTTAGCCTTCCTCTTGTTTTTCCACTTCTGGGGAGAAACGTGGTGGGCTTCAGGGATAGGGGCAGTGCCAGCTGGACGTAAATTATGAGTGGCAAGCAGTAAGTCTCGATTCTGCTCTGCCCTAAGTAGGCAAGAGATCCGATCGGAGAATTTCGTGAAATTGCGTTCACGATACTGCTGCATGAGGATTGCATCTTTCTCGTGAAACGAGGTAAATGTCTTTTCCAACATGCGCTGTTCTGTCACTTCTTCACCGCACAACTTCAGGCGTGAGGTGATGTTATGAAATGCAGAATTATACTCAGCGACGGACTTATAGTCCTGAAGTCTGAGGTTTTCCCACTCATAACTGGCACGCGGTAATATAACATCAATTTGATGTTTATACCGTGCTTCCAGCGCTGTCCACAGGTCCTTTGGGTCCTCAACCGTTAATTATTCGGCCTTTAAGGTCCGATCTATATGTTTCCTAATGTAGATTATGGCTTTCGCCTTATCTACATCGGATACAGTGGTTGGAGAGCTGCTGCTAGATGTAGCAGAAGCTTCGGCCGCTGCTGGGGCCGAGGAAGGAGCCAAAATGGACCCAAGGAGGGCCATCGAACGCAAGTGGAACTTCAGGTCCACTCGCCAACTCAGGTAATTCTTCCCTGCAGAGTCAAGGACTTCGAAATCGACGCTTGCCAATTTAGCCATTTATCTACGCAATTTAAAATAAGCATGAATTAATTTAAATTAAAATTCACGCATAACAAATAAAGTAAGCAAAATGTGGGGATCGGCCAGATACCCAAAAATGTACAGAGTCCAAAGTCCGAATATACAGTCCATAAAGAAAAGAAAAATACAACTTGGAAACCCAGAATGGGTCCCTAAATTTTCCAATGTACAACGTCGTCTTCATTTTGTCGGTACGCCGGTCTTTGGCAAAAATACATATAATCCTCACTTACAAATTCTCTCAAAAAAGAAAATTAAATTGCAAGGAATTTAAAGGGTATCAAATTGGCCGATCCCAAAAATCACATTTTAGCTTACATAAACATACACGCAGTTTATAAATTGTACAGGCACAAAATAAACAACCACACATGTATATAACACAGACATATAAAATATTGAAAAATAGACTATAAAATATAATAATCTCTCGGACCACGGGGAGACGTCATACACCGTTAGGTTAGTTTACTAACGGCAGAGCGGTCGCAGGATCCTTACGATAATTATATTTTGAAAAAAAATCCTAAAATTCCATAATTTAATAATAATGCAATAGTGTTATAAATTTTGCAATATGAAGTGACAAGATCATAACCAAGAAATGATATAGATTAATAATTTAAAGGGGTGGCATGCCCATAAATATTAATCTGTGTAATATTTCATTAATAATTGGGCTGCATGCCCATTTGCCAAAAATCAACAAAAAGAATATTGCAATAAGAATTAATTGGCATTCAGGCCAGTATTTAGTGGGCAAAAATAACAACTGTTAAGTAATTAGGGCTGCATGCCCATAGAATTTATTAAGTTATTGGTAGGCACAAATGGGCTGCAGGCCCAACAACAAAGCAATCAATTTTAATTAAATTAAGCCGAATCAGCCATTAAGCCTATTTTTGGGTTGTGGAATATAAAGAATCCCAAAACCCTAAGTCTGTCACCTCAAATTCCACCCCATCTGTTACTGTTTTCGGCCAGTGTCGGCGGCCAGAAGTCCCCCCTCCCGCGTCGGCCAGAGAAAAGACCCCCCTGCTGGGGGGGGGTGGCAGCGACGCAGAAGACCCCCCCGCTGGGGGGAGGGCGGGGGGGGGGGGGGGGGGGGGGGGGGGGGGGCGACGCAGAAGACCCCCCCGCTGGGGGGGGGTGGCGGCGACCGATAGGCCCCCCGTCGGGGGGGAGGCGCCGACACAGAAGCCCCCCCGCTGGGGGGGGGGGGCGGCGACCGATAGGCCCCCCCGTCGGGGGGGGGGGGGCACCGACACAGAAGACCCCCTTGCTGGGGGGGGGGGGGCGGCGACCGATCGGCCCCCCCCGTCGGGGGGGGGGGGGGGGCGACACAGAAGACCCCCCCCGCTGCGGGGGCGGCGACCGATCGGCCTCCCCGTCGGGGGGCGCCGAAACGAACGGCCCCCCCCGTCGGGGGGGGGGGGGGGCGACAAACGGAGACCCCCCCGCTGGGGGGGGGCGCAACGAATGCCCCCCCTCCGTCGGGGGGGGGGGGGGGGGCGCCGGAAAAGGGCCCCCCTTCGGGGGGGATACGGGTTGAATTTTTATTTTTATTATTATTTATTGTATTTTATCAAGGCATGATATTGTATTTAGCAGATTTTAAACACGCCAAAAAGAGGTTGTAAAAAATTATGGCTAAAATAAAAATTTGTTTATCTACGTGATCGACGTAAATTACCTCTAGATTGAAAATCTAGGGAAGATCAAAAAGACGAGAAGATCCGTAGAGAGAAAATTCCACGCTCCGAAAACGCCCAAGAGATTCCTTTAGCAATGCACGCCCAAGAGGAAATCCGCCACGAACAGCAGCAACCAGAGATTCCTTTGCGCGTAACAAATTAGAGGATGGATTTTGAAGGGTAGAAAAGCTCAAAAGAGAGGATCAAAAGTACTAATAACGTGTTAAGAGATATGGAGAAGAATCACCATCTTTATTTATAATTTCATATGGCATTCCAAGAGACTATTAGCATACCAAAGGTCTCCACCACATTAAGAGTGGTGGAGTAATGTGGGGATAATGGTGGGGAGGCCAAAGGCCTCCTCCACTCACAACAAGTTTATTATTATTATCATTATTATTTTAAAGTTATAAGTAAATCTTATTATCAGTTAATATTATCAGTGAATATTACCGTATTATACCTTATGAGTTTTATGGTGGCATTAGTTAAAGTTAGGAAAGTTAGTTGACTTATTTTAAAGTTGTACTTTAAAGCTATATAACTTATTTTAAGTTAATAATTAAGTATTAATTAAAGTTAGTAAGTTGATGTTAGTTCCCTCAAGTAAATGTTACTTTTAGTCAGTTAATCTAAATATGTTAACTAGTTGATAACCACTAGCCTGATGACACTAGTCTATTTGACGCAGATAAAATGTGCCCTCACGTTACCACTGTTGGATCTGGATCCTAGCCTAGAGGGGGGGGGGGGGGGGGGGGGGGGGGGGGGGGTGAATAGGCTTAAAAAAATGCTCGTGCAATCCACGAGAAATCACACGCAGTTAAATGCACAACCAGAGTAAATAAGAGACAATCACAGAGTACGCACAGATATACCCAGGTTCGATCGCACCAACGACACGTCCAGTCCCAAGCAAATAGTAGCATTAATAAGTTCCTTCCGTACACCTACAATGGGGTCCTAGGTCCAACTCCCCACTTAGACTGTACCACACTCAACAAAGTGCAGAACTCTATCAACCTAGTAAATGCGTATCTTGACTGCTACGACACGTCAAGACCCTCTTGTCTAGCCCCAACCAGACAAGTCCAAAATAGTCGCAAAATATCGGTAAAGTTTCCCCAACGAAGATCTAACTAACCACTACACAAAATAATAAATAAGAGTTTAGAAAGCTCAATTTGTGTAGCGGTGATCGTCTTCGTCAATCAACACGGGTCAGAACTGAATCTGACGTGATGTGGTATCCACGTGAAGTCGTGGCAATCCTCCTCTAATAATGGTCTCGGCAAGTCCCCCTTTTTATCTCGGCAATGGGTGATCAAATATGTCTTGCTGGCATGAATCTCCTTTAATTTTCTTTGCCGCAAGCACTTAATACTTCTGGTTCCACAACGCTTTTGATTCCTTTGTGATGACCCCTTTTTGTTCCACCTGCAAACAAGAATAACCAAGGGAAAACAAAGTGATTCAACCTTTTTAATAAACCCTAAGCAAAATAAACATACAGACTCAATTTAAATGATTAAGACTTGAACCAAGGAGAGAGGGAATCTTCTCTGATTTGTTTCATGAACGATGTGATGAGTTAGAATCTGTTGGAGCTCATAGATCACGGGCTGGCCCTTTGGTGTTTGTTCGCCATCTCCAATATTTTAACGCATTAGCCGCAAGAAAAATATTTGAGAGCCGCAAGTTTCTTTCTTGGGAGACGGGGTTTTTCTTGGCCGGCCCCCTTGGGATATTTATAGGGATTATTTTAGAATCCTAGTTTGTCTATTTACAAAAATGCCTCCTAAGCTACAAAGTCGCTTAGTTTAGCGGTTTGGACTCGTTTTTCAGATCCGCAAAATCATGCGACTTCCTCGTCGTCTCCTCCATCATCCACAGTCATTTTTGATATTTTACGACATAGCAGAAATGACCAAATTGTTGTTTTACGCCCAAAATGTCTTTTTAACTTTCCGAACTCTTTTCAACCTGAAAACACTTAGCACACACATTAGATAGTTCGTACACGTTTGTTATCATCAAACTAGAGATCCTAGATCGTTGCATCCAACAACCACCACCTGGACACCCACACCCACGTCAAGGCAAGTATTTATTGTAATTAAATTTGCGACAACTGCGTAAATTAGTGTAATATACCATTTTAACATGCTCTTACTATACCTGCTGCATCTGGTTATGAAATGAACATTTTATCAATGTTTATTCATTAAAAGAATAACCTCTCTTACTTGTTTTTAAATTGAACCCAAACGGAACAGAGGGCATGACACGACCCTCGGAAACATATGTGAAACCATGCATCGAATACAGATGTAATGGATGTTAGTCAGTGAACATACATACATAAAGAGCCGTGTTGGCTACTCCCGTCGGTCATGCGTGACTAGTCTGGCCTGTTTCCAGTAGGGTCACATATGACTAGTCTGGCTCGTGTTCCAGTAGATGGCGGTACACTTTGGGTGGGGTTGGTCCATTGCAGTAGGGTTTGTGAGTGTGTCTTGAACACGATTACGGCCCCTCCGGTGGAGGCAAGCCATTTGGGAGCGTCACGGTAAACCCCTTGTGATAAGGTGTATCGAGAACATTTCACATACACAGGCATGTACTTATCACGAGCACAAATAATCAAATACTCAACATACAACTGTTTAACTTTTGAACTGCAAATTTAGGCATGCTCATATTTTACTTTTCTACACTTATTATTCATAACTGTGTGCTAACGCTTTTTTGTCCCTTATAGTTGTTCCTCGTTTTCATTACTTTAAATATCTTGCCGAGCTTATCGCTGACATATACTTCAACATGTTATGAAATATATGTTAGGTTCAGATACAGAGTACTGTGAGGACCCTACCTTTGAGGATCCCACTTTAGAGGTGGACCCCGCTGATCAGAGCTACGAAGACATTGAGATCCTCCACGCAGAAGGCTAGAGCGGGACATTTATATTTCAGTCTATTATTTGTATCGTTATTTTTCAGGTGTGTTTGCTTTCAGCAGATTGTACGGCTATGCTAGGCCTTAATTGCTTATGTGTTTGCTTTTGGACGCTGGTATCGTAATGTAATGAATATTTGTGCTGCTTCTGAGATATTCGCGTGCAGGGACCTGCCTTCACTAATTAACGCTTATTATGCTTAAGTCAAAGAAGGACGAAAAAAATAAGTACATCTTCTTTGCTTTAAGCACATGCGGACCCGCTCACGTCCTCGCTCCCAAGTATAATGGGAAGCGGGACGTGACATGTTTTAGTGGTGGCCCATGCAGGTCCTGCTCCTCTCTGTGAAATACTTCAAAAGCAGTGTGAACATCATTACTAACCAGATGGTTCGAATAACTTTGTACACAAATGTTTAACTGTTTATTTTGTAGCATGGCAAGAAGACCACATACTCGCAACGGACATGGAACTAGCGGGAATGATATTCTCGACCTCCATGAACTCATGTGTATCATAAGAGGAATGTTGGAGACCCAACATCAGCTGATCCAGTAGAGTCAACAACCTGCACCACCTGCACCACCCCCGCCTCGAGCTGAGCCCGGAGCAAAGAAATTTTGGGAGCTGAACCCGAAGAGCTTTTCTGGGAGAGAAGGCCCGTTAGCAGCAGAAGGATGGGCCCGAACCACAGAAGAGGACCTGAGTCTTGCCCGCATTGACCAGGTAGGCTGGGTAGAAGTTGCCAAGAAACAGCTGACTGGAAATGCCCGGAACTGGTGGGACACTGAATAAGCTCGTCTCATCAAGCCCATCAACTAAACCATGTTTCGAGAGCGTTTCGACGCTCAATATTTTCCCCGATCAGCCAAGAGGGGACTGCAGCAACGTTTCGTTAACCTGGAGCAAGGCAACCGGACTGTTGACGAATACGAGGCAGAATTTTCAATGCTTAGTCGATTCGCCCCACATCTGGTGGAAGATCCCAAAGACTGTGCTTATCGGTTTCTCCAGGGGCTAGACCTAGACATTCTGTCTTCAATGTCTTCGACGAATCCGACTACATTTCAGAAAGTGTTGGATGCTGCTAAGAATCATGAACTTATTGTGAAGCGTAAGAAGGCGCTTCAGATTGGAGGGAGTAGGCGTCCACCGGAGCCACCCAAGGGAAACCTCCGACCTACTCAGACTGCACAATTCAAGAGGCCTGCTGTCTCGGCCATCAATCGACCCCATCTAGTGTGCTTCCACTGCAAGCGCAAGGGTCATGTCATGAAGGACTACAGAGAGCTACTGAATCAATGCCTGATATGTGGAGCATCTGCACATGCTACCAGAGACTGCCCTCGCCGCACCAACAAGCCGATAATTGCCGGACCTTCTGGGACTGTTCAGCGTGGAGCTCCTGGACCTACTCAGCATGGAGCACCTCTGGCTCCACAACAGAAGGCTTTTGCATTGGCGAGGCAAAATCAGCCGAGACGTCAGATCTTCACCATGACAGCCGCGGAGGCCAAGTCGGATGGACAAGTGATTTCAGGTATTACTTAAACCCTTCTTTTATAATGCTTATATTATATGCATGTGTTATTTGCTTATCTTTTAGCTAACACTTTTCCTATGTACTAGCTGTTGTATTGTTAGCCTCCCAACCAGCCCTATCCCTTTTTGATTCGGGAGCCACTCACTGCTTCATATCCCGAGGATTTGTAGAGAAACATTCTATTCATGTTGACTCTCTACCAAATCGCTTGAGCATCACTACTGCGAGTGGAGTAGTGAGGACTTCTACTGGCTGTCGATCTTGCCCCATAGTGATTTGTGGACACGAGTTGTTCGCAGACTTTATGATAGTCGACGTGTCCAACTTCGATGCGATATTCGGCATGGATTGGTTAGGAAATTTCTACGCTACTATCGATTGTCACAACAAGAAAGTAGTGTTTGAAATCCTTAATCACCCCGTGTTTGAATTCATGAGCGGAGATCGTTCACTTGGGCCTATCAAGTTTCGGGCCAAGCCAAACGAACTAATCATTGCATCGATGCAAGTTGAGCCCGAGAAACCTAGAGTGGTTCGAGACTTTGCAGACATATTTCCTAAAGATATTTTAAGATTACCACCTGATCGAGCTCTGAAATTCACTATCGACCTTATGCCAAACACACAACCTATTTCGAAGGCTCCTTATCGCATGGCTCCTGCTGAACTGGAGGAACTTCGGAAACAACTCGACGACTTGTTGCAGAAGGGATTGATTCATCCCAGCGTATCTCCTTAGGGTGCGCCAGTTCTATTGGTTAAGAAGAAGGATAGGTCGAGAAGGATGTGTGTGGACTATAGAGAACTGAATAAGGTAACCATAAAGAACACGTACCTGCTGCCGCACATTGACGATATCTTCGATCAACTTGGCAGATCGCGAGTATTCTCGAAGCTGGATCTCTGAAGTATATTTTCTCTCAGAAGGAGCTTAATATGAGGCATCGCAGATGGTTGGAGCTTATGGCAGATTATGACATCGACCTCCAGTATCATCCAGGGAAGGTGAATGTCGTACCTGATGCATTGAGCAGATTAGCAGTGATCATGACTCTTTCAGCTCAATGGAGACTTCAGCAGGCTATACGTGAGATGGAGGTTGAAGTTATTTTACCCGGGCAATAGCTACCAAGCCAGCATTGGCATGGCCCCATTCACAGCACTCTATGGAAGGAAGTGTCGATCCCTGCTGAGATGGGATGACATTGGTGATCGAGAATTATTGGGCCCAGAGATGATTGTTGAAATTGTAGTTGTAGTGCGTAACATCAGAGACAAGTTACACATTGCACAAGACCGATACAAGCATTGGGATAATGCCAAGCGTCGCCACTTGGAGTTTCAACCAGGAGATCATGTTTTCCTAAAGATATCCCCAAACCGAGGAGTGATACGTTTTGGGAGGCGAGGCAAGCTCAGTCCAAGGTTCGTTGGACCCTTTGATGTGTTAGAGCGAGTTGAAGAGGTGGCCTATTGTCTAGCTCTACCGCCATCATTAGAGGGAGTACATAATGTTTTCCATGTCTCCCAGCTGCATCGTTATATCAGTGATCCTACTCATGTGGTCGATCATTCCAAGATCACGGTGCGACCAGACCTTACCTATGAACAACAGACTGTTCAGATTCTTGATCGACGTCAGAAGGCGATCAGGAATAAGGTCGTCGAACTCGTGAGAGTGATGTGGCGACATGACTCGCCAGGAGAATCCACCTGGGAGCGAGAGGATGAGATGCAAGGACGTTACCCCTACCTTTTCCCTGCACTGTAGAGAATTCTAGGGACATAATTATTCTAAGGAGGGTAGGATGTAACGGCCTGTGTTTTCTAGTCGTATTTTGATTGTTGTGTGCATGTGTTCCTTTTACTGCGTTCATTCAGTTATTTTCGTCCGAGTGGTTTTTTTTGTCCGCACGCCGACGCGATCACGTCTTTACTTTTAGTTTTGCCATGGCGTAACTATTGGCCGAGTAACCATAGCTAATTACTTTTAATTAAGAGTTAATTACTAATTAACTATTTGCTACTAAATGATTTTAATCACTTTTAACTAAAAGTTAATTTCTAATTAACTTATTATTTTAACTAATTTATTTTTACTAAATCACTTTTCCTAAACTACCATTACCCTGTTACTTTTACCCTAAACCTATTCAATTTCCACCGAAATGTTGGTGAGATCCAACATCCAACAGCAACATTCATCATCTCCCTATCTCACAACCAACCCCCTTCAATCTGTCTCTTCCTCTCCCCGTTCTTAAACCAAACATCAACAGCAACCCCCAGGAGCATCATCAGCACAACCACATGCACCAGCGTCAGCAGCATCATCATCTCAACCCTCCACCTTCAGCCACCACGATAACTCAACATCTCCACCACCTCCTCCACACAACAAATCTGCCATTCTCCCCCTTACAGTCCAAAATCAAAACAAACCAGAAAAAAACAAAAATCCCAAAAATCAACAAAAATCAGAACCCCCAAATCAAACCCTCCTCTATGCGCGCCGCCCTGGAAGTCGTCATCCTCGAGCGCACCTGTAACGACCTGTATTTTTCAACACTTCAATTTATGGACTTAACATATTTTTAACGATTCAAAATTTCTTTATAAATGTAGTCAAGAGTTTTATAACAAAACCGATTTCAAGAATTTCTTATAAAAATATTTTGAAGTACCAGACTAGTTATGGAGTATTTTAGTAAGATCGAATTTCATCAAATACCTCTAAAAGATCTGATAAAAATTCATTTTCAGATATTGCTGTTTTGACTTAATGAATTTATTTTCTTTACAAACGCCTTCAAAATGTTTTCAAACAGTAGCATCCTATGATCATTTAGGGCTCCCCACATTAATTTTGTAATTTTCTGATATCATTTCAACCTAGAACCCGCAAACCCGTTTTCTAAATGTTTTGGCCTAAAACTAGTATTTCTGTAGCTCAAATCCCAAAACAGACTTCGTATTCGCGATCCTCGCGACGATACGATCCCGTGGGTATGTTTTCGTAATTTTTCGGACACGTTTACTAGTAAGGGCAATCGTAATTTCATTTTTACTAATTACGTTCGCTAATGGGGTTTTACCTATTACTAATTACCTAATTAACTATTAAATTACCCCACCTAATCTAACCAGTGTCTACCCCACCCACTTTGGTAGCTCGGATGATCGGATCCAACATCTACCCCCTCATTTTAATCAGCATCTCTCTCTCACTCTCTCTCTCTCTCTCACTCTCTCACTTGCTTTTAAAACCCTGCCCCTGGCTTTCAAAACAACTGAAGCCTATCTCCTCTCTTCCCCAAGCCCGAACCCCCCGAACCCATCTTCTTCCCACAATCAAAAACCCAACCCTCTCCCATCGCCAAGCTCTCAGCCCCACTCCTCTTCACACACAACACAGGGTCTCTCTCCCCTACTCTTTCAACCTCTCTCCCCCACCTACACACAGTCTCTCTCTCTCTCTCTCTCTCTCTCTCTCTCTCTCTCTCTCTCTCTCTCTCCCCTTCTTTCCCCGTTCGAACCCATGCTCAGCCCGTAACCCCCATGAACCCACGCTCTCTCTTTCGCTCTCTACCCTATACCCACGCACGGCGGAGCACTCGCCACCATGAGCGTCGCCTCCATCGACTCTGTCACACCAATGCAGCAGAACCCTCCGGCGAGCCCCACATCATCGTTCCGAGCTCGCCCCCTCTCCAAAGATCCGCCCGAGCTCCTTCTCCAACAACACGGCGTCGACACCCACTCCCCGACGATGCCAGCTCCGACGAGCCCCTCCCGTAGCTCCACACAGACCCGCCGTAACCCACCAAGCTTCCCGCTGAAGTTGCCATCGACGAGCCCTGCCATGCAACGCCTACAGTGAAGACCGCCGGCATCACCAAGTCTCCACGCCACCACACATCACCGTACGATGCCGCTCCACCACCATGACCGTCGTCTCCACTGCAAGGACCCCCCCTCCGCCGTTCTCCGCCACCCACCGCCTCTCCCGTCGCCGTTGGCGTCGGCGACGAACCCACATGCCACCGCCGCTGCTGCGTGCGCAAACGGTGGGTGCGTAAGTTTTTGCGATGGCATATTCGTAAATACGAAGAATATTTCGTATTTACGTATTTTAATTAATTATAAATGGGTATT
Source organism: Scilla litardierei (assembly GCA_030789695.1). Classification (NCBI taxonomy): domain Eukaryota; kingdom Viridiplantae; phylum Streptophyta; class Magnoliopsida; order Asparagales; family Asparagaceae; genus Scilla; species Scilla litardierei. Next base: position 219,394,760 of record CM061133.1, read on the forward strand.
TATGGTTTTAAATTGATAACTAAAAATATATGGCCCAGAAAAATGTGAGGCTAGCTCCAGAAAATCGGAAGTAATATTCTAAACCCAATGGCGTTGGTTTCATCTCAATCAGACGCTTAGTTTTTCCAGAATTAATTTTTAAGCCAAAAACTTAAATGCGTCTTTTTCACTCTAAAATCCATAACCTATTATTTTCACGTAAACTGATACTTGATAAAAAATATATGTAATAGTAATCTTCGACGGTCGTTTTGACAACTCATTTGAACAATTCCGATTAGAATTGCATCCATAATGAATTGTGGAATAATTATGTTACTTAATTAAAAATTAGTTTTAAATTGATTTTTGAGCTTCTAAAAATTATAGAAATTACTATAAGCTTCAGGAAAATATTCCCTCTTGCAGTAAAACTATTTTTATCATAATAGTCTATATAAAAATTTAGAATGCTTTTCATCACCGTTTTAACCGGTTTGAAAAATCAAAACGATTAAGTTTAATAAATAGAACATAGTGTGTACTTTAGCCAATTGTTTTCTTGTGTTTGCAGGTACCAATCCTCGTGCACCAGCTTCTCTAGCTCCAACCTCGTCTTGCCACGACGAGCTCGAAATTAGTAAGTCACTCTAATTCTAGTTTTAGAAGTTATGCCAAAACATGAACTTAGGATGCTTATGAATAGTCTCATAACAACCATTGATTCTAACTAACTTCAAATGAGTTTCTTCAATTGCACGTAAACTTATAACTCTCGTTTACACTTGTCTACCATATTTTTATACTCATCACTTGTAAAACTATGCATACACTTTGTGTACACTTGTAGAACAATTGCTCATGGACACATCACCTGATGCATGCCATTTACTACTCAGTAAATGCTAACGATGTATCGTATGAAATTTCATGTGTGGAACATCTTGTGGAACATCTTGTGGAATATCTTGTGGAATATCTTGTGGAACATCTCGTGGAACATAATGAAAGGAACATGTACTAGATTCACATGACACATCACTGGGGTTTGGGGTAACTCATAGTTTGAGAAAGTGCGGGAGTGACTGGAGTTCAATCTACATGTCTAGCTGCCTGGGTTTCGGCATCATGTCTAGCTTTCTGTGTTTCGGCAAATATAAATGTCTAGCGGCCTGTATTTCGGCATTCGTCTGGGTCGCGCCCAGGCAAGAGATGAACTCAATGGTCACATATTGTTCTCTCCGACTTGAGTCACGTAGTGTAGTTACTTTTGCACAGTCACTTTTACCTTGCGTACCACAGTCACCTTTACTTTACACGTCCTTTGCACGTTACTTACTACACCTGTGTAGTCACCAGTACTTTACTTCACCTGCTTAGCCTGCTTTACTACCTTGCTGCCTGTTTGTTTTACTCCACATGCATGTTTACTTTACTATTATTGTTACTTTACCTGCTTTAATACCATGTCGTATATGCCATGTCATCGTTGCTGCTCTCATACTTCATTTATTTCACTTGCATATATGACTGTTGTTCCTTTACTTTTCGAACGTAGTTAGTTCCATAATCTGTTCATTCCCATGCTTGTACACAGCTTTTACTACTACTGCTAGAATTGTTGTGACTTACCTATGGTTCCATCTCCGTGGCACCGCAGACGAGTACATATGGAGGTAGATGCTCTTGAGTTGACAGTGCCAGAGTTCGACCCTGAGACCGCAGCTTTCAGTTTTATTTTCGCTATGTACTTTCTTTCTTTCATGTATCATTGTTGAGACATTTGTACAGTATAGATTGTAATAATTGGACACTATTTGGGTATTTTTGTACATCTCTGCATTGTGGCTATTTTGGTTTCACTGGTTAACTACAAGACCTACGCAAATATCAAATAAGTAACTGGCCCCCGAGAGCGGGTTGTTACAGCACCACCCCCCGATCTGCCGCCTGAAACGCCGCCACCGCCTTCGGAGCCGCCGCGTGCCCGAAGCTGCCGTCCCGACCTCGATCGCATCCTACCGTCGCCCGATCCGCGGCGAGTCGCGCCGCCGCCGTCTGCCCGAAGCTGCCCAACACGCTGCCGTCCGATCTCACTGTCGATCGCCCCACCGCTCAGTCCCGATCGCCTGCGCCCCTGCGCCCCTCCGCCTCTTCGAGCGAAAAAGAAGGGGGGGGGGGGAACAGAGAGAGAGCGAGAGTAACGAAGAGAGAGGGGGGAGATATTATGTAAGTAGGTTTTATTAAGTTTATTATTATTATTATTATTATTATTGTTATACAGTTATAAGTAAATCTTATTATCAGTTAATATTATCAGTAAATATTACCGTATTATACCTTATGAGTTAAGTTATGGTGGCATTAGTTAAAATTAGGAAAGTTAGTTGACTTATTTTAAAGTTGTACTTTAAAGCTATATAACTTATTTTAAGTTTATAATTAAGTATTAATTAAAGTTAGTAAGTTGATGTTAGTTCCCTCAAGTAAATGTTACTTTTAGTCAGTTAATCTAAATATGTTAACTAATTGATAACCACTAGCCTGATGACACTAGTCTATTTAATGCAGATAAAACATGCCTCATGTTACCACCACCTGGACACCCACACCCATGTTAAGGCAAGTATTTATTGTAATTAAATTTAGGACAACGGCTTAAATTAGTGTAATATACCATTTTAACATTCTCTTACTATACCTGCTGCATCTGGTTAGGAAATGAACGTTTTATCAATGTTTATTCATTAAAAGAATAACCTCTCTTACTTGTTATTAAATTGAACCCAAACGGAACAGAGGGCATGACACGACCCTCGGAAACATATGTGAAACCATGCATCGAATACAGATGTAATGGAAGTTAGTCAGTGAACAGACGTACACAAAGAGCCGTGTTGGCTACTCCCGTCGGTCATGTATAACTAGTCTGGCCCGTGTTCCAGTAGGGTCATATATGACTAGTCTGGCTCGTGTTCCAGTAGATGGCAGTACACTTTGGGTGGGGTTGGTCCATTGCAGTAGGGTTTGTGAGTGTGCCTTGAACACGATTACGGCCCCTCCGGTGGAGGCAAGCCATTTGGGAGCGTCATGGTAAACCCCGGTGATAAGGTGTATCGAGAACATTTCACCTACCCAGGCATGGACTTATCACGAGCACAAATAATCAAATACTCAACATACAACTGTTTAACTTTTGAACTGCAAATTTAGGCATGCTCAAACTTTACTTTTCTGCACTTATTATTCATAATTGTGTACTAACGCTCTTTTGTCCCTTATAGTTGTTCCTCGTTTTCATTACTTTAAATATCTTACCGAGCTTATTGCTGACATATATTTCAACGTGTTATGAAATATATGTTAGGTTCAGAGACAGAGTACCGTGAGGACCCTACCTTTGAGGATCCCACTTTAGAGGTGGATCCTGTTGATCAGAGCTACGAAGACATTGAGATCCTCCCCGCGGAAGGCTAGAGTGGGACATTTATATTTCAGTCTATTATTTGTATCGTTATTTTTCAGGTGTGTTTGCTTTCAGCAGATTGTACGGCCATGCTAGGCCTTAATTGCTTGTGTGTTTGCTTTGGACGCTGGTATTGTAATGTAATGAATATTTGTGCTGCTTCTGAGATATTCGCATGCAGGGACCTGTCTTTGCTAATTAACGCTTATTGTGCTTAAGTCAAAGAAGGAAGGAAAAAAATAAGTACATCTTCTTTGCTTTAAGCACATGCATACCCCGCTCACGTCCTCTCTCCCAAGTATAATGGGAAGCTGGGCATGACAAGAAGCATCAGCAGAGAATGTTAGTCCTGAGCAATGGTTTGAAGTCCAACAACTACGATACCGATCATATGCTTCGAGCATGCGGTATTTCCATTAAGTACACTATCTAAATTTCTAAAGTTAGAATTCATTGTGACTTACATTATCGAGGTCGTCGTAGTAAGATGAGGTTGGAGCTAGAGCTTCCAAGGGAGCTGGTGCATGAGAATCGGTACCTGCAAACACAAGAAACAGTCGGTTAAAGAACACATTATTTTCTATCTATTTAACTTGATCGTTTTGATTTTATAATCGATTGAAACAGTGCCGAAAAGCATTCTAAATTTGTATTCAGGCTAGATATGCGGAATATAATTTTACTTAAGAAGGAAATATTTTTCTGAAGCCTCGGGTAATTTTTATAATTTTTAAAAACTCAAAATGAATTTAAAAACTAATTTTAATTTGTTATCGTATTTGTTCAATAATTTATTTTGGATGAAATACGTATCAGAAAGTTTCAAGTGACTGTCAAAACGATCGCCTCGAAGAATACTACAACATATAATTTTTCCCTATATCAGTTTACGTGAAAATATCAAGTTATGAATTTTTAAGTGAAAACAACATATTTAAATTTTAGGCTTAAAAAATTATTGTGGAAAATCTACTTGTATGATTGAGAAGAAACTAGCCCCAATGGGTCCAGAACATCATTTCTGATTTTCTGGAGCTGATCTTGTAATTTTCTGAAGCCTGTGTAATTAGTTATCAATGTTATAGCAGAAAACATATTTATATAAATATAAATATTTGTGCAAAATACGTTTATATGTATATCGTATAAAAACTTATATAACTTAAAAACACCACCTTCGTTCGTTTTACGTTGCATGCGGGGAGGGGGGCTTCGTGCGGTCGGTCGACGGCGAGGGCTGACGGGGCGAGGCGGCGGCGGAGCAGGCGACGACGGAGGGACGGCGGGCAGCGATGGAAAGTCGAGGGGTCTCGGGGCGCTGTGGTGCATCGGGCGGCAGGCTTTGTCGGAGCAACAGCGGAAGCTCGGAGGAAGGCGGCGAGCGGTGGTCGTCGAGCTTAGATGGGTTCGTCAGGGTGGACTCAGCTCAGTGGCGAGGCGGAGAGTGGTGGGGCTCGTCGGAGAGATGGGTGGAGTAGGCGATAATCATGCGGGCCTCTTTCGACGTCAGCGAGGCTGAGGTGGAGGTGTGGCACTCCGGGGTGGTGTTTCGACGTCGTCGGAGGAATGACAACGTGGGCTTCGGGGTACAGCGGCGAGAGAACTGATAGGGAAGGAGAGGCGAGGAGATGGGAGGCAGGCTCGGACGTGCTCGGAGACGATTGCGGCGGTGGCTTGGGGTACTTCGGAGGAGCGACGGCGGAAGCGGCGACAACCCACCGGCAGGGAGAGTGAGGGGTGAGGCTTCTAACGAGAGTGTGGGGAATGTGTGCGCGGGCTTGGGGGATTTGAACGAGAGCGAGGAGAAGATAGAGAGCTGAGAGAGGGGATGGGTTTCGTTTGGGCTTGGGAGAGAACGAAAGAGATAGAGATGGAGAGCCAGAGTGATATGTGGGAGAGAGGAGTTGGTATAAATAGGGTTAGAAATACAAATTTTCAATTTAGTATGGTATTACTTTGGTGGGGGTTGAGATCCAAAAAATTCGGATCTCACCCATTTTAGGTAGCCATTTAAGGGGTGGTTAGGGTAATTAGGTAAAAGTAAAAGTGATTAGTAAGAGTAAAAAGTCATTAGTGGATGTAATTAGTAAAAACGGAGGAATACAAACCCGTTTTTGCATACGACTCCGAAAAATTATGAAAACATATCCACGGGATCGTATCGTCACGAGGATCGCGAATACGAGATCCATTTTGGGGTTTGAGCTACGGAGATACTAGTTTTAGGCCAAAACATTTATGATGCAGGTTTGCGGGTTTTAGGTCGATTTGATTTCAGAAAATTACGAAATTAATATGGGGAGCCCTAAATGATTATAGGAACACACTGTAGAAGTTTGAAATCGTTTTGATAACGTTTATATAGAAAATTAATTCATACAGCTAAATCAGTAATAATTGAACATGAATTATTATAAAAATTATGTAGAGGTATTTGATGATACTCGAACTTATTGAAATACAACATAACTAGTTTGATGCTTCAAGATATTTTTTTATAAAGAATTTTGAAATCATTTTTAATATAAAACTCTTTATCAACTGTTATAAAATACTTTTTAAATTGTGAAAATACGTCAAATACGTAAATAGATGTATTGACGAATACGGGTCGTTACATCCTACCTTCCTTAAAAATAATTTCGTCATCGGAATTTAAAAGACCGATCATTGCCTAAGCAATTTAAACGATCAAAAGGAAGGCTTGATGAACGATTACGATATAGGAAAAATAAGTTGTTAATAGCATGAAATATAATGTGATATCATAGCATCAAGAAAACAAGAGATGTTATATATGAATACGTACTATTGACATCACCATAGCTTCCGTAATTAGTCCTGAGACCTAGTGTCATCATAATAGTTATCCCCGATTTCTCAAGTAGCCAAAATGTGAGATACTGGCATTACATGAAAATGAGGGCTATTATAATAACAACATCTGATCGAACTTGGAACTTGAGGTGATAAGCTAGTAGCAAGTTAATCAATCACATCAAAAAGGTAGATCATAAAGTTTAAAGCTTATACGCGTGCTAATGGTGACTAACAGAGTCTAGCTAAGAAAATTATTAATAATATAGCATACAAAGGGGGGTATCGACTAATCCATATGCACTTCCGCTGTTATACTTAACCAGCCAAGCACTAATTCCGTCAACTCCCATGATACCCAACAAAAAACCAGCATCCAGGACAACACCAAAACACAAATACAAGGCCAACTTTCTAGGAACAAAATTATCGCTACCATTCCTTCCAGCAATTCCCATAACATCCAATAACAAGCTAGCACCAAAACCATCTTCCAAATCCAAGCACAAGGCCGACATCCAACTTCAGCACCTAAGGCCAATAACTCTGAAACATGTGGCCTCCACCGAAGAAGCCGGCGGCTCAGAACTGGCCACGCAGGGACAGCTCCGCGCCCTAGCTCAGGAGACCAACGCGAGCCTCCAGACGTTGGTCGCAACGGTGCAGCAGCTCGTCGGCCCTACGCCACCCAACTGAGGCACGTTGGACGACAGCCATCGATGGGCGGGGGGTCCCCCACACTTGCGGTCCGCCGTGGTCGACGACCACGGGACCCGGAAACCGAACATGGAGCGTCGGTTCATGCTGTCCGGCTCTCGTCAGGCGAGGTCACGCGCCTCCTCACCCAATCGTGAAAGGAGCCGAAGAGAGATCGAAGGGACGGACGGCGAATCAAGGACGGCCTCGTCTCATCGATCGCGGTCGTCCCGCCGCAGGAGAAGCGAACGACACCACTCGAGAGACCGATCGCGGCGGAGCAGGAGCTCCCGCAGGAGGAGTCGGGAACGTCGGGACAGCCCGGCCCCCAGTGTGGCGAAGGCTGCGGAGCCAGCCCCGCTGGCGCCGGTGGTACCCCCACCCCCGGTCGATCCAGAGGCAGGCGAGTACCACATCCCCGGAGGCATCCACGGAGATCGATGCCCCTTGTCACGGAGAATAACCGACGCACGGGTCCCCTCCCGATTCCGGATCCCGGTGCTGGGAAAGTACAATGGAATAGGAGACCCGGCGCACCACGTGATGGACTACGAGGGGGACAAGGCCTTCCAGGGAGCTGACGATGACCTGCTTTGCCGGGGCTTCTATTCTACTCTCAGGGGAGCGGCGAGGATCTGGTACCACAGCCTGCCCGGCCGCTCCATCGACAGCTTCGAACAACTCGCCCAGTTGTTCTGCAAACATTTCATGGCGGGGAGGCTGATCAAACCTGGTGCTGAACATCTGTTCAACATAGTACAAGGCCCGGCCGAGCCACTCCGACAGTTCATGCGCCGCTTCAATGCGGAAAGGCTAAACGTGAACAACCCACCCGACCTGGTGGTCCAGACGGCTCTTAAGAAAGGGCTTCGGCACAGGGGCCTCAAGAAGTCCCTGCACAATGACCCCCCAAAGGACCTCCCCGGGATCATGGCAAGGGCCGAGCGCTTTATGCTGACCGAGGAGGCCTTGGCCGAGGATGCAGGAAAAACCGCTCGAGGGACCAAGCGTGGCGACGGCGGACGAGCAAGCCCCGAAGGATACCGGACCGAAAAGAGACAAAGGAACAGGCAACGGGGAGAAAGCGCGAGGGACACCACCCCAGACGCCATTCTCGCCCAAGTGCAGAAGGAAGAGCGAGCTGATCGCCCCCCGCCGAAGGCTAAAAGAGGCGGGAAGAACAGGGAGAAGTACTGTAAGTACCATAAGGACGATGGTCACGACACGGAAGATTGCTGGCATTTGAAGAAGGACATTGAGAAGCTGATGATCCGAGGGCACGCCAGGAATCAGGCCGACGAGCCGGCCCATGGAGAAGGGACCTCCACACAGCCGGACAAGGGGAAGAAGATCAACACCATCCAAGGCCCCCTCCGCATCATAGAGTGAGCAGGCAACATCCTTCCCCCGGGGGGCGGCCTAAGTATGAGGGAGATATCTAGTTTTACATCCCTCTGTTTAGCCTCATTTCCCCTTTTCCGTTTCCTCCAAATGTACCGGTCCAACTGGACCCGCGAGAGTACAAACGCCTTCTTTTTATTGTCTTTATTTAAAATTCCGACGGAGTTGACATGTCGCCAGTAACGCAAAAGGCCGGGGACCGCCGCCTCACTGGAGGAGGAAGAGGAGATTTGCCCTCACCGACTATCTCCGGCACTCATAAGTCTGGGAGCAATTCCCCCAGCAGACGCGGACGCCGACCGGTCCTAAGCCGAGGAGCTTGGCCCTCGCCGACCGAGTCCAGAGCTCATAAGTCTGGGGGCGGCTCCCCCAGCAGGCACGGGCGCCGACCGGTCCTAAGCCGAGGAGCTTTGCCCTCGCCGACCGACTCCAGTGCCCATAAGTCTGGGGGCAATTCCCCCGGCAGGCACGGACGCCGACCGGTCCTAAGCCGAAGGGCTTGGCCCTCGCCGACCGACTCCAGCGCTCATAAGTCTGGGGGCGGCTCCCCCAGCAGGCACGACGCCGACTGGTCCTAAGCCGAGGAGCTTTGCCCTCGCCGACCGACTCCAGCGCTCATAAGACTGGGGGCAATTCCCCCAGCAGGCACGGACGCCGACCGGTCCTAAGCCGAGGAGCTTTGCCCTCGCCGACCGACTCCAGCGCTCATAAGTCTGGGGGGCAGTTTCCCCAGGAGGCACGGACGCCAACCGGTCCTAAGTCGAGAAGCTCCGCCCTCGCTGACCGACTCCTGCGCCCCTAAGTCTGGGGAGAATACCCCCAGCCAACGCCAGTTTCGTCCATTCCCAAGCCAAGAACAAGGCAACAACGCCAAGTACACAAAAATTCCAAGTAAGTCGATTTCATTTATAATAGTTAACCCGAGTACAAAAATGCGTCTTATTTACAGGGGATCAAGGCGAAGGGAACACCCTACAAACAGCCTACTCGCGACAAATGACAGAGTTCAGATCGACACCGACAAAGCAAAATTGGTTGACACAAGACCCAGAGTAGGTGACCCAAGCTAGCGGCCATGCAACCAGCAATTGTTGGCCACGGGGCTGAAGGAGAGGGCGGGGGCCGGGGATCCATTTCAAGTAGACTGGCCCAAAGCGAAGCGGATGCTTAAAAATTTGAGGATAAGGCTGGGAGGGACTGCTTAAGGAGCCCGAGCTCGGGAGGACACATCCTCGGGCACTTCACCCTGCTCGGAGCGAGGGGACTCGACTGGCGGAGGGGCTTGCCGGACACGTTCCGCACATTCCCGGAAGGAAGACTGGACGACTTCGACGATCCGGGGGGCGATGATGTCTATATACTTACCGAAGGCCCCCCTGAGAACCTCGAAGATCTCCTTCCCCAGGGTCTCGACGACGCCCTTCTCGACCTCCTCCGCCAGCCGCATTACCTGACGCCGGTCCGACAGCTCCCTCTGAAGCTCCTCCCTCTCCAGACGGAACGATTCCGCCGCTTCCTCAGCCGACTGATGAGCATCCCCTAGCTTTCCCTCAAGGTCACCCACTTGCCCCTCCAACGCAGCCACACGGAGGGCGAGGCGCCGAGACTCCATCTGGGCCTCCATCATGGCCACCTCGGCCGCCCCGGCCCGCTCCTGAGCCCTCATGGAAGACTCCTCCATCTCCCTCAAGCGGACGGCTCGACACTGCAACTCCACAGCGAGCGCTGAACCCTGAAAAGACGAGACATGGGCTAAGAAGAGGATAAAGAGAAAGAGAGGATAGCAAGATAACCGAACCTGTTGGAGGATCCAGACCAAGGAATCCGACATCTTGTCGGCCGGGATCTTCTTGAGGAGGCTGCGGTCCCGGGGAGGGACGGAGACCTCGGCAACCTGCTGGGCCACTGCTCGGTCAGCAAACATCGAACTCCCAGGGACGACAATCGAAGCCAAGTCGCTCGCCAACAAGGCCCCGACCACTGGTGATACGGGCGAAGACGCTGCGAGGGGGGTGGCTGGCGGAGCTATCGAAGGATCCCCGGCGGTCACCACGGGAAGTGCGGAACCTGCCGGGCCGGAGGGATCCACGTCCTCCTTCCTCTTCTTTCCACCGTGGAGCTCCGAAGGCGCCGGAGGAGAACGCTTCTGCCTCGCACCATCCTCACCCCCTGGAAGGGGATCGCCAGAAGAAGAGGCGGGAGGCGCGGCCACCACCTTACCCACGGCAGGCTCGGCTCGGCGCACCTCCTCCTCAACGGTCCTCCGAGGCACCCTTCCAGAGGTACTACCTCGGCTCCGAGCGGCTCCACGACGGATCAGCTCGTCAACGTCACGGACGAATTCGCGGCCAGCCATCCCTGCAAAGGAGACCAAAATCAGGATGAGTCATAGGGCGATCCGGGGATGAAAAAGCGACCTACCCGGAGACCACAAGACGGCCTTCAGGAGTAGGTCGTCCAGCAAAGACCAAATGGACTTCGTTTCCAAAGGAAGAGCCAACAGAAGCGCAGCGGCTGCCCGGTCGGCGTCTGAGAGAACTAACGACGGGCGAGAATGGACAGAACTGCCCCAGCTTGTCAGAATCTGGGCCTCGCCCAAGAAGACCACGAAGACATAATCCAAGTTCCAATCCCCTGACCAGCGGGGTAACCCGATCAGGCATTCCCTCCTCGAACGAGCTCGGAGTAGCAGCCATGACCCCGGACCGACCGTCTGGGCCTGGTAGAAGTAGAAGAGAAGGGGGAGAGTCGGCTCCAGACCACGGGTACAGCAGAGCGTTACGAAACCCGTCAATACCGCGATCGAACATGGGGTGAACTGACACAGGGACACTGTGAAATGTTCCATGACTTGGATGAAGAAGGGATGGAGCGGGAAGCGAAGACCCAGGCGGAACATCTCGACGTAGACGCCGACCTCATTGATCCTCGGGAGGCAAACCCGCTCGTCGACGAATGGAACCCGAACCTCGTATGGGAAGCAGAGATATCTTTCCCGGATCTCCGCGGCCACTGAAGGAGGGGTCCTCGACGGCGTGCGGAGGACAACCGGGGGCACATTAAGCCGTACGGCAGCCAACGCCACGTCATCACGGGCGTAGTCTGGAAAAAGTTTCCCCTTCCCCTTATCTTGAAGAGAACGACTCCCGGCGGGGGAACCAGAGTCCCCTAGCCGGGGTTCGCCCCGTCCGGACTCCGGAGGACCCCTCGTCCTCCGGCCAGAACCGCCTATCCTAAGAGCAGCCATAGGATGAAAGCAAGAGAGGAATTACCTATTCTCGACTATTTTGGAGAGGACAAAGAAGCGAAGGCGACGGGAAACTCCGGGTTGCTGAAGGCTCTGAATACCGGGAGGAGCGAAGAAGAAGTGGAGATCAACACAACCGGGGATCTTATACGCCAGGGGAGAATTCGAAGCGCCTGACAAGAATGCGTGGCGAGGCTCGAAGAGTCGGCGGCGTTCCGAAATTGGCGCCAGTTGAAGACCAATCGATCCGCCTCATCATGACCTGCATTTATGGCCTCGCCTCGATTGAAGCGCCGCTCGGAAACCCAGGAGGCATAACGGGTGATCCGAGCGAGCCGAGGCTGATCGACCCCACCAATGGCGGCTCACAAACCCTTCGGCTTCTCGAATTTAAGGCGACTACGCGAGCGGCGGGGATAAGCTTGTCGCTACACGTGGCAGCATCTGAAGGCCGACGGCGCTTCGGAACCCGCGCCTTAAAAACATCGAACGGGCCAACTCATGATGACGACTAATAAATGAGTCGGCATCGACTGGCGAGCTCGTCACAATCGGCAGTGGTCACATCGGCCGAGCCGAACCGGCCAAGGCCGATCAACCCGACCGATGGGGGCAATTGTTACGCCTATTTGGCCGAGACCCGTAAAGCACGAGCCCAGGAGCCCGACTGCTGGTCAAAAGCCCATCTGTGTCCTCAAAGCCCATTCGACAAAGGCCCTACAAGGGACCTTCTCGAACGCCGATCCGACCCGGCCCCAATAACCCGTTGGTCGCTCGCCCACTCCTGCGAAAACCACTCCCCCGGACGCGCGACCACTAAAGAGCGATAATGGGGAGGTGCTGGCAGGGCGGAGAGAGTGGCGGCAAGGGGGGACTGATGGGGCACAATCAATGGCGGACGTGGGACGTGGGTCAGAGGCGATCACGCCGGGGCTCTACAAAAGGGCCAGGAAGACGACGAAGAAAGGGACCGCATCTGAGGTAACAAAACCGAAGGTACTCCATCAACGACCTCGTTCCCCCAATTCATCTCCTTCCTCCCCCGCTCGCGCCGAGAGACGCCGTCACGATCTCCTCACGAGTCGGACCGTCTCCGCCGGGCCTCCTTTCTCAGATCTCTATCTGACTTAGGCATCGGAGGGGATTTGGCCGGAACCAAGGTCCGGCCCCCCTGACGAGCGTTCTCGTCTACGCAGGTGAACAACAGACCAACGGGCCGAGGCTACCCCTCGCCCCTCTCCGACCACTCGATCAACCGGACGGTGAGGCTTCCCCTCACCCTCAGCCTTCCTTGGCCGAGCACGCCCTACCGAGGCCGAGCGTCCTAATCGGGTCTGAGACTCACCCTCGCCACCAGACGGCCGTGCATCTACTCGGGCGACTGAGGCTACCCCTCGTCCCCCTCCCAGCCGAGGCCGAGCGCGTCTGTCCGAGGCCGAGCGTCTCAACCAGGGCCGAGGCTTCCCCTCGCCCCTTCTGCACCGATTCGAAGCCCCCGAGGGACCCAAAGCGGGTCCCTTGACCACGTTGACCGGGTTCTCCACGGTCAACGCCTAGTAGTGAGAAAACACTCTGAAACAGCAAGCCAATACTCATCCCCAATGATACTCCTTGCCAACACCATTGGTTGACATCCACGGTTATCACCATTAACCCTAAACAAGTCAACGACCAATAACTTACGGTCCAACAAACACGAAAGAGGGGACCCAAGAAAGAAACAAAGAGGGTCACCTTTAGGGGCAAGACCAGGACAAGGCACTCGAAAGAAATCCAAGAACAGCGACTTCCCAAGATTTGAACCATACGGCAACAGCGAGGGTGGCGGTGAGGGTCGTCGCTAAGCCCAACAATCCCCAAAATCGTCGGTGGGCCATCGGCGGCTGTCAATCTATGGCGGCTGCGATTCCTCGACGTGACGGGTGTCACCAAAGTAAGGTGGTAGTGGAGCTTCGGGTGAGGCCAGAGGAGCTTGAGGTAAGATGGGTTGGTCTCGCTGGAAGAGAGGCGGGATGGAGGAAAGGGTATTGTCGGGGCGTAGGGGAAGCCACGGGATGAGTTTGGTGAGGGAGAGAGATGAGGGGTTTAAAGGGGGTGCCGAAAGTCGATAGGGTAGGGTAGGGTAGGGTAGGTTAGGCGGGACCGGGGATCCAGGAGAGGATGTAGACACAAGGTAATAATGTGGGGGAGATGGTAGGTGGGAAAAGGATTCAAACCCATGGAAAATTGGATACAATATGAAAGTAGGGGTTAGAAGAGAAATATGAGCTCAAGAAGGATGAATAAGACGTAACTTGTACGTCTGGTTTGGCTCGTCTCAAATTCTCTAGCACCATCCTCAAATACTTATGAGCATCCTTCGATTCGCTTCAGTTGTCGAACTCGAACTTCTGGTGATCGAAAATTCGAACGCTACCCTCCTTAAAATAGAATGTAGCCAGAGTTCGCCTACGACTAGAAAAAATTATAAGAATTAGTAGAATGATCAGAAGGCCATCACAAGCTAAAGAAAGGATGATGGTGATGAAGTGGGATAGGTGGTTCAACTTATCAAAGATCCCTCGGGTTGTCAACGAAGGAGGTTGCCATGGAAGGTATAACCAAGAATGTAACACGAGTTCCTAAGCAAGGGTTAAGAGTTCAAAGGAAGTGATAAGGATCAAGGAGGATCAAGGAAGCTGGGTAATAAGAGCACTTCACCCATATATCTAATGCAGGTGAACACTCGAGACGTCCTGCACTCGAGAGTTCAATTTGAGTATTTTAAACTGTACATCTTGATCATAATATATTGTTTACGAGGTAGTTAGCGCGGACCTGCATGGGCCACCAAACTTGTAACGACTTGCCTTCGAGGGGCCATTACTTATTTGATTTATTTGCAGGTCTGCAGATCACCAGTGAAAACAAAATAGCCACGATGCAGAGATGTACAAAAATACTCAAATAATGTCCATTTTATTACAATCCATTTACTCAACAAGGATATATGAAAAGGAAAAGAAGTACAATTGAAAATATGCAACTCGAACGCTAAAATCTGCAGCGTCTGGGATGAACTCTGTCTCTGCCAACTCAGGAACATCTACCTCAACATGCACGTTGTCCGCGGTAAAGGTAGACAAGCACGCAAGTGCGACAAGCAAAGTAAAGTAGGTGAGTATGAGAGTGGGACAAGTAAAGTACATGTAGGCAAGCAAGCAAGTGCGAGGAGTAAAGTAAAGGTGACCGAACAAGTACAAATAGTAACGTACAAGAGTAACCATGACGATAGCAATAATGTGATGTCCATGACAATAGCAGTAATGAGAGGTCCCTGTTAAGAGAGAGTAATTGTACCTAGCCTAGTTTGTGACTTATAATGCGAAGTACAGTGAGCATCCAAGAGTCCATCTCTTACCACGGGTGCTACCCGGGTGAACTATGCTATGAATAATGTTCAAGAATCTGTGATCCGTGAATTTGTCATCGGCTACTGTAATGGGTTGCTAGAACCCGCACGGTGACAACAAAGCCTGGACTAGTCGCTCCCGCACTTCCGCTATTATAAGTTACCCCAAAACCCCAAGTGTCTGTGATGTTTATTAAGTACATGTTTATGACGAGATGTTCTGCAGCAAATGATATATATTCCACGAGATGTATCACAAGATATTCCATAAGATATTCCACGAGATGTATCACAAGATATTCCATAAGATGTACCACAAGATATTCCATTCGACAATTCATGAGTCATATATATGTCCTGCAGCAAATGATACGACTATTTAAACGTGCGCAATCATGCAATAGGTGTATCCAAAGTCCATGCATGGTGTTTAAGTGACAAGCAACATGACATTCCAAATTTACTATGATAGTTAAACCAGGACCACTTATTAACTCGTGTGCTACAACCATCTAAGTTGAAAGTTAGCAATGTCGTACATTCAAGTCAAAGTCGCTCTGCAGTTGATTCGTTTCCTATTTAGTTAGGTCTCTAGTCATCTGTGCAGGTCAATAACTGTTCTGAGGGTATATGTCATGTCCTAATTTCATACGAGTAAACTATCTAAATTTCTAAAGTTATAACTAAAGTGACTTACATACCAATAGAGTTATGCACAATGGTCTCACCCCAGAGATATTCAAAGGCATTAACAACACTCTAAAGAGCTTCACTTGATGAAAAGTCAATGCCGAAGCCTCAACAGAGAATGTCAGTCATGAGCAATGGTTTGAAGTCCAACAACTATGATACCGATCCATGCTTCGGCATGCGGTATTTCCATTAAGTACACTATCTAAATTTCTAAAGTTAGAATTCATTGTGACTTACATTATCGAGGTCGTCGTAGTAAGACGAGGTTGTAGCTAGAGCTTCCAAGAGAGCTGGTGCACGAGAATCGGTATCTGCAAACACAAAACAGTCGGTTAAAGAATACACTATTTTCTATATATTTAAATTGATCGTTTTGATTTTATAATCGATTGAAACAGTGTCGAAAAGTGTTCTAAATTTTTATACATGCTAGTTATGACGAATATAATTTTACTTAATAAGGAAATATTTTTCTTAAGCCTCTGGCAATTTTTACAATTTTTAAAAAATCAAAATGAATTTAAAAAGTAATTTTAATTAGTTATCGTATTTGTTCAATAATTTCTTCTGGATGAAATATGTATCAGAAAGTTTCAAAGTGAGCTGTCAAAACGACCGCCTCGAAGAGTACTACAACATATAATTTTTCCATATATCAGTTTACGTAAAAATATCAAGTTATGAATTTTTAAGTGAAAAAAACATATTTAAATTTTAGGCTTAAAAATTTATTGTGGAAAATCTACTCGTCTGATTGAGAAGAAACTAGCGACAATGGGTCCAGAACGTCATTTCTGATTTTCTGGATCTGGTCTTGTAATTTTCTGAGGCATGTGTAATTAGTTATCAATTTTACATCAGAAAACCTATTTATATAAATTTAAATATTTGTGCAAAATACGCTTATATGTATAGCGTATAAAAACGTTTATAACTTAAAAACCCTACCTACGTTCGTTTTACGTTGCATATGTGGAGGGGGGCTTCGTGCGATCGGTCGGAGAGGGCTGACGGGGCGAGGAGGCGGTTGGCGGTGGCGGAGCAGGCGACGACGGAGGGACAACGGGCGGCGGTGGAAAGTCAAGGGGGTCTCGGGGTGCTGTGGTGCACCAAAGGAGAGAGGGAGTGTGGAGCAGGGGGGCGGGCTTTGTCGGAGCAGCAGCGGAAGCTTGGAGGAAGGCGGCGAGCGGCGATCGTCGAGCTTGGAGGGGTTCGTTGGGATGGACTCAGCTCAGTGGCAAGGCGGAGAGTAGTGGGGCTCATCAGAGAGATGGGTGGAGTAGGCGACGATCGTGCGGGTCTCTTTCGACGTCAGCGAGGCTGAGGTGGAGGTGCAGCGCTCCGGGGTGGTGTTTTGACGTCGTCGGAGGGACTGCGACGTGGGCTTTGGGGTACGGCGGTGAGGGAACTGAGAGGGGAGGAGAGGCGAGGAGAGGGGAGGCAGGCTCGGAGCTGCCCGAAGACGATTGCGACGGTGGCTTGGGGTGCGGGCGGAAGCAGCGGCAACCCACCGGTGGGGAGAGTGAGGGGTGAGGCTTCGAACGAGAGTGGGGGGAATGTGTGCGCGGGCTTGGGGGATTTGAACAAGAGCGGGAGGAGAGAGAGAGAGAGCTGAGAGAGGGGAAGTGTTTCGTTCGGGCTTGGGAGAGAACGAAAGAGATATAGATGGAGAGCCTGAGTGATATGAGGGAGAGAGGAGTTAGTATAAATAGGGTTAGAAATACACATTTTTAATTTAGTATGGTATTAATTTGGTGGGGTTGGGTTGAGATCCGAAAAATTCGGATCTCACCCATTTTAGGCAGCCATTTAAGGGGTGGTTAGGGTAATTAGGTAAAAGTAAAAGTGATTAGTAAGAGTAAAAAGTCATTAGGGGATGTAATTAGTAAAAACGGAGGAATACAACCCCATTTTCGCATACGACTCCAAAAAATTACGAAAACATAGCCACGAAATCGTATCGTCACGAGGATCGCGAATACGAGATACTAGTTTTGTACCAAAACGTTTAGGATGCGGATTTGCAGGTTCTAGGTCGATTTAATTTCAAAAAATTACAAAATTAATATGGGGAACCCTAAATGATCATATGAACACACTGTAGAAGTTTGAAATCATTTTGATAATGTTTATATAGAAAATTAACTCATACAGCTAAATCAGCAACAATTAAACATGAATTATTACAAAAATTATTTAGAGGTATTTGATGATACTCGAACTTACTAAAATACATCATAACTAGTTTGATGCTTCAAGACATTTTTTATAAAGAATTTTGAAATCATTTTTGATATAAAACTCCTGATCAACCATTATAAAATACTTTTTAAAGTGTGAAAATACGTCAAATACGTAAATAAATGTATTAATGAATACGGGTCGTACACACAGGCAATTTATTAAGTGTTGCATAATTTTCAGCAGCTCGTCGCTTAAACCGCACTGATGACAGTAAGGAAGTATAATTAACGTTACCATTTTATTAACGAAAGTAATAAAATTAACTAAAAAGTTGTATGTAAAGGAAATTGAAAACCTCTTAAAGAAGAGGACAACAATTCAAATCGTATAAGCACAACTCCCCTTGTAAATGTGTGTTGAAGTTATTATATAAATTTTTTTATATATTAAGAAAGTAAACCGGGTCGAATTCAGGTCATCCGGGTTGACATGCCAAACACATACTCGTCCCGGATTTTATCCTGGTCGGGTCGGGTCAACCCGGATCCTACTTGACCTGGATTGTCCCCTACCCATACTCGGTTAAGGATGCTGGGTTGGGTTCGGTTCGGTTCGGGCTCATTTTTGCTACCCCTAGACCAATAGTCATCCACTATGTGATCAGATAGTCTGCACTTTGTGGCATAAAAGGGAAGCCCCCCCTTGTGCGATATGATCCTGAAAGGGGATGAAGGCTTCATATGGCTTTTGACTGACCCTTCATCTCGGAGAATTTATTGATAAAGCACCCAAACATGCGTCTATGATATGATCACCAATCCGATAGGGGGAAACGCAAGCCCTGATGGCCGGACTCAGCATGAGGATCCAGGAATGGTAATGTTCTATCCCACATATGCCGACCAACTAGTGAATATTTAAAAAGTAAAAAATAAAAATAAATGTAGGTGATGTTGGAAGGATGACGGCTACTGAACCCGTAGCTTTGTATTTATAGTAGATGTGTTAGAATATGGTGGATACCTTAGCCCTACATGGGCCATATATGGGCCTACAAAAACTTATTCATAACACTTCTCCTTATCCATCCATCATTGTAAGCTCGTTATATGAATACTTCAGGGTGCTTATTAGTATCATAGAGATTTGGATACTTCTGGATCCTAAGTTAAGAGGTTTTGACTCGTTAAACCATTTGGCTATGGAAAACCCAGTGGGAAAAACCAATAGCTAAGGAACAAGAGTACAAGTCTCCTTAACTTCCACTGATCTGTGGATATTACTAGGGGTGGATACTTCTGGATCCAGAGTTAACTTGGTTGCCTCGTTAAAACATTTGGCTATGGAAAACCCAGGGGAAAACCAATAGCTAAGGAAAAAGAGTACAACCTTACATTTAACTCCCCCTGTTGTGTACAAGCTTCAGGCTTGTAGATTTCTTAGCCGTCTCATCCCAATCCCATTTACAAGTTTTCTAAAGGTACATCGAGGTAATGATTTAGTATCAAATCAGCTAAGTTGTTGCAAGACTGAATTTAATGTACGTCGATCTGTTTCTTCTCTTGTAGTTCATGCGTCCAGAAGAGCTTGGAGGAGATGTGCTTCGTCATGTCACCCTCAATATAATCACCTCGAAGTTGAGCTATATAGGCTGCATTGTCTTCAAACATGGTGGTTGGTTCAAGGTTCGCCAGTCTTCAGGCCGATCGTCACTAGGATGTTGTGAATGACTGAACGAAGCCCGAAACATTCTCGACTAGATTTATGGATCGTCAGGAGTTCAGAGTGATTGGATGAGGTTTGTAATGGCCCCAATATTAATATACACATATTAGTACATATTCATGGGCATATATATATGTGTGTATAAATTTTAGGAGTCTTTGTGTTTAAGCTAAAAATTATTTTTAAATCCTTTTATATGCATGAGGATCCAAATAAATGGTGTTTATAAAGAGAAATACTTGTATAAGAGGATGTATGGGGTATATTAAAGAGTATACTTACTTTTTTGAAACTCTAAATCCAAAATTTACTATTACGCCACCTCCACCTAATGAGGTGTCTTAACCATATTAAACTGCACTTAACCATTTGCTAGGTGGCAATCAAGGAGGAAATTAGGGAGGATGATGAGGATGAGAAGGGGATTAAAAAGGAAAAAACATTAGAGAAAATCAGAAAGAAAAGGAACGAAAATAGAAAGAGCTTTCATGCTCCTTCCCTTTGTTCACGCAACCCACCGCAGACCCCCTGCTACCGTTTTCTTTCACCAAGGCTAAGAAACCAATCAAAAGCCCTAACTCCATTAAAGAAGAAGAAGGAAGAGAAAGAAGCTAAGCTTTCAGAGGGTCATCAAGGAGAAGAAGGTCCCCAGACTAAGTGAAGGACAAGCTCAGGTAAGGTTCTAACTAAATTAGATAGGATCAATTTTAATCGCGTAAGTTTAGAGTTTATCGCTGTTGAAATTGGCAACAGAATGAGACCATACGGCCGAATCGTGGCCGTGTGGAGGCCGTGTCGTCACCACACAGCCGAGTCATGGCCGTGTGGCGGTCGTTTGACCCTCAGATGAGTCGCACGATCACTGAACGACTGTGTCTTGAATTTTTTGCCCCACACGACCGTGTTGACCTTCGACACGGTTGTGTCGATTTCCTTTGCTTCAGTGCACCGACGAAGATGCGATAAAGCTGAGTAGAGCACTCCGACACACACGGTCGTGTCTCCTTATGAAATGACAGTGTGGTCGAGAGTTGGAGTTATAGCATGGAGTTTTCACACGGTCGTGTGGACTTAACACACGACTGTGTGACGTTATATTTTGAGCCCGACTCCCCAGACTCACACGATCATATGATTAAACCATACAGTTGTGTGGATTGAGTTATCAGCCTAGACCTCTTAGCTCCACACGACCGTGTGGGTTGCTCTTCTCGAGCCTCCCAGAGTCGCTCCATATGACCGTGTGGAGAGACCACACGGCCATGTGGCCCTATTTCACAGTTCTGATAGAACGTGGAATTATCTATTTTGCTGCTATACTTCTCATATAATTGCCATGATTGTGGATGTTAAACACATGATAAACCATGATTCAGTTCACTTGCTTAATCAGCCATGTTGAAATGTTGAACTCCATGATGTTGTAGTTATGATCACCATGTTATGAATGTTAGTCTATATGCCAAAAAGTTGAAAGCATGAAATCCTTGAGATCAACTATGTTGTTATGTGAGACTCTTACATGAAATTGAAAAAGAAAGAGAAGTATATAATGATGATAATGAATATGATGAAGATATACATTAATGCGAAGTATATGAACTAATGAAACAAGAGTGAGATGAGGAAAAGAGTCTGGAGTCTTCAATCCATTCTAAAAAGGGTGAAGCTCTAGATATGGGTTTTTTTGGGAGAATACGTGTAAAAAGTAGGCTTAAGGAGTGGACATAGATTTGATTCTCACTCGCATGTCACTCCCGAAAGGGGGAGTTGACTAGAGTTAGAGAGGTCGGTGGTGTACTCAAGATGCACCATTAGGTAATTGATGGCTTTCTCCATTTGACCTTAAAACTCGAGAATTGTCTTACTCCCGAAAGGAGGAGTTACGAGAGGCCCCTCCAGTGCTCGTGTCACTGGTTGAGGTACCATTTTTCGTCCACCCTTGGTGAAGTACAGCTCCTTAAGTGTCCTACTATTTATACGGATTCCCAAACATGTGAACTGATAATTTAATGTAATTGTCGTTAATTTATAAATGCTGCTAATCTTATGTTGACATGTTCCTTAGTTTCCTTTCAATACTTGCATGTTATGATGTGAATGCTTATGTATGTTTTGTAGACCTCTGTAACGGCCTGTTTCTATCGTACCTTCTTCGTGCACGTGCTTTTCATCGTGCACATGTTTATTTTAGACTTTATTTGTTTTTGAACGTTTTTGTGTGATATGTCGTCGTGATCGTCTCTGAAAGTATTAGATTGTGGAATAACTTTGGAACGACATATCTCGAGTCGTTCTTCCACGATACTAACTTATTTGACGTGACGTCGCGACTTTCTGTTTTGACGCGAGACGTTTCGAATTTTAGTTTCGTCTCTCGACGTCGAAATTTAGATCCGTCTTCTCCACTCTCTTTCCTTAGTCGTCCCGAGCACCCTAAAATTATTTTACAATTTTTGGACTTAATTTGACCTATTTTCCATTTTTTTGAAAGTTTTACATAATTTTAAAACCTATTTTTATAAGATTTTTAATTACAATAAAATTCCTATATTATAATAACGCTTTAAAGAATTTTTTGACCAAATTTCAGAATTTTTGGCCGCACCCATCTTGCGTGAGGGAGAGGAGAGTAATTTTAAATCAAATTAATTATTTTAATTATTTAATTACGTTTTTATTAAACCCTAATCCTAACCCTAGCTCTAACCTATTTATACTAGCCCTAGGATAGGTTATTTTCGCATCACAAAAACCCTAGCCGTCAAAAACACCTTCCCGACGTTCGTCGCAACGTTGCGACGATCGCCCAGCGCACGACCGGAGCTCACCCCCGCACATCCCCTTGCACGACCGGAGCCGCTCCCCGCATCGTCGCTCGCAGTGCTCCGCTGCATCGCCCCCCGCTGTCGCTCCGCTCCGACCGAGGCTGTCTCTCGGTCTGACCGAGAGACTTTCTCCGCACAGCCGCCCGCTCCGCTCCGCTCCGCATCGCCAAGCGCCCGACCGACCCGCTTTGTCGGTCTGACCGAGAGGTCGCCCCGCTTTTCCCCAAGCGCCGCTTCGCCCGTACCCGCAGCGCCCGACCGACGAGTTCCATCGATCTGACCGAGGATTCCCCTCGCACCGACGCTGTGCCCGACCTCGCCGCGTTGCAACTCGCACGACCGGAGCCATCTCTCGGTCTGACCGAGAGGAACCCCCGCACCCGTAGTGAACGACCGACGGCCATTCGTCGCAAGTTGGTTTCTCCCACACCAACTCCTGTGGTGGGCCCCCCAAGTTCTCCAGAGGTGTTGTGGGTCCCCATTGGACCCCTAGCACTGCTGTGGGCCCCACTTGGACGTGCTACTTCGCGGATTTGCCGTCTACGACGTTGCGACACGTCGTAGGCCTTCGTCGCAAGTTCCAACTTTTGGAGAATCGTACGAGGATCAGATCTGAAGCTGAGGAGTTCTCCGATCAGACACGACTTCCTATCTTCGACAAACTCCGGTTCAGGTTGGTTCCCCGAAACTCGTAGAAACCCCCACAATAGCTGACTGAACCCTAAACTAAAAACCGTCAACTTGAACTAAATTTATTTTTCCAGCACCTGTAAAACGTTGTACGAACTTAGAAAATCGACGAATGGACTTTGTTGACTGTGCACATAGGATAGATCGTCGATTAGGCTGAAACATCAAAAAGTGACTATTGACAAATAGGATAGTCCCGAAAACCTAGAAACGAAACCTAAATAGGATTTGATGAATTTGAGACCTGACATCGTCGCCGTGGCGATATTTCAGACGGACTTCTACGGACGAGACGCTTGGACGAGAAGCTTCGAGAGGACGACACACTCGCCATCGCAGGCAAGTGTACCCACTTGCGTTTTTGACCGTGCTTTGGTCTTAGATTGATAGAACTGTTAGACTGTGAATGTATAGAACCGGACGTGAAATGATAGCATCCGGGACGCCCCTAATGACTCAGACTTGACGAAGTCTGAGCCTGACAACAACAACTTCGATGCTGTAGGGCTATCATGTGTGTGCGTGTGTGTGGACACCCTAGAATAACTCTCCCGTACACTGGTCGTGTCTTGTCACTGTTATACACACTGGTCGTGTCTTGTCACTGTGTTACAAAAAGCCTTCGGGTGTTTCAGATGCTCTCCTTGCGGGAGTGATCTCCGTGTTACAAAAAGCCTTCGGGCGTTTCAGATGCTCTCCTTACGGGAGTGATCTCCGTGTTACAAAAAGCCTTCGGGCGTTTCAGATGCTCTCCTTGCGGGAGTGATCTCCGTGTAACAAAAAGCCTTCGGGCGTTTCAGATGCTCTCCTTGCGGGAGTGATCTCCGTGATACAAAAGCCTACGGGCGTTTCAGGTGCTTTCCTTGCGAAAGTGATCTCCGTGCTTCCTGTCCTGAGTTCTGGGGTTTGGGGTAGGGTTGAGCGTGCGCACGGGGAGAGGGTCTGATCCCCCTCAACCCGTAAGGCGTGAACCCTTCGTGTCGTGTCGTGTCGTGCCGTGTCGTGTCGTGTCCTACCTGTCTTGTCTGTCTTCGTCTTGTCCTGACACCTTTAGGTTAGTCCCGTAGTCGGTAGCACACGCTACGGCTACTGCCTGCTACGCTTTACTTTCCTGCTACGTACTTCTCTTGCTACCTTGTTGTAACCTCAGCATGCTAATCAACCAGTAAAACGTTGTCTAATAGTTCAGTACACTTGCAGTTTGGTCTAACCCTTTTTGTAGACCTGACCTGACGTACAGTTCCTTCTTTTGGTGCTGTACGTCAGGTGTTGAGCCAGAGTTCGTGGACGAGGCAGACTCACTGGAGTACGTGGAGCCGAGGACGTCGTCACCAGAGTACGTACCTGACAAGGACCAGACCTTGAGGTCTTTTAGTCGCCACCTTCAGAGGTTACTACTTTCAGTTTTCTCTTAGATAGTTTGTTGCCAACGCTTAGGCTTCTTTTTAGATTTGTACTTGTTGGATATCATATCTCTAATTTAATGAATGCAACTTTCTTTCCGTACTTTCTGTTGTTTCGAACTATAATTAATGCAAGAACCTGAAAATCTTTTAAAATGGTACCTCTACAGACGCTTATTGGGTCCGAGCTTCTCAGCTCTGGCCTAAGCGGGCCTTGTCACGCTTCGCCTCCGTCCATTTTGGGAAGCGGGGCGTGACAGGTTTTAGTGGTGGCCCATGCAGGTCTTGCAAAAGTTCGGAACAATAAAAGTACCGCATTCATTTAATATCCACGTACAAGTCTGAATTAGTTTCCCAGTCTTAGTTAGTGGGAAGACTTAGGTAGACGTCCCAATTTGATAGCCGACGCCTTGGTTAGGAATTAGTCATCCTCGTCCTAGAATACCTTAGTAGCCACTTGACTCTGACCGTGTTAAATTTTCAGAGTCCTCCTTTTAGTCGTTCTCCCGGGTCCATCAACTTCGGGCCCAGCTGAACGTAACATTGTTTCTCTTAGGAACTTTCTCTTTAGATCCTGGGTATAGTCTAGCTCATAGGAAGCCTTTGAGCTGAGTTATCCTAATCTTTAGACGACCAGATGATTAGAACCCTTGTCCTCTAGCATCCCTCTGATCCTTGCAAATTTTGTGCTATCGATCATAGAGTCCCACCGTAGCTCTTCACGATTCATATCTTACGCGTACTCTTCATGCGATCATTTTTCATTTCTCTCGATTCTCGTGATCGTTTCCTGACGATTATCATCGACCCTTCGAATCCCTTCCTTGACCAATTCTACCTCCTCTAAAATTATTTTTGACTTTCCTTATTAAGTTTTCGCTCTGGCTTGATTTCTTTGAAAACCACTATATTATATATTTAAAATTTATTGTTTTGGATCGAGTTAAAACTTTTAATTGACTTGGAGCTTTCTTGGACGTAAATGTTTAAGTCAATATCTCGCATTATTTGCCTTGTTTCCAAAATATATATATTACTTTTATAAACTACACAATTTATTTATGCTATCTTGTACTTATTTTCGAATTTTCCCTTTTCCCAAAACGTGCTTCCTTTAAAAGTATTTTCGAAATTCATTATTAAATTCTCCGCCCAATTTGACTTCTTTGAAAACTTTTATTAATTATTTAAAATTTCTTACTTTTGGTTGAGTTAAAATTCTTTCGCAAATTTTGAAACCTTTCGGTCGTAAAAGTTTTAAGTTACGGCCTCGTACTTATTTTCGAGTCAGTATCCATCGTATTTTAGTTTTAAAACTTTGTTACCATTTCGGGAATTCAATATATCATTTTTCTAACCTACGAAATTTATTTTTAACCATTTACGTACGTACTTTAGAATATTTTCTAAAACAAAGGAGGATTATAAATTTCTTTACATATAAACATCTCTATGTTCATCGCGCTCATACTTCAAGAACCTTTGTTTAAATTTATTTTCATTTGCAAGACAATCGCTACATTATCCTACTTTTATTCCCTCATCTAATTTTTTTTCAAAATCGTAATGATTTTACTATCTGCTCCTTTTCCCCACTTATTTTTATAAAAGTATAAAGTATACGATATCATATTTTACCCGTAAATCTCCTTCATCTGTCTAGTTATTCTGAGAAATATTTTTTGTCCCATCCAACCAACTATCTCTTTACTCCGTCTTATTTGAGCTCGTTCTTTCCGATCTTATTTCGTTTTGCTTTTGATCTAGTTTTCTTTTCCTTCTATTATTTAGACATTAGACCTTGTAGTTATCCATGCTATCTCCAGTTTAGGAGTAGGTCCCTTGGTAAGTGATGTCGTCGTGGTGGTTGAGCATAAGTAGAGTGCATAGACCTGTATGAATGTGTGTTCTTTAGGATTCTGATGATTGCCTTTTGTGTCTTGAATGTGTACTCAGTGTTAACCATGGTATGCTGGGAGTTGTCTGAATGACGGTATTCATACTTATATGAATGGCGTCATCGCAGGCAGATCCTTAGACTTAGCTTTAGTTTTAATGAATGGTTTATCTTGGTTATATGTGACTATATCAAAACTTTGTTTTCTTTAAACCAAATCTTTAAAGTTTTCAAACTAGCTCACAAGATCACAAATCACTTAACCTCCCTCATCCATTACCGCAACACCACACGTTTTTTTTCCAAATGTTTTAAAATATTTCTTTGGCCTTAAGTCTCTCTTCTCTTCTTTCTCCCTTAAACAAAAAGTTTTCGTGTTTATGGTTGTTATATTAGTTGGGACTAGCTATTATCGTTATAGGATTTGTTTGCAGGTAGGCTTGGAGTGAGATGAGTTCCATTATGGCAATGATTAATTGATTTTGGGAACACAAAGATGATGGATTAGAATATCTTTTGGATGAAAAGAATGGACTGTCCAAAGACTTGTTTATAAAACCGAAGTGTGTCGGACTCAATGGAGAATTCTGGTTGAATGAAATTATATGCGAGGAGATGAGAACTTATCGGATTTGAGGCTTAGACGAATGGTAGATAGGGATGGCTACAGAGTATGATAGGAGTTAGGGTGATCATGAGACGGAGTAGAGCTTTTAATAGCATCGAGGCTTGATTGTTGAGTTGACGTGGGAAGACATTGGGAGTAACACGACGGGTGGAGATAAATGGATGATTAGGCAGTCGGACTTAATTTTGGTTGGGATTGGTTATAATGAGTAGGATGAGATGTAGTTCTGATAGGTCAAATTATTTGGTGGATGAATTTACGGGGAGATATGACAATAATGTATTGAGAACACAGCGATTGCTAATTTGTGAAGGTATTATAAGACAGACAAAGTTTTCGCCCTGGATTGGTAGTTGACTAGAATCTCATTTTTCTTGGAGATTGATTAACATTGGGAGGAGATCGAGAAATTTAAAAGATATTATTGAGAAGATGATTATTATTTTTTTGTGAGGACTTGGAGTTGGAAATTTGAACAGTAGTGATGGGTCTATAATTAAGTATTAGGAGAAGAGTTTAATCGTGGCTTTGCCCAGTGAAAAGATGGATTACGAGAGATTACTGAGGAACGTTGTTCGAAGTTTCAGAATTAGAAATCTTCATGAGTAGATATGATAGTTGTGGGTATAAGGTTATATCGGTAATATTATTACTAGTGTGAGTGATTCCGAGGGCGGAATCATTTCTAAGGTGGGTAGAATGTAACGGCCTGTTTCTATCGTACCTTCTTCGTGCACGTGCTTTTGATCGTGCACGTGTTTATTTTAGACTTTATTTGTTTTTGAACGTTTTTGTGTGATATGTCGTCGTGATCGTCTCTGAAAGTATTAGATTGTGGAACAACTTTGGAACGACATATCTCGAGTCGTTCTTCCGCGATACTAACTTATTTGACGTGACGTCGCGACTTTCTGTTTTGACGCGAGACGTTTCAAATTTTAGTTTCATCTCTCGATGTCGAAATTTAGATCCGTCTTCTCCACTCTCTTTCCTTAGTCATCCCGAGCACCCTAAAATTATTTTACAATTTTTGGACTTAATTTGACCTATTTTCCATTTTTTTTGAAAGTTTTAAATAATTTTAAAACCTATTTTTATAAGAGTTTTAATTACAATAAAATTCCTATATTATAATAACGCTTTAAAGAATTTTTTGACCAAATTTCAGAATTTTTGGCCGCACCCATCTTGCGTGAGGGAGAGAAGAGTAATTTTAAATCAAATTAATTATTTTAATTATTTAATTACGTTTTTATTAAACCCTAATCCTAACCCTAGCTCTAACTTATTTATACTAGCCCTAGGATAGGTTATTTTCGCATCACAAAAACCCTAGCCGTCAAAAACACCTTCCCGACGTTCGTCGCAACGTTGCGACGATCGCCCAGCGCACGACCGGAGCTCACCCCCGCACATCCCCTTGCACGACCGGAGCCGCTCCCCGCATCGTCGCTCACAGCGCTCCACTGCATCGCCCCTCGCTGTCGCTCCGCTCCGACAGAGGCTGTCTCTCGGTCTGACCGAGAGACTTTCTCCGCACAGCCGCCCGCTCCGCTCCGCTCCGCATCGCCAAGCGCCCGACCGACCCGCTTTGTCGGTCTGACCGAGAGGCCGCCCCGCTTTTCCCCAAGCGCCGCTTCGCCCGCACCCGCAGCGCCCGACCGATGAGTTCCATCGATCTGACCGAGGATTCCCCTCGCACCGACGCTGTGCCCGACCTCGCCGCGTTGCAACTCGCACGACCGGAGCCATCTCTCGGTCTGACCGAGAGGAACCCCCGCACCCGTAGTGAACGACCGACAGCCATTCGTCGCAAGTTGGTTTCTCCCACACCAACTCCTGTGGTGGGCCCCCCAAGTTCTCCAGAGGTGTTGTGGGTCCCCATTGGACCCCTAGCACTGCTGTGGGCCCCACTTGGACGTGCTACTTCGCGGATTTGCCGTCTACGACGTTGCGACATGTCGTAGGCCTTCGTCGCAAGTTCCAACTTTTGGAGAATCGTACGAGGATCAGATCTGAAGCTGAGGAGTTCTCCGATCAGACACGACTTCCTATCTTCGACAAACTCCGGTTCAGGTTGGTTCCCCGAAACTCGTAGAAACCCCCACAATAGCTGACTGAACCCTAAACTAAAAACCGTCAACTTGAACTAAATTTATTTTTCCAGCACCTGTAAAACGTTGTACGAACTTAGAAAATCGACGAATGGACTTTGTTGACTGTGCACATAGGATAGATCGTCGATTAGGCTGAAACATCAAAAAGTGACTATTGACGAATAGGATAGTCCCGAAAACCTAGAAACGAAACCTAAATAGGATTTGATGAATTTGAGACCTGACATCGTCGCCGTGGCGATATTTCAGACGGACTTCTACGGACGAGACGCTTGGACGAGACGCTTGGACGAGAAGCTTCGAGAGGACGACACACTCGCCATCGCAGGCAAGTGTACCCACTTGCGTTTTTGACCGTGCTTTGGTCTTAGATTGATAGAACTGTTAGACTGTGAATGTATAGAACCGGACGTGAAATGATAGCGTCCGGGACGCCCCTGACGACTCAGACTTGGCGACGAAGTCTGAGCGTGACAACAACAACTTTGATGCTGTAGGGCTATCATGTGTGTGCGTGTGTGTGGACACCGTAGAATAACTCTCCCGTACACTGGTCGTGTCTTGTCACTGTTATACACACTGGTCGTGTCTTGTCACTGTGTTACAAAAAGCCTTCGGGCGTTTCAGATGCTCTCCTTGCGGGAGTGATCTCCGTGTTACAAAAAGCCTTCGGGCGTTTCAGATGCTCTCCTTGCGGGAGTGATCTCCGTGTTACAAAAAGCCTTCGGGCGTTTCAGATGCTCTCCTTGCGGGAGTGATATCCGTGTTACAAAAAGCCTTCGGGCGTTTCAGATGCTCTCCTTGCGGGAGTGATCTCCGTGATACAAAAGCCTACGGGCGTTTCAGGTGCTTTCCTTGCGAAAGTGATCTCCGTGCTTCCTGTCCTGAGTTCTGGGGTTTGGGGTAGGGTTGAGCGTGCGCACGGGGAGAGGGTCTGATCCCCCTCAACCCGTAAGGCGTGAACCCTTCGTGTCGTGTCGTGTCGTGCCGTGTCGTGTCGTGTCCTACCTGTCTTGTCTGTCTTCGTCTTGTCCTGACACCTTTAGGTTAGTCCTGTAGTTGGGAGCACACGCTACGGCTACTGCCTGCTACGCTTTACTTTCCTGCTACGTACTTCTCTTGCTACCTTGTTGTAACCTCAGCATGCTAATCAACCAGTAAAACGTTGTCTAATAGTTCAGTACACTTGCAGTTTGGTCTAACCCTTTTTGTAGACCTGACCTGACGTACAGTTCCTTCTTTTGGTGCTGTACGTCAGGTGTTGAGCCAGAGTTCGTGGACGAGGTAGACTCACTGGAGTACGTGGAGCCGAGGACGTCGTCACCAGAGTACGTACCTGACAAGGACCAGACCTTGAGGTCTTTTAGTCGCCACCTTCAGAGGTTACTACTTTCAGTTTTCTCTTAGATAGTTTATTGCCAACGCTTAGGCTTCTTTTTAGATTTGTACTTGTTGGATATCATATCTCTAATTTAATGAATGCAACTTTCTTTCCGTACTTTCTGTTGTTTCGAACTATAATTAATGCAAGAACCTGAAAATCTTTTAAAATGGTACCTCTACAGACGCTTATTGGGTCCGAGCTTCTCAGCTCTGGCCTAAGCGGGCCTTGTCACGCTTCGCCTCCGTCCATTTTGGGAAGCGGGGCGTGACAACCTCTTTACTTTTGTAGAACACCCTTTGAGATAGGTAGCCCGGTTCTAAAACTAGGTCCTACCTAGTTTAGTTAGGCATCCTACTGGGAAACTACTTGACGTGCCCCACTTATGTTTTTCAGGCTCCAGGGTAGAGACTCCAGATCAGACTTGTGCACATCAGTATACTCCCCCTCCTCAGGCACAAATGGAGACTTCAGAAGGTGATTTCGTCCACCTAGTGTAACGACCAGTTTTACCATTACGTTATATATGTATTTTCTCTCGTTTGTCATTCCTTCCGTATCCGTAACTTGGCGTATTCTGTCCCCCGTACTTATATCAACTTTTTAAATATATTTTTAAATATTAATTATTATCATTTTAAACTACTTAGTTAAATCCTTTATGATAATTATTCTCTTCTTATAATTAGTTTATAATTTTCAAATTCAAATTTCAAAAACTTATTTTAAAACATTTAAAATTCAAATTAAGCCTTCCTTTTATAAACCCATTTAAACCTAATTAATTGGCCTTATTTCTCTTGATTAGCCCTTATTGCTCCTAATAAAACTCATTTAATACAAATCCTAATAAATGTGATTTCAAATCATTTCATAATATTTTACCCTTAGCCATTCACGGGCTGTACAAATTCAAACCCACACACCAAAGCTCATATAGGAAGAGACCCTAAAAGCCTACTCACGTGCTGTCTCTCAAAACCATCAGTCTATTCTTATATAAACATCACTCTAGGCTGTATGCTCTCTATACTAACCTATTACAAACCCCTAGGCTATATTAAGTAACTAAGGTCCTGTCCCTACCCAAAAACCTTAGCACAGCCGCCTACAGTCTTTTGCAAGCTTTTCAAGTTTTCTCTCTTTTTCTCACGAGGAAACCCGACCCATATCCCCTCCGAGCTCGCGGCACCCCTCTTCTCCCCGTCAACGCGAGCGGCTCTTCTTCCCCGCACAGCGTAGACGTCGGCGCCTCCCTCGAGAACGCACGCGGGCCAGCTTCCCTCTCCTCCCTCGCACACGCAGCAACCCAACGCACCCGGAGCGGCCACTGTCCGATCTCCACGTCAACACACGCCCTACCTCCACGCTGTAGAGAATGATAAAGGGTTGAATACTTTTATTATGAATGATGATGCCTATTTATACATAGCAGTGAGAGTGAGTAGAGATGATCTTAACAGATCCTACAATATCTCTACACTTAACAGAAAATTAAAGAATATGGATAGTGAGTAGAGATGATCTTAACAGATCCTACAATATCTCTATACTTAACAGAAAACTAAAGAATAGGGATACATGAATGAGTTAGTGGAAGACTAATTCAAAGCTGTTAAAGCTGTTTGGATATTATTATTAACATTCCCCCGCAAGTTAATTGGCATATGGGCAAGATTCAACTTGAAGAGAAGCACATCAAACCGAGGGCGAAGGAGTGGTTTGGTCAATACGTCAGCTAGTTGATCGTTGGTGGAGACGCGTGAGACCCGAAACGTCCCTTTCTGAACTTGTTCACGGACAAAGTGGTAGGCAAGTGCAATATGCTTCACCCGAGAATGGAAAACAGGGTTGGCGCTGAGACTAGTGGCTCCAACGTTATCACAATAAATGACCGGAGGTGTTCGTTGTAGATGCCCAAGTTCAGTGAACAAAGCCATGACCCACATCAGTTCAGCGACTGTGTCTGCCAAGGCCTTGTATTCAGCCTCCGTAGAGGATCGAGCAACTGATTTTTGTTTTCTGGAGCTCCAGGAAATTGGTGTTATGCCAAGGTAGAGAAGGTAGCCGGTGGTTGATATGAAATCATTCTTATCACCAGCCCAATCAGCATCCGAGAAGGCATGAAAGATAAGATGGGCGGAAGCAGAAATGTGAACACCGTGGTCAAGTGTGCCAGCAAGATAGCGAAGTAAGCGCTTCAGGGCCTGCCAATGATCGCTTGTAGGTGTCTGCATGAATTGTGACAACTTGTTGAAACTAAAAGCAATATCCGGACGTGTCAAGCTTAGGTATTGTAGGCTGCCTACTAGTGTGCGGTAGTCAGTCGGTGATGGCAGCAGAGTACCCCCATCACGCATCAACGAAGCCAGAGCGGACATTGGGGTCGAAACTGCCTTAGTATCATCGAAACCAGATTTAACTAGCAGATCCAAGACATACTTGCGTTGGCTCAGAAAAATACCATCATTGGTGGACAAGACCTCGACACCCAGAAAGTAGCTTACACTGCCAAGGTCTTTCAGTGAGAATTGGTGGGCAAGATTGTGGATTAGACCATCAACAGCAGAAGAAGTGGTACCTGTTATAATAATATCATCAACATAAACTAACAAAAAAAGAGTTGTTAGTCCATGACGATAAATGAATAGTGAGGCATCAGCAACTGAATTGGTGAAGCCTAGAGAGAGAAGATAACTCTGAAGTTCTTGGTACCACGCTCGCGATGCCTGTTTAAGTCCGTAGATGGCTTTGTTGAGTTTGCAGACGTGATGAGGATGATCAGTATCTATGAAACCAGGAGGTTGCGCCATGTATACTTCTTCTTTGAGAGTTCCTTGAAGGAATGCGTTGTTGATGTCAAGTTGCTTTAACGGCCAGCCATGATGGACGGCGAGAGTGAGCATAATACAGACTGTCACGGGCTTGACCACTGGGCTAAATGTCTCAGTGTAATCCCAACCTGGGCGTTGGTGAAACCCTTTAGCGACAAGCCGCGCTTTGTAACAGTCAATTGAACCGTCAGGCAAGTGTTTGATGCGGAAGACCCACTTGCAGCCAACTAAGTTTTGTTGAGGAGACGCAGGAACGAGGTTCCAAGTATGGTTATGGCGAAGAGCATCATACTCGTGTTGCATTGCCGCTCGCCATTCGGGCTATTTCAAGGCTTGGGTGATGGGTTTTGGCTCTTGTGGTGGATTTGTGTAGGCAAGGAGGTTTAATTTTGTGGTGGGTTTGGTTATGTTATTTCGGAATCGGGTGACCATACCGCGATCAGGGAGAGGAGGTCGTTTTTGATTGAGCTTAGCAGGTGGATGTGGGATGGGTGGGGTAGGATTTGGATGTGATGATGATGGGGGAGGAATAGAGATAGAGGATGAGGAAGATGGGATCATACCGGTATGTAAGGATTCCACAACAGGTGGATCAGAGGTAGTATTTGTGGATGTTGGTGGGGTCGATGGCGAGGTAGGTTGAACCACATGAAGATGTATAGTCGTCCAATCATTGATGGGGAATTCGGTGGAACAAGTGCTGGTTGGGAGGCTGTGGTAAGGGTACTCAGATTCCATGAAACGAACATGCCGGGAGGTATATATACGCCTTGTGTTTGGATCCAAGCATTGATAAGCACTCTGAGTGGAGGAATACCCTACAAAAACACACATAATAGATCTAGGTGCAAGTTTATGATTAGTATACGGTTTAAGCCATGGAAAACATAAACAACCAAAACTCCTAAGCTTGTTATAATTTGGTGAAGTGTGGAGCAGTTTAGAGAACGGAGAGTCATGATTTAGGACAGGTGTTGGAAGGCGGTTTATGAGATAGACGGATGTGGTCAAGGCGTGAGGCCAATGATCAAGCGGCATACCAGAATGGGTGATCATGGATAAGCCGGTCTCAACAATGTGTCGATGGCGGCGTTCCGAGAGGCCATTATGTTCAGGAGTGTGCGGAGGGGAAGTGAGGTGGCTGATCCCGTGTATACTAAGATATGATTTAAGTGCAGTATATTCACCTACATTGTCAGAGTAGAGTATTTTAATTTTGTGTTTGAAGAAATTTTCAACTAGAGCCTTGAATTTAATGAAAACAGATTGTGTGTCTGATTTCTTTTTGAGAGGATAGAACCATATATATCGTGTAAAATGGTCAACAAATATGCAATAGTATCGAAGACCATCATTAGATACAACCGGAGAAGTCCAAACATCAGTAAAAATAATTTCCAAAGGTAAGAGGAAATAATAGTTGACTCATAAAAAGGGAGCTTGTGGCTCTTGTTTAATTGACACGAAGAACAATCTGATTGCAAAAAATTTGAAGAACCTAATTTGAATTGCTTCTGGACGAATTGAAAAATAGCAGAGGATGGATGGCCGAGTTTGTGGTGCCATAGTGCAGAAGACGAGAGATTTAGATGGTGGTTGGTCGGAGAAGGTGATGGCCAGACATAAACACCATCAACACACGGACCTTTAAGCACTGTTTTCCCCGTTGAGATGTCTTTCACAAGAAAACAATCAGGTAAGAAAATAATAGCAAAATTATTTTGTGTAGTGAATTGAGAGACTGATATTATATTTTTGGACATGGAAGGGACACAGAGAACATTAGATAGAGAGAAATTAACAAGCTTAAGAGATCCAGTATGAGTTATGTTTAAACCTTTACTGTTGCCCATAAACAAAGCATCAGGACCATTATATGGGTGATGAAGAGCCAGAGTGTCGAGATCATGAGTGACATGGTGCGACGCCCCACTATCTACAAGCCAATGTGAGTCACTGGAGGTAGAAGCGAGAGAGTTGGCCTGTGGTCGAGCTGGGGCTGGTGCAGGAAAACGAGCCGAATGAGGAAGGGAAATGGTGAGGTGCTGAGAGCGGAAGATCGGACATTAGGTGAGGACATGGCCCCGAGTCTTGCACCATTGGCAGAGGCCTAGGAAGGGCTTGGCTGGAGAAACATGCTGGTTGTTGCGAGCAGGAGGTGTAAGAATAATGTTTGTGAATGGTTTTGTGGTTTCGTAGGGATTGGAAATATTGGATGTGTATTCTGCTGACATGGTGAGAGGTGTTTTGTAGGTAAGAAAAAAAAGAGGAGTAGGTTCAGGAACGTGGAGGCTCTGATAGAGAATGATAAAGGGTTGAATACTTTTATTATGAATGATGATGCCTATTTATACATAGCAGTGAGAGTGAGTAGAGATGATCTTAACAAATCCTACAATATCTCTACACTTAACAGAAAACTAAAGAATAGGGATAGTGAGTAGAAATGATCTTAACAGATCCTACAATATCTCTACACTTAACAGAAAACTAAAGAATAGGGATACATGACTGAGTTAGTGGAAGACTAATTCAAAGATGTTAAAGCTGTTTGGATATTATTATTAACACACGCAGCGCAACAACCCTCACGGTGACTCCCTCCGTCCAAGCCACCCGTGACCTCCCCTCTTTCCGCCGGCGTCTCTCTTCTCCGGCCACCACAACCACCGAACGCCGCTCCTACATCGCTGCACCATCCGTATCCGATCTCCCCTCACTTCGCCACCACCGGACAGCAGCAGCTCGACGCTGCCAGGCCGCTCGACGTCGCCAGGCCGCACGACGCCGTGCCTGTCATCAACCGCCTACTCCAACTCCTCCTCACGACCGGTGCCGACTACAGAGATCCTCAGGCCGCCCGCTTCCTCGACCACCCTGACTCAACCAAGCTCTGACAGCTCCAGCCATCCTTCGCCCCTTGCTCGCCGTCGTTCGCTCTCTCCGGTGACGTTACGCGCCATCTACGCCACCATACTTGCCACCCGTCGACGTCCGTTTTCGACCAACGCTGCAACCCTCTGCATGCAAGCACGAGGCTATGTATATAATGCAAAGAGGTAAGACGGTGTGTGTATATTATAACTTTTTGATTATTTTATACTGCATGTTTATTTGTTTGCTGTACCTCCTAATAATGAGTATACAGGTTCTTTTTAAATGTTAGTAGGTTCTTTTTAGTACATAGAATGTGATGCTGTACCTTATAACAATGTTAGTATATAGGTAAAATAAGTTGTTATTATAAGTTGCTAGTATATTATATGCCTAGTTTCTTAATTATTCCTACTGTTACCTTTGTTAGCATATGACTTAGTTTATAACTTGATGTGATTAGTTTTTATAAACTTGTACTACTGTTATATGTGAGGTTTAGATTATAATCAGTATGTTATACTGTCATATCATTTTGTTAGTTAAGAGCTTTTGGCTTGATATCTAAACCCAATTTCGCAGATAGATCCGTGCCTATCTTACGACTATTTGGGCACCCCAAACTCGCGTCGCAACATGCAAGTATATACCACCTGCAAGTATACTGTTTCCTACAACTGTTTTCAAAGACGCAAGTATTTACCCGCAAGTATATTAGTTTCTACTAATTTTCAAAGGCACAAGTTTTATCACCTGCAAGTACATTTATTTACAAGCTTAAATGATAACAAATGTTTTTCTAAAAACGGGCACTCTCATTGCTGTTGTACTATTCTTGTGACCACCCTTATAAATTGTGATGTTTGGCCTTCGGGCATTTTACGGAACATTGGGCCTTCGGGCAATTACGGATTATTGTGCCTTTGGGCAATTACGGACTATTGGGCCTTCGGGAAATTACAGATTATTGGGCCTTCGGGCAATTACGGATATTGGGCCGCGGGCCATTTATGGAATGTTAGCCATACGACAAACATTGAACTACGGATTGACTTATGGACACTTTGGGTGGGGTAGTCCAATGTAGTAGAGGCTGGAAAGCTGGATTACACTCTATTGGTGAACTTGACCGACACCTGGCCGGGTCGGTGAGTAGAGAGTCACGGGTAGCTCCCGTTGGCTTGGGTGTAATGCTAGTCACCTCCCCCTCAGACACTGGGCTTGACACTAGTTAAGAGATTGATTGTTGCACTCTTTTTACCTCTGCTAATGCTATGGTGTAACCTGCTAAAATTATTGTCACGATTATTGCTGTACACACTACACTCGCCGCGACTATTGCTGTACACACTACACTCGCAAAGACCATTGTTGTACACACTACACTCGCCACGACTATTGCTGTACACACTACACTTTCATGCTGGTTACTTTACACAGTACACTACTCATGCTCACCGCTTTGCACACTACACATTCTTATGCCCACTTGTTCCTACATGCTGTTATGTATCATCTTTTTGGAATCATAATGTGCCTCCCTTTCCCTAAACTTTGTGTACTATATTAAATCTTGCCGAGGGTCATTTTATTACTAACGTTTTTAAATCTTGCTGAGCGACCCTCGCTGACGTATATTTCCTTGTCTGTGAAATATACGTTAGGTTTTGAGCAGAGTTCACCGAAGAGTTCTTTTGGAGATTGAGCAGGAGGACCAAGAGAACCAGGACCAAGAGAACCAGGACCAAGATGGCAGACACATTGCAGCTTGCTAAAATTTTAATAATTGTTGTTGTATTCTTTCAGGTGTAATTTTATTTGGTGTAACTGTTGTAATGGCCATGCGGGCCTTAATTCTTTGTGTACATGTAATCTGAAAGTTAAAGTATACTGATGGCATTATTTTGTTGTTTCGATTGTTTCGCAAGCAAGAACCTGCCAAGTAGTCATACACAGACGCTTATTGGGTTGGGGCTTCACCGCCCCAGCCCAAGCGGGCCCGTTCGCGTCCTCGCTCCCAAGTATAATGGGAAGCGGGGCGTGACGCCTAGACTTCCCAGGGGTATGTTGAGTATTGGTGTTTCATACCAATCTTATTTTGATGATGATCACAACATTATGTTGTTGCTAATGAATCTCATGTTTTTAGTCTCTCAGTTTATTTCATGGATATCTTTCTTGGAGACTAATCACTTGGTGTACGGATGGACATCATGTGAAGAAGGGCCAAAGTTTGGACTCAAGGAGTGCCAAAGCTTGGAGATGATGGAGAGCAATCAAGGCATCAAGATTGAAGACTTAGACTCTTAAGAAAGCATTGCAATCAATGTAATTTACTTTATTGCTTTCTCTCTCTTTTGAGTAGGGTTGATGTAATGCCTTGCTAGATGGTTTGCTCATTCATGCACATGCATTCAACCATCTTAGTGAACCTTAAGATTATCATAGAATCCAACCCAATAGGTTCACTCTTTCCGTCAGTCACATGTTAAGGGAAACACAGCCGACTGGGTGATTTCCAGTCGCCTGTAGATCCTTCTACAGTCGCCTGATATGCACAGCTCAAGTCAACATTTCAATTGACTCAAACTTGAGCTTTACGCATAGTCGCCTGACGATCAGTTTACAATCGTCTGTATATTTACAGTCACCTGGAAATTGGCCAACAGTCACCTATCTAGCGTAAGTGCAATCTCTACATCTCTCTGTCTTCTCTCCATACTTTACAGTAGTCGACTGATGAAGAATGTACAGTCGCCTGACTATTTGACAGTTGACTGTAGTATTAACATCAGTCGCCTGTGCGAAGAATTGGAGAAAGAGTGCAGCTCTCTGTTTCGATCCATCCCCTGCAGCAGTCGTCTGCTGAAGGATTAACAGGCGCCTGTCCTGTTTGTTAGTCGACTGTATTGACTTCGTCAGTCGACTGTCCTGGCTCAGATTATAGCCGTTGGATATTTTCTAGCCGTTGATCAGTCGACTGTCTCTTGATGCATACAATTCCTACGAGGATTCGTGCCTCACGGCTAAGGAGGAGAAGTCGTCATCAAGCTCTTGCAAGGATGATGATGATGATGTTGAGATCGAGGAAGAAAAGATCTCATACGAGGAGCTCAAGATCAATTTTGACTTGGTCTCCGAAAAGGCTAGTAAGTGCATCAACTCTTACAATAGATTAAAAGCAAAATATAAGATTGCTAAGAGTAGATTGCATGAACTAGTTATTGCAAGTGTAATTCATGATGAACGACATGTGTATGACACTTGTGAGAGAGACACACTTCTCTCTCGAGTTAAGGAATTGAGTCTCTCAAATGAAAATCTCATTGCTCAAAACCTTAGCTTAGATGCTCACATTCAACAACTTACGTTGAAATGTGAAGAGGAATCCCGGAAGCTCATAAGCTTTGTGTATTCTAGGGATTCACTCCACGATTTGTTGGAAAAACAACATCCGGCAAATCATAGAGGAGGTTTGGGTTATATTCAAAATGTGGTTCCCAAACCCACCTCTAATTCTTTCTTTGGTGCAAATTCAAGAAATATTGCTAAAGCACCTAAGAAGAATCACCATGCTTTCTTGTACAACAATAACACCAACAAGAAGCATGTAGATCACAAGGTGATGAGGAAGAATGAAGAATCTTCATTTTTTGCTAAGAAGCAAAATCCTCATTCTTTGCATGCTAAGAAATTTGTTTCTACACCTAAGCATGCCACATCCTTCCCTCTTGCAAAGGCAAAACCATTGCCTAGGAATTCTTTGAGATTATGGATTCCCACTAAGGCTAGTGTGCAAGAGAGAGATAGTTACATCAACTCTCTAGTTAGGGATGTGATCACCTCGTGTGATTACGTTAGGAAATCAAACTCCTCTTGGGTTTGGTTACCTAATGTCTAGGTTCCTCACACATTTGCATATTGCATGGGTATTGTGCTTCTATGTTTATTTTAAGCATACCCATTGATTGTGTGTGTTTCATGATTTTGAAAATATTTTTAAAATTTATCTCTTTTCATGAAAATGGGGACCTTGGGGTTTATTGACATGCATGCATTTTTGATCCATGTGTATGTCAATGGGGGAGTTAATATATTATATGTTTAAATTATTTTAAGACATATTTTAACTCTCATTTCGGAGGTTATTTGAGATCATTATTTACATTTGGTTATTTTGGGTCTCAAACCAAACCTCTTGTTGTTTATTGCCAACATGGTTCATGTCTCATTGTTTTTGGCAATATCCTTGTGTATCTTTGAAGCGTGATCTTCCCATATCTATTGCTTTGATACACTTTTTAAGGCCCATGGCTCCATTTATTAATTGGTATTAGATCCTAGAAGTCAAAATTTGACCATTTCTATGATCTAGGGGGACCATGGGATAGTGAATTGATACCCACTAATTTTTCATATTTGGTATCATACATATCTTTCGTTTCTTGCATATTGTCACATCTTGGTTAATATGACAAAGGGGGATATTTTTGATGTCCACCTTTTTGACGATGTCAAGGGGGAGAGATATATGCATTATGTGATCATATCTATCGGGGAGAGATATATACATATGCATATGTGGAGAGATATCTCTATAGGGAGAGATATATGGGATTAGATAAACCATTCATGTTTGCATGCCTTTATTCTTTGCAATTGGTTTATGTAATCCATGCCTATTATATGTCACCACGTTTTTTTTGGTATTATGAGTATTTACCTTTGTGTAGCTCATTTATTTATTGGTGCATATAAGTAGGGGGAGATCATTAGCATTGTGCTTTAATTCTTTATGATTTACATAATGTGTGTCATCATCAAAAAGGGGGAGATTGTTGAGTATTGGTGTTTCATACCAATCTTATTTTGATGATGATCAGAACATTATGTTGTTGCTAATGAATCTCATGTTTTTAGTCTCTCAGTTTATTTCAAGGATATCTTTTTTGGAGACTAATCACTTGGTGTAAGGGTGGACATTATGTGAAGAAGGGCCAAAGTTTGGACTCAAGGAGTGCCAAAGCTTGGAGATGGTGGAGAGCAATCAAGGCATCAAGATTGAAGACTTAGACTCTTAAGAAAGCATTGTAATCAATGTAATTTACTTTATTGCTTTCTCTCTCTTTTGAGTCTAGGGTTGATGTAATGCCTTGTTAGATGGTTTGCTCATTCATGCACATGCATTCAACCATCTTAGTGAACCTTAGGATTATCATAGAATCCAACCCAATAGGTTCACTCTTTCCGTCAGTCGCCTGTTGAGGGAAACACATCCGACTGGGTGATTTCCAGTCGCCTATAGATCCTTCTACAGTCGCCTGATATGCACAGCTCAAGTCAACATTTCAATTGACTCAAACTTGAGCTTTACGCACAGTCGCCTGACGATCAGTTTACAGTCGTCTGTATATTTAAAGTCACCTGGAAATTGGCCAACAGTCGCCTGTCTAGCGTAAGTGCAATCTCTGCATCTATCTGTCTTCTCTCTATACTTTACAGTAGTCGACTGATGAAGAATGTACAGTCGCCTGACTATTTGACAGTTGACTGTAGTATTAACATCAGTCGCCTGTGCGAAGAATTGGAGAAAGAGTGCAGCTCTCTGTTTCGATCCATCCCCTACAGCAGTCGTCTGTTGAAGGATTAACAGGCGCCTGTCCTATTTGTTAGTCGACTGTATTGACTTCGTCAGTCGACTGTCCTGGCTCAGATTATAGCCGTTGGATATTTTCTAGCCGTTGATCAGTCGACTGTCTCTTGATCATCAGTCGACTGATCCTGTCGTTTTCACCCAGTTTCTAGCCGTTGCAGATTTGATTATTTGGCTGTTTCTTTGGGTTTTTGGGCTTGATATAGGATTCCTATATATATGAGTGTGCTGCCATCACTTGAGAACTCTTGACAACATTTGATAAACTCTTGACTCTATAGAAAATCTCAAGAGATCAATAAGCCACTCTCAAGCTCCCTCATTTCCCTCTATTGAGCATTCATCTTCCTTCATGCACTGAAGTCCAGCTCAAGGGAAATCATCCAAGTGCTCTCAAGCATATTCCAACACTTGGAGATCCTCTTCCATGCCTTGCATTCATTCATGAGTAAGCATCTCAAGGCATAGGTAAGAGTATTTACTTTACAGGGTGTAATTTGTTTTCCTATTTCTCTTTGTGGGATTAGGATACTCTCTTTGTGGGAGTTTCTCTCTTTGTGGGAGGTTGTCTCTTTGTGGGACTAGGGAATTCTCTTTGTGGGAATTAACTCTCTGTGTGGGAGTTCTAGTGTCCTAGTGTAGGGCTAACCCTAATTCTCTGAGTGAGAGTTAGTAATTCTCTGTGTGGGAGTCTTGATCCTTGTGTAGGATTGGTTGGGTCCTTGTGTAGGGCATAAATCCTCTTTGTGGGGTATCTCCTTGTGAGATTTGTATTCACTCCTCTGTGTGGGATTATAGTGAATATTGGTGTGGCTGGATGTACCCAAGTTTGGGGAACCAGGGTAAATCTTTGTGTTTGCGTTTGGATTGAT
Organism: Scilla litardierei; assembly: GCA_030789695.1. Classification (NCBI taxonomy): domain Eukaryota; kingdom Viridiplantae; phylum Streptophyta; class Magnoliopsida; order Asparagales; family Asparagaceae; genus Scilla; species Scilla litardierei. Next base: position 219,437,536 of record CM061133.1, read on the forward strand.
TGTGCCATTTAATTCCTCTTGCATTTATAATTCCGCATTTGCAAGTTAAATTTTATTTGGACAATTTTATTGCCATTACACTATTCACCCCCCCTCTAGTGTGTTGTTAGTATTGCAAGAGTTAGATGATCCCTACAATTGGTATCAGAGCAGGGTTAAAGCATACTACAACGATGGCATTCAAAGCCTCATCCGCGTCTCATGAAGAAGGTCACTCAACCGTTCGACCCCCGCTCTTCAACGGAACTAACTACCCTAGTTGGAAGATCAGAATGATAATCTACATGGAGGGTCAAGACCTATTGGACATCACGGAGGTGCCATTTGAGAAGCCCACTACTCCTGCGGCTTCAAGGACAAAGGCGGAGAAGGACTCAATCAAGTTCAATGCGAGAGCTATGAATGCATTACATTGCGCTCTCTCATCTAATGAGTTCAACCGCATCTCCATGTGCAAAATAGCAAATGATATTTGGCACACCTTGGAGATTTTTCATGGACAACGAAGGTAAAGAAATCTAAACAAACTGTGTTTAGATCTAAATATGAAATGTTTAAGATGCATGAAGGCGAAAGCATTTCAGAGATGTTCACAAGGTTCACTGATATTGTGAACGCTTTGGAGGGACTCGGGAAGACGATTTCCCAAGAGGATCGTGTTGAGAAGATCCTAGACTCTCTTACACCTCATTGGGAGTCAAAGGCCAACAGAATTTTGGAGTCATATGACACGTCCAAATATACCGTTGAGGAGTGCATTGGAAATCTCATGGCGTATGAAGCAAAGCTTCAACACAAGAAGGAGATTCAACCAACAAAGCCCGGGAAGCTTGAGAAGCAAAAGGGGGTTGCATTCCATGCCAAGGAGGAGCCAATCAAGTGGAGGAGGAAATTCCATCGAGAAGCTCCTAGCGAAGAAGATGAGCAAGAAGATGCAAGTGGAGAAGAAATTGAGGATCTTGCCGAGCAATTCAAAGCATTCCTCAAATGCAAGCAAGGTAAGTCTTTGTCAAAGTTTGCCTCCAATTCTAACAAGGTTCCTACTTGTTACACTTGTAGTGGAAAAGGTCACTAGTCCACCGAATGCCCTTTCAAACCCATCAAAGAAACTTACAAGGGTAAAGGGAAGAAGCATTGGAAAGGAAAGTCCAAGTTCAAGAATCAAAAGAAAGGACTTGTCGGGGCCTTTGATGATTCGAGTGAGGACACTTCTTGTAACGAAGAAGAGGATACAAAGGAGGATGCTCACGCATGCTTTGTAGCCATGGATGGTCCTACACCAATCCCCTTCGGATTAAACGAAGAAGAGTTGGATGCTTGGCTTGATGCATACAATTCCTACGAGGATTCGTGCCTCACGGCTAAGGAGGAGAAGTCGTCATCAAGCTCTTGCAAGGATGATGATGATGATGTTGAGATCGAGGAAGAAAAGATCTCATACGAGGAGCTCAAGATCAATTTTGACTTGGTCTCCGAAAAGGCTAGTAAGTGCATCAACTCTTACAATAGATTAAAAGCAAAATATAAGATTGCTAAGAGTAGATTGCATGAACTAGTTATTGCAAGTGTAATTCATGATGAACGACATGTGTATGACACTTGTGAGAGAGACACACTTCTCTCTCGAGTTAAGGAATTGAGTCTCTCAAATGAAAATCTCATTGCTCAAAACCTTAGCTTAGATGCTCACATTCAACAACTTACGTTGAAATGTGAAGAGGAATCCCGGAAGCTCATAAGCTTTGTGTATTCTAGGGATTCACTCCACGATTTGTTGGAAAAACAACATCCGGCAAATCATAGAGGAGGTTTGGGTTATATTCAAAATGTGGTTCCCAAACCCACCTCTAATTCTTTCTTTGGTGCAAATTCAAGAAATATTGCTAAAGCACCTAAGAAGAATCACCATGCTTTCTTGTACAACAATAACACCAACAAGAAGCATGTAGATCACAAGGTGATGAGGAAGAATGAAGAATCTTCATTTTTTGCTAAGAAGCAAAATCCTCATTCTTTGCATGCTAAGAAATTTGTTTCTACACCTAAGCATGCCACATCCTTCCCTCTTGCAAAGGCAAAACCATTGCCTAGGAATTCCTTGAGATTATGGATTCCCACTAAGGCTAGTGTGCAAGAGAGAGATAGTTACATCAACTCTCTAGTTAGGGATGTGATCACCTCGTGTGATTACGTTAGGAAATCAAACTCCTCTTGGGTTTGGTTACCTAATGTCTAGGTTCCTCACACATTTGCATATTGCATGGGTATTGTGCTTCTATGTTTATTTTAAGCATACCCATTGATTGTGTGTGTTTCATGATTTTGAAAATATTTTTCAAATTTATCTCTTTTCATGAAAATGGGGACCTTGGGGTTTATTGACATGCATGCATTTTTGATCCATGTGTATGTCAATGGGGGAGTTAATATATTATATGTTTAAATTATTTTAAGACATATTTTAACTCTCATTTCGGAGGTTATTTGAGATCATTATTTACATTTGGTTATTTTGGGTCTCAAACCAAACCTCTTGTTGTTTATTGCCAACATGGTTCATGTCTCATTGTTTTTGGCAATATCCTTGTGTATCTTTGAAGCGTGATCTTCCCATATCTATTGCTTTGATACACTTTTTAAGGCCCATGGCTCCATTTATTAATTGGTATTAGATCCTAGAAGTCAAAATTTGACCATTTCTATGATCTAGGGGGACCATGGGATAGTGAATTGATACCCACTAATTTTTCATATTTGGTATCATACATATCTTTCGTTTCTTGCATATTGTCACATCTTGGTTAATATGACAAAGGGGGATATTTTTGATGTCCACCTTTTTGACGATGTCAAGGGGGAGAGATATATGCATTATGTGATCATATCTATCGGGGAGAGATATATACATATGCATATGTGGAGAGATATCTCTATAGGGAGAGATATATGGGATTAGATAAACCATTCATGTTTGCATGCCTTTATTCTTTGCAATTGGTTTATGTAATCCATGCCTATTATATGTCACCACGTTTTTTTTGGTATTATGAGTATTTACCTTTGTGCAGCTCATTTATTTATTGGTGCATATAAGTAGGGGGAGATCATTAGCATTGTGCTTTAATTCTTTATGATTTACATAATGTGTGTCATCATCAAAAAGGGGGAGATTGTTGAGTATTGGTGTTTCATACCAATCTTATTTTGATGATGATCACAACATTATGTTGTTGCTAATGAATCTCATGTTTTTAGTCTCTCAGTTTATTTCAAGGATATCTTTTTTGGAGACTAATCACTTGGTGTAAGGGTGGACATTATGTGAAGAAGGGCCAAAGTTTGGACTCAAGGAGTGCCAAAGCTTGGAGATAGTGGAGAGCAATCAAGGCATCAAGATTGAAGACTTAGACTCTTAAGAAAGCATTGTAATCAATGTAATTTACTTTATTGCTTTCTCTCTCTTTTGAGTCTAGGATTGATGTAATGCCTTGCTAGATGGTTTGCTCATTCATGCACATGCATTCAACCATCTTAGTGAACCTTAGGATTATCATAGAATCCAACCCAATAGGTTCACTCTTTCTGTCAGTCGCCTGTTGAGGGAAACACATCCGACTGGGTGATTTCTAGTCGCCTATAGATCCTTCTACAGTCGCCTGATATGCACAGCTCAAGTCAACATTTCAATTGACTCAAACTTGAGCTTTACGCACAGTCGCCTGACGATCAGTTTACAGTCGTCTGTATATTTAAAGTCACCTGGAAATTGGCCAACAGTCGCCTGTCTAGCGTAAGTGCAATCTCTGCATCTCTCTGTCTTCTCTCTATACTTTACAGTAGTCGACTGATGAAGAATGTACAGTCGCCTGACTATTTGACAGTTGACTGTAGTATTAACATCAGTCGCCTGTGCGAAGAATTGGAGAAAGAGTGCAGCTCTCTGTTTCGATCCATCCCCTACAGCAGTCGTCTGTTGAAGGATTAACAGGCGCCTGTCCTATTTGTTAGTCGACTGTATTGACTTCGTCAGTCGACTGTCCTGGCTCAGATTATAGCCGTTGGATATTTTCTAGCCGTTGATCAGTCGACTGTCTCTTGATCATCAGTCGACTGATCCTGTCGTTTTCACCCAGTTTCTAGCCGTTGCAGATCTGATTATTTGGCTGTTTCTTTGGGTTTTTGGGCTTGATATAGGATTCCTATATATATGAGTGTGCTGCCATCACTTGAGAACTCTTGACAACATTTGATAAACTCTTGACTCTATAGAAAATCTCAAGAGATCAATAAGCCACTCTCAAGCTCCCTCATTTCCCTCTATTGAGCATTCATCTTCCTTCATGCACTGAAGTCCAGCTCAAGGGAAATCATCCAAATGCTCTCAAGCATATTCCAACACTTGGTGATCCTCTTCCATGCCTTGCATTCATTCATGAGTAAGCATCTCAAGGCATAGGTAAGAGTATTTACTTTACAGGGTGTAATTTGTTTTCCTATTTCTCTTTGTGGGATTAGGATACTCTCTTTGTGTGAGTTTCTCTCTTTGTGAGAGGTTGTCTCTTTGTGGGACTAGGGAATTCTCTTTGTGGGAATTAACTCTCTGTGTGGGAGTACTAGTGTCCTAGTGTAGGGCTAACCCTAATTCTCTGAGTGGGAGTTAGTGATTCTCTGTGTGGGAGTCTTGATCCTTGTGTAGGATTGGTTGCGTCATTGTGTAGGGCATAAATCCTCTTTGTGGGGTATCTCCTTGTGAGATTTGTATTCACTTCTCTGTGTGGGATTATAGTGAAAATTGGTGTGGCTGGATGTACCCAAGTTTGGGGAACCATGGTAAATCTTTGTGTTTGCGTTTGGATTGATTGTGCCATTTAATTCCTCTTGCATTTATAATTCCGCATTTACAAGTTAAATTTTATTTGGACAATTTTATTATCATTACACTATTCACCCCCCCAGTAGTGTGTTGTTAGTATTGCAAGGGTTAGACGATCCCTACAGGGTAGACTAGGGAGTGTGTTGTATGAGTGTGGACACTTTTGGGGTTTCTTTTTAGGGTTGGGATTTCTTTTTGTTTTACCCCTTTTTGTACTTTTATACCATTGTACAACTCAAAGATGTATGATGTACCTTTATATAAAATAATGTTCAGTTTAGTGTTTCTTTTCAGTACTTGAGGATTTTAAATTTTGTTGGATCTCTGTGTTTTACTTTCTGTACTATTCCTGTGTATCGTAGTGGCATGCCTGTATAGTAATATTAAATCACAATTAATACCTAGTAGTATTTAGATGTTAGAGGCTCGAAGCTCAGTGTCTGAGTACTACGGCGGCCTAGTCAGCTACGCGTCTTCCGAATTTGAAAGAGCTGGGTGTGACAGGTTTTGTGGTGGTCGATGCAAGTCTCGAACCTGCGATGTACGTAAGAATAATACGAGTAAAACTCCAACATTATAATTCGTAATCTTGTGCTGAGCATTATTTCCTCTGTTCATTCCTGCAGAATGGATAGCGGGAATGGAGCATCCGGGAATAGAACTCATGCTTCAGATGCGTCTTCATCTGAGTCATCTTTGATGGTGAAGGTTCTGATAGGCATCTTGGAGCATCTAAGTCAGCAGGACGAGAAGATGGCTAGTACCTCGACGTAGAAGATATGTATTAGACAGTTTAGGGCCTTGCATCCGAAGTCCTGCTCGGGTAAAGAGAGTCATTTGGAGGTAGACGAGTGGATCAGACACACTTAGGACGACCTGACAGCAGTTGGATATCCGCGAGATGGATGGGTAGATGCCACGAAGAGATAGTTGACGCATCAGGCCTGAGACTGGTAAGATGCACATGAGTTACATTTGGCTAGACCAGTCTCATGGGAGAAATTCAAGGAATTATTTGAGGCTCAGTTTCTCCCTAAGACGAAGAAGGATGAGTTGCATCTACGGTTTGAGCACTTGACTCAGGAACGACAGAGTGTGGATGCCTATGATGCAGGATTTGGATTTTCATTGTTGAGTAAGTTTGCCCTAGAGTTGGTGAAGTCAGAGACTACCAGGGCTAAGCGTTTCAGGATGGGACTGGACACAAAGTTCAGAGCATCGATGTCTATGATGGGATTACCTACACATGAGCAAAATTCAGCTCCAACAAAGACACAAAATTATAAAAATACACAGGCAAGCATACAACAGACTGCCAACTTACACCACAAATCCAACGCAATATACAAAATCCCAATGCATATACATGAAAGACACCATAGTTTACAAAATCCCAAGGCAAGCAAAATCCCAAGGCACACAATAGAGTGCCAAAATCTAGCTCAAATCCAACACACATTACAAAAGCTAAATGCAGATACAACAAAGCCAACATAGTTTACAAAATGCATATGCAAGGATTCAACAAATTGATATCCAACTCAATATACACAAGCAAAATGCATCTCCAGCATAGACGCCAAATTATAAAAAAACCCAAGGCAAGCATACAACAGATTGCCAACTTCCACCACAAATCCAACTCAATATACAACAGCCCAATGCATATACAACAAAGACACCATAATAGGCAAAATCACAAGTGAAGCAAAATCCCAATGCAAGTAATAGAGTACCAAAATCCAGCTCAAATCCAACACGGATTACAAAAGCTCATTGCAGATACAATACAACCACCGTAGTTTACAAAATCCATATGCAAGCATTCAACAAATTGATATCCAACTCAACATACACAAGCAAAATGCAGTTCCAGCATAGACACCTGTATATAAAAAATCTCTTGGCAAGAATTCAATAGATTGCCAACTTCCATCACAAATCCAACTCAATATACAACAGTCCAATGCATATACAGCAAAGACACCATAGTTTACAAAATTCCAAGGCAAGCAACAGAGTGCCAAAATCCAGCTCAAAATCCAACTCAAATCCAATACAAATTACAAAAGCCCATTGCAGATACAACAAAGGCACCATAGTTTACAAAATCCAAAATCAAGCTTTCAGCAAATCCCCCATCAATCGATCTTGTTATACATAACAATAACATAAAAATTAGGACCTATGAGAGATAACAAGCCCACCTTAATGGATCTGTAATCGGATACGATGCTCTCAAATTACACATTGTTTCTCTCTATTGGGACCTACAACCTTTTCCATACGTCCATCTATCTCTAACAGCCACCTCTCTGACAATGGTGTCGCCGAACAGTCATTCCTGAGCCGTCTTTCATTCTCATCCATTAAATACAGTATCACCTGTCTAGACCACTCAGGGTTGTAAGGGATCCTGTCTATGGGAAAAACACTAGAAGGGGGGTTGAATAGTGTTTATGCAAATTTAAAAGGAATTTACGCCAAATAAAATTGCAATCCAACAAATAGTGCGGAATGAAAAATAACCCGAAATGAAACACACACAAACGCAGAGATGTTTCAAGGGTTCGGATTACCCAAGTCAACTCCCGACTTGTTCCCGGTAATCCTACGTCCCTTCCACCCGGATACCTCCGGATACTCAAGTTAGAACCTTAACTTGAGGTTTCCTTTAACACCACTTGTAGCAACCCTACAAGTGCAATCGAATACAATCGATTCCTTGACTCCCACAACCAGGGAGCAAGCAAATACCACTCTCACAACCGAGAGCTAATCTCAAATAACGAAAGTTAATGAAATATGAAAGCAACACTTACAATCACCTATGCCTTGAAGTAGAACTTGAAGGAGTAGTGTGATGTGTGTTGAAGAACTCTCTTGGAAGAGAGGAGAAGCCCTTTCTCTTGACTGCACCAATTGCCTAGATGATTACTCTTTGGATCTAGGTTGGAGAGCAAGAGATCAAGATTTGGAAATACTTAGGGCTTTGGATTTGAGAGCTTAGATCTTTGGAAAAATGAAAGCTTGAGAGATTTTGCAATGAATGAGTAACCTTCCAATGAAACAGTAGAATCCTTATATATAAGTTTCTCAAATCCATAAAACAGTTTAGGCAGAAACAGCTATGAAATCCGTGAGAAAAATATCAACGGATAGAATCTGAACTCGCAAAAGTCTGTTGGATATTGGACTCCCCAGATTTGGTTTTGGATGATGAACAAACATAAATATATCGTGAACTAACACTTTGTGAGCGCAGTTATGAAGATCGTCGCCAAATTCATATGAATATCAATTACGACGCCTCAAGACTTCTCAAAGCACGTGATCGTATGCCTAAAGCTTCGTTGAAGCTTATGGACCTTTTTAGAAGTCATGAAGATTCGATTGAAGATATTGAAGACGGTATCGTCAAGTTTTATTTATAGTCTTTAAGCTTCTTTCATAGTATGTTAAGCCTTGAGTAGGTCTTACGGTTTAAATCTTCATAACGCTCATATCTTAGCTCTAGGATCTTAGTTGAAGTCCATACAATCTTCCCCGAAGCATCACGCTTCGTTTCGGGACTTCTTGTACATGTTAGTTGGTTCAAGAAGAAGAACTGACCGACTAGATGGTGATCTAGTCGGTCGGTAAAGCTTCTTGGACCGACTAGTTTCAGTCAGTCAATTCTAAGCTCTTTACTGTTTACAGTTAGTCGGTCTAAGTTGACTCACCGACCGACAAGTTTGTGAACTAGTCGGTCAGTGATGCTTCTGTGACCGACTAGTTGAGCTTTCCCTGTACATGCACATTTGAGCCTGAAATACTGTTTATCTTTAGTCGGTCTGTGTTCATTGATCGACCGACTAGTTGATGAACTAGTCGGTCAACTTTCCTTCTTGGACCGACTAGTTTAGTTTTACTGTACATGCCAATTTTTCACCTAACTTACTGTTTATCGTTAGTCGGTCTATGCTCTTTTGGCGACCGAATAGTTGGTGAATTAGTCGGTCAACATTTGTTCTTGGACCGACTAAGTCTATTTATGCTCAGACTTCGGTTTTATCTGTTAGTCGGTCTCAGTTGAGTAACCGACCGACTAGTTGTGAAACTAGTCGGTCAGCTACTCTTCTTCGACCGACTAGTTCCTTATGTCTGTGCTTTGATCTTTTCTCTGTTCACTCATTAGTCGGTATAAGTTTCTTGATCGACCGAATAGTTGATGAACTAGTCGGTCGGTGGTTGTTCTTTGACCGACTAGTTGAGTACAGAAAAGAGCCGTTGGAGCTTTAATTGAAACGTTTTTCTCTCTCTCTCTCCTCTATCCTATAAATACTTGTTGGGCTGCATTCATTGCAGTCAAGGCTGATATTATTGCAAGTTTAGAGATCAAGAGAAATCATTCCAAGCTCATTCAAAGCTCATTCATTCCATTCAATAATCTCTCCTCACTCTTACTTCCAAAGAGAGATTCATTGAGTGTGAAGCCTTCCAAGCCAAGTGCTTGATTCTAGGTCACCAACATCCCCATAGCTCTCCATCGCTGATCTACATCTTGGAGCTAGGGTTTGGTGCCACTTCTTCCTCAAAATCATCCTTGCCCTAATTCGTAAGCATTACTCAAGGCATAGGTATTTTGTTGGTAAGAAGTTTCTTATTTCATTTCAATTTCATATTGTAAGTTTCACTCTCGGTTGTGAGAGTGTGGTTGTGATCCCGGGTTGTGGGAGTCACAAATTACTTTGTGTATGATTTGACTTGTGGAGGTTTTTCACAAGTATTTCATAGTGGAATTCTTGAGTTAGGGTTTCTAACTCAAGTATCCGGAGGGGATCCGGGTGGTTGGGACGTAGGATCACCGGGCACAAGTCGGGGAGACTTGGGTGGATCCGAACCCAGTAATATCTATTGTTAGCATTGTTAATTTTGTTGTTGTCTTCAATTTAAGCTTCCGTAAATTGATTTGGTAGTTGTTTGTACTATAATTAGGAATTATACTCCTCGTTATTTTTAAAGTACTATTCACCCCCCTCTAGTACTTGTGCAGTAGCTTGTAGGGCATTACATTTGGTATCAGAGCCAGATACTTAGCTATGTCTGCCAACGACAACAAGACCGTGCGTCCACCTTCCGACTATGGCACCTTCAGGAACCGTGAAGGAGCATCTTCGGTGATGGAAGGACATTCCTCAACGAGGCCTCCATTCTTCAACGGTACCAACTACGGGTACTGGAAATGCCGGATGGAAACCTTCATCTGGAGTGCATCTCTATGGAGGACCACGATGAAGGAATACGTCGAGCCCGCCGAAGAAGACTTTGAGAAATGGACAACTGCGGAGGTCACCGCGGAGGTAAGCAATGCCAAGGCAATGAACGCCTTGCAATGCGCATTGGAGCCCGAGGACTTCAATAAGATATGCACATGTAAGAGTGCATATCAAATTTGGAACTCCCTCCTCATACTACATGAAGGGACGAGTAGGGTAAGAGACTCTAAACTCGTTGTTGTTAACAAGGATTACGAAATGTTTCATATGCAACATGGGGAGAAGATGAAGGAGTATCACGCTCACTTCGTCGACATCATAAACGAGTTGGAGGCTCTCGGAAAAACCTACACCCAAAAGGAGAAGTGTTCGAAGCTTATCGAAGGACTTCCTTCTTCTTAGGAAAAGCGTACCTTCGCCATCGAGGAAGGTAATGATATGAATAAGTACACCGTAGTTCAACTAATGGGTACTTTTATGTCATACGAGGTATGCAAGGATAGCAAGCTAAAATTGCAGGAAAAGATGAAGTGCTACCTAAAGCAAGACGAGCCAAAGAAGAAGGCTATTGCTTTCAAGGCCGCTCCATCCACATCCACATCAACCGATGATGAAGACTCGGAAAACGAGTTGGACTTGGAGTTCATGGCACTCATGGCTAAGAAGTTCAACCGTTTCTTCCGAAAAGGTAACTATAAGAACAAAGCTAAATTTGGTTCTTCTAACGCCTCTTCCTCTCCTTTGTGTTTCAAGTGCAATAAGCCAGGACACATGAAAGCGGAGTGTCCTCTCAATAAGCAAAAGGAGAAGTGGAAGGCGCCAAAGTACGACAAGTCCAAGAAGTACAAGAAAGGGAACAAAAAGGGACTTATCGGAGCAACATTCACCGACTCCGAGGATTCCTCAAGCGGAGAGTCGGACGATGAGCAAGTGGAGCAAGCACACATGTGCTTCATGGCAAGAGAGGAGAATTATCAAGGATCTTCCTCTTCCGATGATAGTGACGACGAAGGCGATGAGGTAACTATGGATGACCTTAGGAATGCTAATTCTCAATTATGGTCTAAGTATACTAAATTAGTAAATAGGTATACTAAAGTAAAATATGACCTAGCTAGCATTCAAACCTCGCCTAAGACTATCATCACCAACAACGACACCGTTGTTGAAGAGTTAAGAAATGAGATTGTTAATCTCAAATCTAAATTTGAACTTGTTAGCATTGAAGATCCGGAGGATCACAAGATAGCGGATTTGACTTCTCAAAACTCGACTTTGAGTATTGAGAATGAGAATCTTAAATCTCGTGTTTATGTGCTCACATCGCAAGTATCCAACTTGGATACTTCTATGCGTTCTCTCACCGAGAAATATGAGAACACATTAGGCCGAATTAATAAATTCAATAAGGGTAAGGACCATTTGGATAAAATCCTAAGTGACTTACTTCCGGCCAATCACCACATTGGCTTGGGGTATACGATGGGATGTTCATCCAAATCGGCCACTACTTTTGTTAGGCCAACTTCCGGTGACTCAACGAGTGGTAGCAAACACTCTATTGGTAGTTCATCTACCAATGGTGCTTCCACCTCGTCCACACCCTCTTTCGGAAAGAAACCCACTTTGGGTGGACCTTCAAAGAAGGGGCATGCTTATATGTACACCAATACTATGCCACGTAGGAACACACGTCCTACTCCACCGGCTCACACATATGATGATTTCTATGCTACACGTTCACAGGCACGTGTACACAATGTGAGACACCCTCATGCACGTGTTCCCACACATGCATATGTTCACCCACAACATCATATGAATAATTATCCACATGCACCATTCCATCATGTTCCTTATGCCTATTCACAACATGCATCACGTAGAAATCAACGTCGCATGCATGCACCCAATAGGATGAGGGCTCCCAAGATTTTCACTATTTGGAGCCCAAAGGACACAAGCATGGAAGAAAAACAAGTGTACATGAATGCTTATTTTTCGGATGTTGTGCATAGTAGAAATTATGTGTGGAAGTCTAAGTCCAATTGGACTTGGCTTCCAAAGGTCTAATCTTTTGGACCCAATGACCTTGGGTACCATGATATGAAATTTTCTATCTTTAGGTACTCAAGGAAAAGAAAAAGAAAAGGAGCAACAAATTTAAATTTAGCTCCAAGGGGAATTGGATACTAGATAGCGGGTGTTCAAAACACATGACGGGTGACGCTCAATTGCTCTCCGGAGTGGTTCCCATTGCAAATGGAAACCACGTCGTATTTGGAGGCAACGAGAGCGGAACCATCATAGGTGTTGGTAAAGTAGGTAATCCCTCTAAACCCCTTATATGTGATGTTTACCTTGTTAAAGGATTAAACCACAATCTTATTTCAATAAGCCAACTTTGTGACAAAGGTTACAAAGTTAACTTTGCGAAAGGAATGTGCCATATTTTAAATAAGAATACTAATGATGTATTATTTTCCGGCACACGCCATAAGGATATATATATCCTAGATCTTCCAAGTGCACATGAACAATGTCTCATTGCCAACACAAGTGAACAACACTTATGGCATCGACGTTTTGGTCATGTGAACTTTGGAACACTTTTTAAGCTTTCCAAGTTAAATTCTATTATAGGCTTCCCTAAACTTGTCTTTCAAAAGAAAAGCTTTTGTGACTCGTGTCAACGAGGCAAGCTTCCAAAATCTTCGTTTAAACCTAAGAAAAAGCATTTCTTCTAAGCGGCCTCTAGAGCTATTACATCTAGATTTATTTGGGGCAACTAGAGTTGCTTCATTAGGTAATGCTAGATATGGACTTGTCATTTTGTGATGAAGTTGGTATTACTCACACCTTCTCTTTCCCTCGTGCACCTCCTCAAAATGGTATAGTTAAGAGAAAGAATAGGACGCTAGTGGAGTGTGCTCGCACTATGCTTGATGATAGCCAACTTGGCCATCAATTTTGGGCGGAAGCGGTACACACCGCTTGCTATGTGTTTAATAGAATACTTTTGAGGCCCGGCACTAAACAAACTTGTTATGAATTGTTGTTTGGTAGGTTGCCTCAAGTTAAACATTTTCGTGTTTTTGGTTCGAAATGTTTTATTAAGAACACGTATGGTAGTTTGGACAAATTCGATCCAAGATCTGATGAGGGGATTTTTGTTGGATATTCTTCGCGTAGCAAAGCCTACCGGATATTCAACAAACGAACCTCAACGATCGAGGAGTCGCTTCATGTGTCATTTAATGAAGGATTTGTTCCAACTAGAATTACAAATGATGATGACTCTATGGATGTCTTATGTGATTCAATTGGTAATTCTAACTCTAATGATTCTATTGATTCTATTGAGACTAACCCGTCTAATGAAGTTGTTGAGAATGTTCCTAGTGACCAAGGTATTCCCAAACGGCTTCATACCGTTCGTGACCATCCTCATGAGCAAGTCATTGGCAATATCCATGATAGTGTCAAGACGAGATTGCAAGTGAACTACTTCGCTCATTGTGCCTTTGCCTCCTCGATAGAGCCAAATAATGTTAATGAAGCATGCGAAGATAGCGCTTGGATCTTAGCCATGGAGGAGAAACTCATTCAATTCAAGAGGAATGAAGTTTGGGAGCTTGTTCCATTACCATCGAAGAACCACACCGTCATAGGGACAAAGTGGATCTTCAAGAACAAAACCGACGAAAACCAAGTCGTCGTCCGGAACAAAGCTCGGTTAGTTGCTCAAGGCTACCGTCAAGATGAAGGTATTGATTTCGAAGAATCCTTCGCTCCGGTAGCTAGATTAGAATCAATTAGATTATTATTGTCTTTTGCGTGCCATAAGGATTTTAAACTATTTCAAATGGATGTTAAAAGTGCATTTTTAAATGGAGATGTAGTTGAGGAAGTTTACGTTTCTCAACCTCCGGGTTTTATTAATGAAAAATTTCCAAATCATGTTTTTAAACTAAAGAAAGCGCTTAACGGCTTGAGACAAGCTCCTCGAGCTTGGAATGATCACCTAAAGAATTTTCTTTTGGATTTGAATTTTAAAATGGGAGAAGCCGATTCTACACTTTTTGTTAAGCATTCGAATAATGATATAATTTTAGTTCAAATTTATGTTGATGATATCATTTTCGGTGCTACTAACTTTGCTCTTTGCAAAGAGTTTTCTAATGTTATGAAGGAACAATTTGAGATGAGCCACATGGGTGAGCTCAAATATTTCTTAGGTCTCCAAATTCGCCAAATGGACGATGCAATCTTCATCCACCAAACGAAGTATACGGTGGAGTTGCTTAAGCGATTTGGAATGGAGAGTGCCTCCGGGAAAAAGACTCCAATGAGCACGACTACGCATCTTGATAAGGATACGGGCGGTAAGGATGTAGACATTCGTCTATATCGAGGTATGATAGGTAGTTTACTTTATCTTACCATAAGTAGGCCCGATATTATGTTTGTCGTATGCGTATGCGCTCGTTATCAGTCTCAACCTAAGGAGTCTCACTTAGTAGCGGTAAAACGTATTTTTCGCTATCTGAGTTACACTTTAGATTTTGGATTGCTGTATCCAAAATCTAGCACATATGAGTTAATCTCATATAGTGATGCCGATTATGCGGGATGCAAATCCGACAGGAAAAGTACTAGTGGCACTTGCCATTTTATAGGAAATTCTCTTGTCTCTTGGTTTTCCAAGAAGCAAAATTCCGTATCACTTTCAACCACCGAGGCGGAATACATTACCGCCGGTGCCGCGTGTGCTCAAGTTCTTTGGATGAGACACACACTTAAAGACTTTGGTATAAACTGTGATACTTGCCCTATCATGGTGGACAACCAAAGTGCAATATGTCTTTCCAAGAACCCGGTACACCATTCCCGTTCGAAACACATAGATGTCCGACACCATTTCTTAGATGATCATGTTGCTAAAAAGGACATCATATTAGTGTACGTTGAAACCCAGAAGCAAATCACCGATATTTTCACGAAACCCCTAAAGGAGGACTCCTTTGTGCGGTTACGTCGAGAATTGGGGATTATGGGTGAATCCGAGATATAGGATTCATTTTTCATTCTATATTCTTGCATGCTATACTATTCGTTATATTTGCTCATGCTTGAAGTATTGAAATTTTCTGGATTTTTTGTTGAATTTTCAGAATTTTCACTCGATTTGTGCGTAATCGTCAAATTTCAGATTTTCAATGTTTAATGGGGTAGTATAATGATTAATGAGAGTATTTTGATGTTTCATCCAAGTGTGATTAGGAGAAAAATCAAATTTCATAGATTATCAATTTTTGGACCTCTTTAGTCGGTTCATGTTTAGTGACCGACCGACTAGATCGTGATCTAGTCAGTCAGTAAGTGAACACAGACCGACTAATTCCTGTCTGTACACTTGGGTTCTGCCTCTGTTTGCAACTAGTCGGTTCAAGCTCATTGACCAACCGACTAGATCGTGATCTAGTCGGTCAGTGCTTGAACTGTGACCGACTAGTTGTGCCAGGGACTGTTTGGTCTTTTTTGCTCTCGACCGACTTAATCTCGATTTAGTCGGATCTTTCTCATTTTAGTCGATCAAATCTTCCCCTCTCTCAGCTCAAAACCCCCGACTCCCTCGTGACCCTTCGTCTTCCGGCCATTTTCCGAACATTCCCGCCGCCGATCGCCGCCGATCTTCCACCTAGGGTAACCCCTCTCGCTCCCTCTCCTGTCTAGGGTTCGATTTCCTATTCCTAGGGTTAGGGTTAGTTCATTTTCTGTTAGGGCTTCTTCTAGGGTTTCAGATTTCCTAGGGTTGTGCTAGGGTTTCTTCTATTCGATCTCGTGCGTCGTGTATTGCTTCGATTATGGCAAGAACACGTATCCCAATCACTCCCTCTAGCCCCTCGCCATTGACCGTAGAACCAAACCCTACGGACCCCGTTCAACCAAAGCGAACCCCTCCGAAACGCTGTGCTAAGACCACCCAACCCTCGTCATCTTCGCCTCCTCTCAAGAAGAAGAGGACGACGACCGCCAAGCCTAGAGCCCAACCCAATCCTAAGCCCAAGCCCAAACAACTTGCATCTCCCTCCTCTTTTCATACTCCCACCGATTCCGATTCCGAGTATAGAGCCGAGCCTGAAACTCATAGGGAACCCACTCCTCCTACCCATCCTGAGTCTAGCTCCTGACCTCACACATCTACCCGTAAGCCTAAGGGAAAGGCTCCGATGCCGGTAGGCGGTGTCGATATATCGTTGTGTCGCGACGACCCTTTGTGTCTCGCGGCTTACAATCGTATCGAGCATTTCCCGCTGCTTCTGGAGCATTTCGTCCAGTTTAGCGACTTCATAGGGCTAGCTGATCTTCTTTCGTCGTCGGGTCTTCTCGATTACCTTCGATATGACCCGAAGGCGAATCCTCACCCCTACCCTCGATTAGTCAAGCTATTCTACGCCAATAGGATCCGGGGTCAGTACGATGAGACCCACTCTGTTTAGACGACTGTTTTGGAGACTCCTATAGTCCTCACAGCAGAAATCTTAGGAGAGATTTTGGGTATCTCCTCGTCTGGCCTCCTCCCCTCGGACATTTCTGTGGATGATATTTCTTCCCTTGATTAGACCATCCTTTCTGAGATTTTCCATCAGATTCCTGCTGCCATGATTGGCGTACCCTCCAAGTCTTTCAAGCCAAATGCATGGGTCCTCAACTTGATTCTGAAGTCGTGCTTGCTTCCCAAGTACGGCTCCTCATCTCTACCGTCCCAGCCTTTTCTGAAGCTGATTTATGCTATTTTCATGTGGAGCTCGATTGACTGGGCTCGCATTATACTCGATAAGATTGACTCTTTCGAGTGTATTCGCAAGACCACGAAATCAGCTCACATCCCCTTCCCGTGCTTGTTGACCCTTGCTTTCCGTCACTTCCGTGTCACACTTCCTCGTGACGATGAGCGTCCACTTGGTCCTCCCCTGAACGCGACGGCCGTCAAGAAATCTCTTGCGGCGCTCCGTCACATTCAGAGGACGACACCTTCAGCGTCTGCCTTTGCCTCAGCTGCTCCCTCTGCCACCCTTGATGATGTCGTTCAGTTACATCGTCTTCACGAGTCTCGTTTGGCTCGTACCGAGGAGGTAGTTTGCCGTATGGCTAGTCTGATGGGTGTTCAGCTTCCTCCTCCTGTTTCTGAGGATGAGGAGTTGGATGAGGAGGACATTGAGGAGCTTTGTCATGCTTCTACTCGTGCCCCCGAGGGCACTTCTGGTGATGCTGCTGCTGCTTCGACTGCTGGTGACCCCGAGAGCACACCTGTTGCCACCACTCCTGCGGTGGATACTCCGACTGGTGCTCCCGAGGCCACTACTGTTGCTGCTCCAGAGATTGCCACTTCTGCCGTCGCTCCTGCTGACATTCCAGACGTTCCTGCTGATCCAGTTTCCACCACTTCTCCTGCAGAGCCTGCTGCTGCTGCAGATCCTGCCGCTTCCTCTTGAGCTTCTTTGAGGACTCTCCGATGCTCCTTAGATGATACATCTAGTGTGAGAGAGTTTGGTTAGGATAGAGTGGGGTTTTGGATCTTTTTGATGATGTATTTTGATGTATTTTGATGATGTTGTATGTTTTATAACACTCCGATATCTGTGATATGATGATGTATTTTGTGCCCCGATCAGTGGATCGATATTTTGTATGTCAGTGATGTTCTTTTTTGATGTACTCTGGTTCACATTATATATATATATACATCGCAGTTGACATTTCATTCTATTGTGCATAATTTACAATTTACAATTTTTTATGTCCCTGATGTTTGATTTCGTCGCTCGACGATATTAACTTGGTTTAATAGAAATTTCTTCTATGGATACATAGAATTGTTTTCCATGCACTAAATTAACCAAGAATGTTGATATTGGAGAGTATATTCCATAACTCAATCCGTAAAATTGATTTGAGTTTTGATGATTTCGTTTTACGATTTTCGACTATGGTTTCATTGACACGCCTTGATTTTATTCGTATTTTTCTTTGATGTCACTTGAACCGTCGTCGTATTCTACGACTCCCGTGCTTTTATTTGAAGCCATTGTTGTTGTCGTTGATCTCCTCCCGCTCTTTTTGCTAATGCCAAAGGGGGAGAGATATAATAATAACGATGTGCTAAATGAAAATTTAGAGCACTACTCCAAGAATCTAATTTGATATGTTAGATTCAGGGGGAGTTAAGATATATAAATGGATTTTCAAATCCGATATTTCAATAACCTACCTTTGGTACTCGATAATTCAATAATCGATTCTCATTTTATATAGTTCACTCGTCTGCTTGATACGTATTATTTTTGTTTAAATTGGAATTAACGTGTCATCAATGCAGGGGGAGTAAGTAAATTTCATTTGAATTATTATTTTTGATTATTATTTATGTTGGTTTGTCATCACCAAAAAGGGGGAGAATGTTGGATATTGGACTCCCCGGATTTGGTTTTGGATGATGAACAAACATAAATATATCGTGAACTAACACTTTGTGAGCGCAGTTATGGAGATCGTCGCCAAATTCATATGAATATCAATTACGACGTCTCAAGACTTCTCAAAGCACGTGATCGTATGCCTAAAGCTTCGTTGAAGCTTATGGACCTTTTTAGAAGTCATGAAGATTCGATTGAAGATATTGAAGACGGTATCGTCAAGTTTTATTTATAGTCTTTAAGCTTCTTTCGTAGTATGTTAAGCCTTGAGTAGGTCTTACGGTTTAAATCGTCATAACGCTCATATTTTAGCTCTAGGATCTTAGTTAAAGTCCATACAATCTTCCCCGAAGCATCGCGCTTCGTTTCGGGACTTCTTGTGCATGTTAGTTGGTTCAAGAAGAAGAACTGACCGACTAGATGGTGATCTAGTCGGTCGGCAAAGCTTCTTGGACCGACTAGTTTCAGTCAGTCAATTCTAAGCTCTTTACTGTTTACAGTTAGTCGGTCTAAGTTGACTCACCGACCGACTAGTTTGTGAACTAGTCGGTCAGTGATGCTTCTGTGACCGACTAGTTGAGCTTTCCCTGTACATGCACATTTGAGCCTGAGCTACTGTTTATCTTTAGTCGGTCTGTGTTCATTGATCAACCGACTAGTTGATGAACTAGTCGGTCAACTTTCCTTCTTGGACCGACTAGTTTAGTTTTACTGTACATGCCAATTTTTCACCTAACTTACTGTTTATCGTTAGTCGATCTATGCTCTTTTGGCGACCGAATAGTTGGTGAATTAGTCAGCTACCCTTCTTGGACCGACTAGTTCCTTATGTCTGTGCTTTGATCTTTTCTCTGTTCACTCATTAGTCGGTGTACGTTTATTGACCGACCGAATAGTTGATGAACTAGTCGGTCGGTGGTTGTTCTTTGACCGACTAGTTGAGTACAGAAAAGAGCCGTTGGAGCTTTAATTGAAACGTTTTTCTCTCTCTCTCTCTTCTATCCTATAAATACTTGTTGGGCTGCATTCATTGCAGTCAAGGCTGATATTATTGCAAGTTTAGAGATCAAGAGAAATCATTCCAAGTTCATCCAAAGCTCATTCATTCCATTCAATAATCTCTCCTCACTCTTAATTCCAAAGAGAGATTCATTGAGTGTGAAGCCTTCCAAGCCAAGTGCTTGATTCTAGGTCACCAACATCCCCATAGCTCTCCATCGCTGATCTACATCTTGGAGCTAGGGTTTGGTGCCACTTCTTCCTCAAAATCATCCTTGCCCTAATTCGTAAGCATTACTCAAGGCATAGGTATTTTGTCGGTAAAAAGTTTCTTATTTCATTTCAATTTCATATTGTAAGTTTCACTCTCGGTTGTGAGAGTGTGGTTGTGATCCCGGGTTGTGGGAGTCACAAATTACTTTGTGTATGATTTGACTTGTGGAGGTTTTTCACAAGTATTTCATAGTGGAATTCTTGAGTTAGGGTTTCTAACTCAAGTATCCGGAGGGGATCCGGGTGGTTGGGACGTAGGATCACCGGGAACAAGTCGGGGAGACTTGGGTGGATCCGAACGACTGTCAAATACCCTGAGAATTTCCAAAGAGTAGAGTCAATGAATTATCTCACAGACAGACGACTGTTGTAGCATACACAGTCGACTGATCCAAGGGACATGCGATTGTGTATACAACATAAGTCGACTGACCGTAGAAGACAGATCAACAGAGTTTGGGTAATGGATAGAAAGGCGACTGATTTACAAAACACAGTCGACTGTCACTTGGACAGACGCCTGTGAATCGATCATCAGTAGCCTGTGCGAAATAATCAGAGAGGCCAAAAACTTGATTGTAAAAGTTTGTGCATAACAGGCGACTGTAGAACAAAACACAGTCGACTATTTTTGAGACAGACGACTGTAAAAAGTTCAGCAGTCGACTGTTATAAACAATCCTAGCACAATCAAAGAAGAAATGAATTGGGGTCTAAGGACAATTGATCTAATGATGTCCTAAGACTGAAATGATGATGTGTGTGAGTGCTCCATCAATGTTCTACTTCTAAGCTACATACTAGAAGAGATAAAAGAAAAATTACATTGACGATTAATCTCTTCTTTCCATCGTATGAGCTTGAAGTCTTCACGGAGCTTCAATCATCATCTACGATCATTCAATCCATGTCATTTGCCTTCAATGAACTTTGTGAGTCATCCATTGCGAGTAGATCTTCATAATTAGCTTAGGCAATGGATTAACTACAAAATAGGGGATTAATCACAAGTATTTATGTTTGCTCATCATTAACACCAAGTAGGGAGAAGTCCAATACTCAACAAGGGTGTGTGGGATCCTTCCATTAGAAGAATGAGCAAGGATGCTCTCGAGATGTACAACTTTGAAATCTCTGGCCTGGGTTTGACCTTTTCTATGAAGTCCTCCTCGACAACCGTAGACCGCAGCAGCATATCTTGAAGTCATCTCCATCGGCATCAAAATCCCCACTGATCTCATCTCTATGGTGGATCGACTAGAAGAACTCGATCTGAAACGCATTTGTACCTAGCAAAGTTAACAAAAAAGACATAACATATAACATATTAAATATAAAAGAGAGTGATAAGAATTTAGATTGAGTGAAAAGCGTACCTATGAAAATTAAAGATCTTCGCATGTTAATGTTGCCGTCATCTTTCAGAACTCTGTTGAGTATTGGTGTTTCATACCAATGTTATTTTGATGATGATCACAACATTATGTTGTTGCTAATTACTCTCTTGTTTTAGTCTCATAGTTAACATTTCAAGAATATCATTTTTGGAGACTAAACGCTTGATGCAAGGATGGACATCAGGGGGAGCAAGGCCAAAGCTTGGACTCAAGTGGTGCCAAAGCTTGGACTCAAGTGGTGCCAAAGCTTGGAGATGATGTGGACCATCAAGGCATCAAGATTGAAGCCATAGACTCTAAGGAAAGCATTGTAATCCATGTATTATTTCATTTATTTCTTTCTCTCTTTTTGAGTCTAGGTTTAATGTAATGCCTTGATAGATGGTCTACTCATTCATGCATATGCATTTAACCATCTTAGTTGAAGGGGTTTTCAGGACCCTCAGGGCACAAAAACTCTATTCCCATCCTAAGTCGGACGGAACATAGACATAAAATATGCAGCGGAAAAATAATGTTAATCTAATTAACATACAGCCCTAAGGAACCAGACCTTCTTAGCCAGGATCTCTGCCAACTTGGGGTGGATCTAACCACCCTAAGATGGATCTAAACTACTGTGGATAATTAAAACGAAAGCTTCTAAAACATACCCGGAATCTCAACCATGGGGCGGACAAGATGTACCGCACCGTCTTCCGAGCCGCTCCCCGTCCCACGCCGAGCCGCTCCTCGAACTGCTCCTCGAACTGCTCCTCGAACCGCTCTGTATCTCGAGGCGAGCAATCCTCGTATCGCCGAGCCAACCACGCGTCGAAGAAAGTTTCACGCGAGTGAAAGCCTTCGCCAAGATTTCGGATCCGAATCCGAACTCCTTCGTGGCTTTGCTAGAGCCCTCAGGAGTAAGGCAGAAATATAGGGAGATAGAGAATATTAATTTAAGCCTAGATCCGAGCGTGCTCCGACATTTACGGGAGCCGCTCAGATCTAGAGCTTGGGACGAGTTTGGAGGAAGGGGAGGCCCCCATTTATATAGGCGGCTGACTCTCCCCTTTTCCGCACAACCGATATGGGACTATTAAATTAGAGTTAATTAAATCAAGTTAGTTTGCCTTTCACAAAGGGCAAACTTCCGTGAATTTTAACTCCCTCACCGTTGAGCTTCATGATTGATACAACCTATCAATTCGAAGGGTGTTCAACAGTGAACGCATAGGAAAAAACGGCGAGTCAATCGGAGTCCGTTTGCCCCGCCAATTGATCGTCCAAAGTTCAGCCCAAGACTAGTTTTTCCGGAAAAACTGAGCCGTCAAAATTCTGCATCAACAAGGGTTCGAAACCCTAGAACTAGGGCTCACAAGTGGGCCCCACAATATGTTGCGCACGCAGGCCAAAAAACAAGCCCTGCCTAGGCAAAAGCCTAGGCCGGTGCCTGGGAAAAAGCCCAGGCCCGTGCCTGGGCTTGCCCAGTGCCTGGGCTTGCCCGGGCCTTGGGCAATATATCCCAGTATATTTTTCTTTTAGGCTTTATTATGCACGTATCTTGAGCATCTAGCGTCCGATTTGGACGCCGTTCGAACATGGGTTTAGACCGTGACATTCCCATCTTACCCGTAAACTGTTCCTTGCGTTTCTAATATTAAATATAGTCTTAAACAATTTAAGACATATTTAATATCTTTTGCATCATATGCAAATTAGTCCATATCTAAGCTTAAATTATCACATTGCATCAAATGCAATTATTTCATCCCTTGCATCAAAATGCAAAATATTCTCCCTAACTAATTTCTACCTATTACAAGACGAAGGTCGCACTCTGTGTGTGACCCTACGGCCTGACCTTACTACAGGTTGTGCTCGAAGCCCTATACGACAGTGACCACGAGCAGTGGCTGTCGTCCCTGTTTCAGAATCATCATAATGTGGTTAGCTCATCAATATGAGAATTGTCAAGACCACCCTGACCGTGTCTGTGATGAGTTCTGCAGTTATAGTCTCTTCGTCTAAACTATGTCGTATAGATCAAGTCTAGGGTACGGTCAAACTGTCAACCCCAATATGACTCCGGTTAGTTTCTATCGATCTTTAGTCAACTAATGTTGGACTTCTTCCAACATACTCTGCATAGAGATTTTACTAAAGACCGAACTAACTCTACGACACTAACTCCCATTGACCGGGAGAGACGAATCCTCTCTTGGTCATTACTCTCCTCGTACACTTCAAGTGACACTTAATCAAAGACCTTTCAACATGCCTAGCCTCGAAGTTAGGTCAGTGATCTAAGTGGCACCGTTCACGCACATGTTCGTAAAATGACCTCAAGTTAAAAGACCAACTTGCCTATCATCACTAAGAGTCATCATTGAAAGATTGGTCAATCTAACCATATGATAACTCTTGTGGATCATTCAGTGAACTCATTCTCTAATGAGCACATGTGTCTTGTCTTCGGCTCGCCAAGTCGAATGATAATGAAATCATCGTCACCGCTAAACGGTGAAGACTTAAGACACAATGGTCTATCCAATATTTCGATATCATTGTCTCGAAACATCTACGACCATATACCCTTTTAGACTTATGCTACAGACGGTCAAACATTTCTCCATGATCGAGATACTCATCTCGAAACATGTATGACCTTGCATAAAGTCTCAAGAATTTACCTAAGTTAATATCTAATTATAATATAACTTAGAAAAATTATTACCAAACAGCTTACTGTTATTTCGAACAAGATGTTTCTGCTATTCACACAGAGATAAATAGCCTCGAGGGCATCATCTTTATACATTAGTGAGCCTTAGGATTATCATAGAATCCAACCCAATAGGCTCATCTTGCCCAAAGACTCATTTGGAGTCTCTGGCTCTCCAACAGTCATTTGATGAAGGTTTTACACTCGATTGGGTGATTTCCAGTCGCTTGTCGAGTCTTCTACAGTCAACTATGGTGCACCAACCTTTTATTGACTCTACTTGAGCTTTTCGCATCACTCGACTGATGGATTATTTACAGTCGTCTGTATATTTACAGTCGCCTGTGAAATGGTCAACAGTCATCTGAAAGGCATAAGTGCGAACGTTGAAACTCTCTGTTTATTTCCATCTCATGCAGTAGTCGACTGATGAGGGATAAACAGTCGCCTGTCTATTTTACAGTCGACTACAGTCGACTGTACTTTGTTCATCAGTCGCCTGTATGCATACTGGGAGTAAGTGCAACTCTCTGTTTTATTACATCCCCTGCAGCAGTCGCCTGTTGAAGGTTTAACAGTCGCATGTCCTGTTTTCAGTCAACTATATCGTCTTCATCATTCGACTATCATGGCTCAGATTATAGCCGTTGGGATTTATTTAGCCGTTGGACAGTCGACTGTCATTTGTTCATCAGTCGACTGTCAGTAACGTTTCAGCCCAAAATCTAGCCGTTGTAGCCTTTTGTTTTTGGCTGTTTTCTTGGGTTTTGAGAGTTCATATAGGGTTCCTATATATATGAGATGGCTGAGTCCATTGGAACTTCTTGATGCAATTGAAAATCATTACAGTTTAATTAAGCCACTCTCAAACTCTCTCATTTCCCTCTTAGAGCTCATTCTATTCTTCAAGCATTGAAGTCGAGCTCAATGGAAATCATCCAAGTGCTTTCAAGCTAATCTCATCACTTGGAGATCCTCTTTTATGCCTTGCATTTATCTATGAGTAAGCATCTCAAGGCATATGTAAGAGTATTTTTTTACTTTGTGTTTCTTTGAAACTCTAATTCTCTTAGTGGGAATTAGATATTTTCTAAGTGGGAATAACTCTCTTTGTGGGAGTAACTCTCTTTGTGGAAGTTTGGTTTCCTAGTGTTGGGCTAACCCTAGTTCTCTGTGTGGGAGTTAATAATTCTCTGTGTGGGATTTAGACCCTTGTGTAGTGTTGGTTTGGTTCTTGTGTAGGACAAAATCCTCTGTGCGAGGTATCTCTTTATGGGATTTGTATTCACTTCTCTTTGTGGAAAATATAGTGAATATTGGTGTGGCTGGACGTACCCAAGTTTGGGGAACCAGGGTAATATCTTGTGTTTGCGTTTGGATTGATTGTGTTGATTAATTCCTCTTGCATTTATTATTCCGCATTTTCAAGTTAAATTTTAATTGCACAAGTTATTGTCATTACTCTATTTACCCCCTCCTCTAAAGTGTTTGTTATTAGTATTGCAAGGTAGATGGTACTTACAATTGGTATCAGAGCGAGGTTAAAGCATACAACAACGATGGAATATAACGCTTCATCCATGTCTCATGAAGAAGGTCTATCAACAGTTCGACCCTCGCTCTTCAACAAAACCAACTACCCAAGTTGGAAGATCAGTATGATGATCTACTTGGAGGGTCAAGACCTTTGGGACATCACAGAGTCGCCCTTTGAGAAGCCTACTACACCCGCGGCCTCAAGGACAAAGGCAGAGAATGACTTTATCAAATTCAATTCGAGGGATATGAATGCATTCCATTGCGCCCTCACTCCAAATGAGTTCAACCACATCTCCATATGCAAATCGGCCAACGAAATTTTGCATATCTTGGAGATTACTTTTGAAGGGACGTCCAAGGTAAAGAAATCTAAACAAAGTGTGTTTAGATCTAAATATGAAATGTTTAAGATGCAGGAAGGAGAAAGCATCTCAGAAATGTTCACAAGGTTCACAGACATCGTGAACGCTTTGGAAGGACTTGGGAAGGTGATTTCCCAAGAGGATCGAGTGGAGAAGATCCTTGACTCGCTTACATCTCAATGGGAGTCAAAGGCCAACGGAATTTTAGAGTCAAATGACATGTCCAAATATACCATTGAGGAGTGCATTGGGAATCTCATGGCATATGAATTAAAGCTTCAACACAAGAAGGAGATTCAACCATCCAAGCCCGAGAAGCCGGAGACGCAAAAGGGTGTTGCATTCCATGCCGAGAAGGAGCCAATTGAGTGGAGAAAGAAGTTCCATCGAGAAGCCTCGAGTGAAGAAGATGAAGAAGAAGATGCTAGCAATGATGATTTCATCGCGCTTTCCAAGCAATTCAAGGCATTCCTCAAGGACAAGCAAGGTAAATCTTCTTCAAAGTTTGCCTCCAATTCTAACAAGATTCCTACTTGTTACACTTGCAGTGGCAAAGGTCATCGCTCTACCGAATGCCCTTTCAAACCCACCAACGAGAATTATAAGGGTAAAAGGAAGAAGCATTGGAAAGACAAGTCCAAATTCAATAACCAAAAGAAGGGGCTTGTCAGCACATTTTATGATTCCGATGAGGACACATCAAGTGATGTAGAAGAGGATGACAAGGAGAGCAAGCTCACATGTGCTTCGTGGCTCTTGATGATTCTTCATCAATCTCCTCAAGATCAAGTGATGAAGAGGTAGAGGCGTGGCTCAACTCCAACGAAGAAATGTGCTTCATGGTTAATGGGGAAGAGTATTCGTCAAGCTCTAGCGAGGATGAAATCGATGGTGAAGAAGAGGAGGAGCCAAAGCTACCATATGAGAAGCTTGAGTATCGCTTCAATGTGGCCTCCAACATGGCAAGTAAGTGCATCGACTCATACGATAAATTGAAAGAAAAATTTAAGAATGCTATGAGTAGGGTGCATGCCTTAGAATCTACTGGTTGTAAATAACAATGATGCTTTGCATGTTTGTGACACTAGTGAGAGAGACACACTTCTCTCTCAAGTTAAGGATTTGAGCATTTCTAATGAAAAATTATTAGCTCAAAACCTTAGCTTAGAATCTTGTATTCAACAACTTACATTGAAATGCGAAGAGGAATCCCAAAAGCTTATTAGCTTTGTTCATGCTAGGGATTCACTCCACGGTTTGCTTGAAAAACAACATCCGGCAAACCATAGAGGAGGTTTGGGATACACTCCAAAGGTGGTTACCAAACCTACCTCGAATTCCTCTTATGGTGCAAATACAAGAAATATTGCAAAAGCACCTAAGAAGAATCACCATGCTTTCTTGTATAACAGTAACACCAATAAGAAGCATGTAAATCACAAGATGGTGGGGAAAAATGAAAATATTTCATTTTTTGCTAAGAAGCAAAATCCTCACTTTATGCATGCCAAGAAATTTATTTATACACCTAAGCATGCCACATCCACCCCTCTAGAAAAGGCAAAACCCTTGCCTAGGAAATCCTTGAGTTTATGGATTTCCACTAAGGTTAGTGAGCAAGAGAGGGATATGTATATCAACTCTCTAGTTAGGGATGTGATCACCTCATGTGATTACATTAGGAAATCAAACTCCTCTTGGGTTTGGTTCCCTAATGTTTAGGTTCCTCACACATATGCATATTGCATGGGTATTGTGCTTAAATGTTTATTTTAGCATACCCATTGTTTGTGTGTGTTTAATGATTTTGAAAATGTTTTCAAATTTATTTTTCATGAAAATGGGGACATCGGGGAATACATTGGCATACATGCACTTGTTGATCCATATGTATTTCAATGGGGGAGTTAATATGTTGTGTATTTAAAATATTTTAAAACATATTTTAACTCTCATTTCGGGTTGTTCTTGGGATCATTGTTTCAATTGGTGTCATTTTCCAATTGGTTATGATGGTTTCAAACTCAACCCATTGATATTGCCAACATGTTTCATGTTATATTTCCTTTTGGCAATGTCGTTGTGTATCATTGAAGCTTGATTTTCCATATCTATTGCTTTGATATACTTTAGGCCCATGGCTCCAATTATGATTAACAATTAGTAAAGATGATTATATTTCAAGATTCTTTTTATACAATTGGTATTATCTCAATTGTTAGAGATCGTTTATCTCCTTCTTTACAATTGCTAGTAGATCCTAGAAGTGAAAAATTTGACCATTTCTATGATCTAGGGAGAGCATGTGATAGTGATTGATACCCATTAAATTTTTACAATTTGGTATCGTACATCTCCTTTTCTCTTGCATATTGTCACATCTTTAATTAAGATGACAATGGGGATATTATTGATGTCCACCTTTTTGACGATGTCAAGGGGGAGAAATATATGCATTATGTAAATCTTGTATTGTTGAGTATTGGTGTTTCATACCAATGTTATTTTGATGATGATCACAACATTATGTTGTTGCTAATGACTCTCTTGTTTTAGTTTCTTAGTTACATTTCAAGAATATCATTTTTGGAGACTAAAACTTGGTGCAAGGATGGACATCTTGTGGAGAAGGGCCAAAGCTTGGACTAAAGCGGTGCCAAAGCTTGGAGATGATAGGGAGCATCAAGGCATCAAGATTGAAGCAATAGACTCTAAGGAAAGCAATGTAATCCATGTAATATTTAATTTATTGCTTTATCTCTCTTTGAGTCTAGGTTTAATGTAATGCCTTGATAGATGGTCTACTCATTCATACATAAGCATTTAACCATCTTAGTGAGCCTTAGGATTATCACAGAATCCAACCCAATAGGTTCATCTTGACCAAAGACTCATTTGGAGTCTCTGGCTTTCCATCAGTCGCCTGCTGAAGGTTTTACAGTCGACTGGATGATTCCAGTGGCCTGTCGAGCCTTCTACAGTCGACTGTGGTGCACTGCTCAAGTCAACATTTCTATTGACTCTGCTTGAGCTTTTCGCATCAGTCGACTGATGCTCAATTTACAGTCGCCTGTGAAATGGTCAAAAGTCGTCTGAAAGGCGTAAGTGCGAACGTTGATAGCTCTCTGGTTATTTCTATCTCATGTATCAGTCGACTGATGGCAGATATACAGTCGCCTGTCTATTTTACAGTCGACTGTCATTTGTTCTTCAGTCGCCTATATGCATACTGGGAGTAAGAGTGCATCTATCTTTTTATTCCATCCCCTGCAGCAGTCGCCAGTTGAAGGTTTAACAGGCGCCTGTCCTGTTCTCAGTCGACTGTGTTGTCTTCATCAGTCGACTGTCATGGCTCAGATTATAGCAGTTGGGATTTTTCTAGCCGTTGAACAGTCGACTGTCATTTTTTCATCAATCGACTGTCTGTGACATTTCAACCCAAAATCTAGCTGTTGTAGCTTTTTGTTTTTGGCTGTTTTCTTGGCTTTTGAGAGTTCCTACAGGGTTCCTATATATATGAGAGGGCTGAGTTCATTAGAACTTCTTGATGCTATTGCAAATCATTAGAGATTGATTAAGCCACTCTCAAACTCTCTCATTTCCCTCTTAGATCTCATTCTCTCCTTCATGCATTGAAGTCAAGCTCAAGGGAAATCATCCAAGTGCTTTCAAGCAAATCTCATCACATGGAGATCCTCTTCCATGCCTTGCATTCATCTATGAGTAAGCATCTCAAGGCATAGGTAAGAGTATTTGTTTTACTTTGTGTTTCTTTGAATCACTAATTCTCTTTGTAGGAATTAGTCACTCTCTTTGTGAAAGTAATTTCTCTTAGTGGGAATATGTTATTCTCTGAGTGGGAATAACTCTCTTTGTGGGAGTTTGGTGTCCTAGTGCAGGGCTATTCCTAATTCTCTGAGTGGGAGTTAGTAATTCTCTAGATGTGAGTTTGACCATTGTGTAGGGTTGGTTGGGTCCTTGTGTAGAGCAAAATCCTCTTGGTGAGGTATCTCTTTGTGGGATTTGTATTCACTTCTCTTTGTCGGAATATAGTGAATATTTGGTGTGGCTGGACGTACCCAAGTTATGGGGAACCAGGGTATATTCTTGTGTTTGCGTTTGTTTTGATTGTGGTGATTAATTCCTCTTGCACTTATTATTCCGCATTTGCAAGTTTAATTTTAATTGCATAATTTATTGCCATTACACTATTCACCCCCTCTAGTGTGTTGTTGTTAGTATTGCAAGGGTAAGGCGATCCTTACATGTATTTCATACATATGCATTTGGGGAGAGATATATCTATGAGGGGAGATATATGGGATTATGTAAACCATTCATGTGTGCATGTTTTATACATATTACAATTGGTTTATGTAATCCATACCTAAAATATGTCATCATGGTTTCTCATTATTTCATTTGGTATAATGAGTATTTACAAGTGTATATCTCATTTTTACAATTGGTGCATATAAGTAGGGGGAGCTCATTAGCATTGTGCTTTATTTCTTTATGTTTTACATAATGTGTGTCATCATCAAAAAGGGGGAGATTGTTGAGTATTGGTGTTTCATACCAATGTTATTTTGATGATGATCACAATATTATGTTGTTGCTAATGACTCTCTTGTTTTAGTCTCATAGTTAACATTTCAAGAATATCATTTTTGGAGACTAAACACTTGATGCAAGGATGGACATCAAGAGGAGAAACGCCAAAGCTTGGACTCAAGGGGTGCCAAAACTTAGAGATGATGGGGAGCATCAAGGCATCAAGATTGAAGTCATAGACTCTAAGGAAAGCATTGTAATCCATGTATTATTTCATTTATTGCTGTAATGACTCGTATTTTTCAAATACATTTAATTACGTATTTAACGTATTTTCTGTAATGATCCCAATTTCTATGTACGTGTATTGATATGTATTTTGGCGTAAATGCGTATGTACATTTTTGGAAGTATACTTGTATTTTTCTTTTAATTATTTGGTGTAGTAATTAATTTTAAAAGATTTTAAACTCATCTTTTGAATTTAGTAAATAGGAGTATTTGGATGTGTACTTGTATTTAATGTGTATAAGGTATTTCATCATGTATTCTTAATTTTCATAAAATACAAAATCTAAAATTTCTAACCATGACAATACACTAAGTGAGGTGTCATCTTAAGAATTAAAGAGAAAACACATGGCACTCATCTTGACTTGATGAAGGGTGGAGAGGAATTTAGGGGTAAAAAAATTTAGGAAAACACAAAAACAAGAAAATTTCACACTCTCTCATTCACTCCCTTGCTCCCTCAAACCAGCCCAAAAATTCCTCCCCTCTTTTCTCCCTTGTTTCTTCATTCCTCCACCAAAAAACTCCATCCCAAAATACTCCCCTTCAACTACTAAGAGCCCAAAAGTTTTCCACATCATTCTAGCTTCAAATTCATCCAAAAATCACCTTAAAGATCCATATTTTAGAGACCAATTTGGAGCTTGAAGGAGGAGACTAGGAGGCCAAACATCCATCAAGGACCAAGAAGGGCCAAAGACATTTTTGGAGGAATTTTTTAAGGTAGAAATTTCTTTCATTTTGGTAGAATTTAGTTTTAGGACTAGGAGATTAATTTAATTTAGC
Source organism: Scilla litardierei (assembly GCA_030789695.1). Classification (NCBI taxonomy): domain Eukaryota; kingdom Viridiplantae; phylum Streptophyta; class Magnoliopsida; order Asparagales; family Asparagaceae; genus Scilla; species Scilla litardierei. Next base: position 219,469,052 of record CM061133.1, read on the forward strand.
ATGGCATACTAAATCTTGTGTAGAAATCATGCCATGTAAATCTTACTAGAATTCACGTTTTAGTAGCTCTAATATTTGTACCATGTTGATTGCTTTAACATGTAGCATATTGTGTTTTAGTCATATGGTTAGTAAGTTTTGTTTCTATTATGTTGTTATACTCAAAATTATTAATATTATGCCATGTTGAAAAATTTGGGAGAGTAAGAAATGGATTAACTTGTTCAAGAGTATTAGTTAGTAGTTTGATATATTTAAAAAGTTTGTTATATGTTAATTTCATTAAGTTAAAAGTTGCATGTCAAATACCATGTTACATTTTGTATATTAATGATTATTGTTATAATGGCTAAGTAATGAAATTTCCTTAGTTATGCCATGTTTTATGTTATGAAGGGGATGATAAAGTTGTAGGATATGTTCATAGTAATTGTCTCAAAATATAATGTAAAGAACTAGTTTAGTTGGAAAAACAAGTTGCTGGAATTTTTCTTAGCACAGGACATCAACTTAGAAAAATCATATAAAATAGTAGAAAAATCAGAAAAATACAATCTAGGATACTACGGAAAACTACAGAAAATTATCTACAACTTTTAAGGGGACCAGAAGCTAATTCTGGCTGTAAATATGTCTGCAGAACCATTCTTTCTGGACTGACAGTTTAGACAGATTCATATGCTAATCTTGCTTAGTAATTGTCATAGTGTATTTTTGTTCCAAGTTAATTTTGTTTATGCTAATCATGTTCCCATTAGTATGCTATTGGTACATGTAATTATGTGGATGTTTCATGATATATTTCATTTTGGAAATAATGATGATGATGAGAAAATTCATGTAAGTTGAAATGAAAGTGGTATTGAGACCACTAGTTGATTCATTGTTAAATGAAGTAAAAGCGGTAATTGTAACCGCTAATGAATCATTGTTAAAGCAATGATGTAATAATTTGAAAACTAAGAGTGAGGATGAGAGTTGACATCGGAGTGCTCGGTCCATTTTTGAAATGGGTGAGACTCTAGATGTGGGTTTGGGGGAAACACGGGTAAATTTTAGATGTTAAGGAGCGGACAGTAGTACGATAGTCTCGCCCGATGTGTCACCCCCGAAAGGGGAGTTGAGAGGGCTAGAGAGGCCGTTGGTGCGCTCGTGACGCACCATGACGGTAAATGATGGTTTTCTCCGTTTGTCAGACAGAAAAACCGAGATGAGTCTCGCTCCGGTACCTTGTCTAGTCAGGTACGGAGTTACGAGAGGCCCCTCTAGTGCTCGTGTCGCTGGAGTGGTACCACTTTTCACCCACCCTGGGTGAAGTCCGCTTCCTTAGCAGTTTATGGTTTACCCGGGTTCCAAAGCAGAACAACGATTAATTTTAATTAATTTAATCAGTAAATTTATTTCTGTTCTGCTTTCTGTTATTTACTTTCAGCATTTATGTTCTGTTCTTAATTTCTGCATAAACATGTGATGATGTGACACTTGTAGTTAGTTAGTTAGTTAGGAAGACCAGTTCTAAGAACTGGGTTCTACTAGAGTGTTAGGAGTTCTACTGGATCACGCGTTGACGTGTCCCACCCCGTGGTTTGCATGTGCAAGACCCGAGCAGTCTGCAGGTGTCTCGGAGTCAGAGATCGGTGCTAGTACAGCTGAGGTAGACCCTACGGGTGACCTTGTTCAGTTAGACTTCCCGGGGTTAGACTAGTGGGTGAGTTGTACTGGGTGTAGTCTTTTTGTACTTTTTGGGTCGGGGGTTTCTTCTTTTGTTGTACCCACTTTTGTACCCCCTTTTGTATAGCTGATGTATAAATACGGACTTGTATGATGTAATGTAATGTAATGTTCTGTGTTTTTGTATTTTCTTTTCAGCACTGCGTTTTATTTTCTGTTGGAGCACTTTCTTTTCTGTGTATTATTCCAGTGTGTTGTAGTGGCCTGCTCATTATTTTATAGTTAACCACAAAAAAATGCCTAGTAGTATTTAGATAAGAGGGCTCGAAGTCTGAGTCTGAATACTACGGCGGCCTCGTCATCTACGCTCCCCGTACTTGGGAGAGCAGGGCATGCCAGGTTTTTGTGGTGGCCCTAGTAGGTCCACTCACATTGTGATACATGTAAGAATAGTACAAGTAAGGCTCCAATATTATAATTCGCAATTTTGGTACTGAATATTGTTTCCTTGTTCGTTCTTGCAGAATAGATCCGAGGAATGGATCGTCCGAGAATAGACTCCTGCTTCTGATGATGCATCGTCTGAGGCTTCCTTGATGGGGAAGATTCTGATAGGGATTCTGGAGCATATGCAGCAGATGGAGGATAGGGTGGCTAGAGGTGCACCACCAAAGCCTGTGGGTATCATACAGTTCAGAGCCTTGCACCCGAAGTCCTTTTTGGGCAAGGAGAGTCCTCTGGAGGTGGACGAGTGGATTAGGCATTCTGAGGATGACCTGGAGGCTGTGGGATACCCGAGAGATAAATGGGTGGATGTTGCGAAGTGATAGCTGACACATCAGGCGCGAGATTGGTGGGATGCTCAGCAGTTACATTTGACTAAGCCGATCTCATGGGAGAAGTTTAGAGAGCTGTTTGAGGCTCAGTTCCTGCCAGAGACGAAGAAGGATGAGCTTCGTTTGAGGTTCGAGCACCTGACTCAGGGACGACAGAGCGTAGATGCCTATAATGCAGAGTTCTCACTATTGAGCAAGTTTGCTTCGGAGTTGGTGCAGTCGGAGGCCACCAGAGCTAGGCGATTCAGGATGGGGTTGGATCTTGAGTTCAGAGCAGCGATGTCGACCCAGGTGTTGCTTACATATAGTGCCATGTTGGAGGCGGCCAGGAAGTATGAGACACATCTGAAGAGTGTGGGTAGAGGTCTAGCAGCAGCAACAAAGAGGCGCCCTGCGGGTCTGCAGATGGGTTTCCCGAGGCCTACTTAGACCACACAGTTCCGGAGGCCTGGAGCTCCACCAGCGCCATAGTGGTGGTTACCGTGTGGATTTTATGGGAAGACTGGGCATGAGTAGCGGGATTGCAAGTTTAGGCATGGGCGGTGTTTTACCTGTGGTCAGTCAGGACACATCAGTAGGCAGTGTCCTAAGCAGGGGCAGACTTCAGGTTCTGGGGCACCAGTGGTAGTCCGGCCTGTGCAGCAGAGGACCCTTCCACCAGCTCCACAGAGGCTTCCACTGTTGCCACCACTACCACCACCTGGTACAGTGACTCCAAGGGGACCACCTAGACCACCCCAACAGCAGCAGACCTCCAGGAGAGCGGCGCCGAGGCGTCATGCTTTTACCATGTCAGCTGTAGAGGCAGAGGACACTGGTCGAGTGATTACTGGTGCCTATTTCTTTTTAGAATTGAATGCCTTGTTATTTCTATTATAGTGTGTTATATTTTTTTGTTGTGGTTAGGATGTTTAGACTCTTATGTTAGTTTGTGTTATTTCTCTTAGGTGTTATTAGAGTTGAATCTTTCCCTGTCTTGTCACTAGTCGATTCAGGAGCATCCCATTGCTTCTTGTCTCAACAGTTTGTGACTAGGAATTCCTTAGTGGTAGACTCCTTTGCTTCTAGTTGGAATATCCATACAGGAAGTGGAGTGATTCACAGTTTTTCAGGGATACCGACAGTGTCCTGTTGAGATTTGTGGACGTAGGCTGTATGCAGATTTCTTAGTGATGGAGATGCCTCATTTTGAAGCAGTGTTTGGGATGGACTGGTTAGGGATGTTTTATGCCACTATAGATTGTAGACTCAGGAAGATAGTATTTCAGATTCCTGATCATCCAAAATTTGAATTCTTTAGTGGCAGTAGTTCCATTGAACCATTGAAGTTTGAGGCCAACCCAGTAGAAATGATGATGGAGATGGATGCTGAACCTGTATTACCGAGGGTAGTCCGAGATTTTCCTGATGTCTTTCCAGACGATATCTATGGACTTCCTCCAGATAGATCTTTGGAGTTTACCATCGATCTGATTCCAGGCACTCAACCGATTACGAAGGCTCCATACCGTATGGCTCCTCCAGAGTTAGCAGAGCTTCGTAGTCAGTTGAAGGATTTGTTGAAGCGTGGCCTCATTCAGCCAAGTGTTTCACCATGGGGTGCACCAGTGCTTTTGGTGAATAAGAAGGATGGATCTCGAAGAATGTGCATCGATTATCAGGAGTTGAATAAGGTTACTGTGAAGAACAAGTATCCTATTCCTAGGATTGATGACATCTTCGATCAGTTGGTGTAATGCCCTACAAGCTACTGCACAAGTACTAGAGGGGGGGGGGGGTGAATAGTACTTTAAAAATAACAAGGAGTATAATTCCTAATTATAATGCAAACAACTACCAAATCAATTTGCGGAAGCTTAAATTGAATGACAACAACAAAATTAACAATGCTAACAAGAGATGTTACTGGGTTCGGATCCACCCAAGTCTCCCCGACTTGTTCCCGGTGATCCTACGTCCCAACCATCCGGATCCCCTCCGGATACTTGAGTTAGAAACCCTAACTCAAGATTTCCACTATGAAATACTTGTGAAAATCCTCCACAAGTCAAATCATACAAAATGTAATTTGTGACTCCCACAACCCGGGATCACAACCACACTCTCACAACCGAGAGTAAAACTTACAAATCAAATATGAAATGAAATAAGAAAACTTCTTACCGAACAAAATACCTATGCCTTGAGTATTGCTTACGAATTAGGGCAAGGATGATTTTGGGGAAGAAGTGGCACCAAACCCTAGCTCCAAGATGTAGATCAGCGATGGAGAGCTTTGGGGATGTTGGTGACCTAGAATCAAGCACTTGGCTTGGAAGGCTTCACACTCAATGAATCTCTCTTTGGAAGTAAGAGTGATGAGAGATTATTGAATGGAATGAATGAGCTTTGAATGAGCTTGGAATGATTTCTCTTGATATCTAAACTTGCAATAATATCAGCCTTGGCAGCAATGAATGCAGCCCATCAAGTATATATAGGATAGAGGAGAGAGAGAGAGAAAAACGTTTCAATTAAAGCTCCAACGACTCTTTTCTGAACCCAACTAGTCGGTCAAAGAACAACCACCGACCGACTAGTTCATCAACTAGTCAGTCGGTCAATTAACGTAAACCAACTAATGAGTAAACTGAGAAAAGATCAAAGTACAGACTAAGGAACTAGTCGGTCTAAGAAGAGTAGCTGACCGACTAGTTTCACAACTAGTCGGTCGGTTACTCAACGTGGACCGACTAACAGATAAAACTGAAGTCTGAGAAGAAGTAGACTTAGTCGGTCCAAGAACAAATGTTGACCGACTAATTCACCAACTAGTCGGTCACCAAATGAACATAGACCGACTAACAATAAACAGTAAGTATGGTGAAAAATTTGGCATGTACAGTAAACTAAACTAGTCGGTCTAAGAAGGAAAGTTGACTGACTAGTTCATCAACTAGTCGGTCGATCGATAAGCACAGACCGACTAAAGATAAACAGTAGCTCAAGCTCAAATGTGCATGTTCAGGGAAAGCTCAACTAGTCGGTCACAGAAGCATCACTGACCGACTAGTTCACAAACTAGTCGGTCGGTGAGTCAACTTAGACCGACTAACTGTAAACAGTAAAGAGCTATGAATTAACTGACAGAAACTAGTCGGTCCAAGTAGCTTGGCTGACCGACTAGATCACCATCTAGTCGGTCAGTTCTTCTTCTTGAACCAACTAACATGCACAAGAAGTCCCGAATCGAAGCGCGAAGCTTTGGGAAGAATTGTATGGACTTCTACAAAGATCCTAGAGCTAAGATATGAGCGTTATGAAGATTTAAAACGTAAGACCTACTCAAGGCTTAACATTCTACGAAAGAAGCTTAAAGACTATAAATTAAACTTGACGATACCGTCTTCAATAGCTTCAATCGAATCTTCATGACTTCTAAATAGGTCCATAAGCTTCAACGAAGCTTTAGGCATACGATCACGTGCTTTGAGAAGTCTTGAGACGTCGTAATTGATATTCATGTGAATTTGGCGACGATCTCCATAACTGCGCTCACAAAGTGTTAGTTCATATTATATTTATGTTTGTTCATCATCCAAAACCAAATCCGGGGAGTCCAATATCCAACATTCTCCCCCTTTTTGGTGATGACAAACCAACATAAATAATAATCAAAAAATAATAATTCAAATGAAATTTACTTACTCCCCCTGCATTGATGACACGTTAATTCCAATTTAAACAAAAATAATACGCATCAAGCAGACGAGTGAAGTATATTAAATGAGAATCGATTATTGGATTAATGAAATACCAAACGTAGGTTATTGAAATATCGGATTAAAAAATCCATTTATATATCTTAACTCCCCTTGAATCTAACACATCAAGTTAGATTCTTGAAGAATGCTTTAAATTTCCATTTGGCACATCGTTATTATTATATCTCTCCCCCTTTGGCATAAGCAAAAAGAGCGGGAGGATAACAACGACAACAACAATGGCCGCAAATGAAAAGCACGGGAGTCGTAGAATACGACGACGGTTCAAGTGACACCAAAGAGAAAAATGAATAGAATTAAGGCGTGTCAATGAAACCAAAGTCGAAAAATCGTAAAACGAAATCATCAAAACTCAAATCAATATTACGGAATGAGTTATGGAATATACTCTCCAATATCAACATTCTTGGTTAAATTAGTGCATGGAAAACAATTCTATGTTTCCATAGAAGAAATTTCTATTAAACCAAGTGAATATCGTCGAGCGACGAAATCAAACATCAGAGACATAAAAAATTATACATTGCACAATATAATGAAATGTCAACTGCGATGTATTTATACATATATAATATGAAGCAAAGTACATCACCGACATACAAAACATCGATCGACTGATCAGGGCACAAAAATACATCATCATATGACAAAATATAGGAGTGTCAACAAAAATACATCATCATCAAACATATCAAAATACATCATCACAGATATCAAAAAGACATTAAAATGATCCAAAATACATAGCCACCCACACTATCCTACCCAACATCTCTCACAACTGGATATATCATCCAATGAGTATCAGGAGAGGCCTCGGAGAAACTCAAGAGGCAGCGGGAGGACCAGAAGCAACTGCAGGCTCAGCAGGAACAGAAGAGGTGACTGGATCCGCAGGGACGTCCGGAAGATCAGCAGGAGCGACAGATGAAGTGGCAACCTCTGAAGCAGCAACCGTAGTGGCCTCGGGAGCACCAGTCGGAGTATCCACCACAGGAGTGGCGGTAACAGGTGTGCTCTCGGGGGCACCAGCAGAAGAAGCAGCAACAGCATCACCGGAAGTGGTAGCACCAGCAGCAGCAGTACCAACAGAAGTGCCCTCGGGGGCACGAGTCGAAGCATGACAAAGCTCCTCAACGTCCTCCTCAGCCATCTCATCTAACTCCTCATCCTCAGAAACGGAAGGAGGAAGCTCAACACCCAGCAGACGAGCCATACGGCAGACTACCTCCTCGGTACGAGCCAAGCGAGACTCATGACGACGAAGTAACCGTACGACATCATCCAGGGTGGCAGAGGGAGCAGTAGAGGCACTGGCAGAGGCAGGGGCAGACGCTGAAGGTGTCGTCCTCTGTACGTGACGAAGCGCCGCAAGAGATTTCTTGACGGCCGTCGCGTTCAGGGGAGGACCAAGGGGACGCTCATCGTCACGAGGCAACGTGACACGAAAATGACGAAATACGAGGGTCAATAAGCAAGGAAATGGGATATGAGCCGATTTATTGGACTTGCGAATACACTCGAAAGAATCAATCTTATCGAGTATAATGCGAGCCCAATTAATCGAGCTCCCCATGAAGATAGCATATATAAGCTTCAGAAAGGGCTGGGACGGGAGAGATGAGGAGCCGTACTTGGGAAGCAAGCACGACTTTAGAATCAGATTTAGGACCCATGCATTTGGCTTGAACGATTTAGATGGCACGCCAATCATGGCAGGAGGGATCTGATGGAAAATCTCAGAGAGGACGGTCTGATCTAGAGAAGAAATATCGTCAACAGAGATATCAGAGGGGAGGAGGCCAGACGAGGAGATACCCAAAATCTCTCCTAAGATTTCCGCTGTGAGGACTATAGGAGTCCCCAAAACGGTCGTCTCAACAGAGTGGGTCTGATCGTACTGACCCCGGATCCTATTCGCATAGAAAAGCTTTACTAATCTAGGGTAGGGGTGAGGATTCGCCTTCGGGTCAAATCGAAGGTAATCGAGGAGACCCGACGACGAGAGAAGATCAGCTAACCCTATGAAGTCGCTAAACTGGACGAAATGCTCCAGAAGCAGAGGGCAATGTTCGATACGGTTGTACGCCGCGAGACACATAGGGTCCGTCGCGACACAACAAAATATCGACACCGCCCACCGGCATCGGACCCTTTCCCTTAGGCTTACGGGTAGACGTACGAGGGTGTGTGCTAGACTCGGGATGGACAGGAGGAGTGGGTTCCCTATGAGTCTCGGTCTCGGGGTTATACTCCGTATCGGAATCGGTAGGAGTATGGAATGAAGAATGAGAGGCAAGAACTTTGGCCTTGGGCTTAGGCTTGGGCTTGGTTTGAACTCTAGGCTTGGCGGTCGTCGTCCTCTTCTTCATGAGAGGAGGCGAAGACGACGAAGGATGGGTGGTCTTGGCACGGCGTTTCGGAGGGGTTGGATGCTCGGGATCCGAAGGATTTTGTTCTACGGTCATCGGCGATGGGCTAGACGGAGTGATCGGGATACGTGTTCTTGCCATAATCGATGCAAGACACGACGCACGAGAGATCAAAAGCGAAGAACCCTAGCCGAAATAGAGAAACCCTATTCGAAACCCTAGCAGATGAAACCCTAGAGAAATACCTAATGCTAACCAGGAAATGAGCCCTAGACAGGAGAGAGGGTGAGGGGAGGTTACCCTAGGAGGAGGACGACGGCCGGCGACGGCGAGGTTGGTCGGAAAGAGGCCGGAAGACGAAGGGTCAGCGAGGGGGGTCGGGTTTTTGATCTGAGGGAGATAGGATTTGATCGACTAGAATGAGAAAGGACCGACTAAAATGAGTTTAAGTCAGTCGAGGTCGCAAATGACTAAACAGTCCCTGGCACAACTAGTCGGTCACAGTTCAAGCACTGACCGACTAGATCACGATCTAGTCGGTCGGTCAATGAGCTTGAACCGACTAGTTGCAAACAGTGGCTGAATCCAAGATTTACTGACAAGATTTAGTCGGTCTGCGTTCATTTACTGACCGACTAGATCTAAATCTAGTCGGTCGGTCACTGAACATGAACCGACTAAAGAGTTAAAATGAAGAGGAAACTCAAAAAGCATGAGTTAGTCGGTCTAAGTTCTTCTACTAACCGACTAGATGAACATCTAGTCGGTTGGTGGTTGAACTGAAACCGACTAAAAGAGTCCAAAAAGTGATAATCAAGTTCTCTCCTCAATACGCTTGGACGATATATCGCAAAACTCTCAATAATCATCTAAACTACCCCATTAAACATCGAAATCTTAAATACGACATTCAAAACATGAATTCGAGCAAAAATTCAAAATATCACATAAATTCCCGAAAAATCCAATAAGTCTAGCATGAACGAAATATTTCGAAATATAATAGCATGCAAGATTATTGAATGAAGCATGAATCCTATATCTCGGATTCACCCATAATCCCCAATTCTCGACGCAACCGCACAAAGGAGTCCTCCTTTAGGGGTTTCATGAAAATATCGGCGATTTGCTTTTGGGTTTCAACGTACACTAAAATGATGTCCTTTTTAGCAACATGATCATCTAAAAAGTGGTGTCGGACATCTATGTGTTTCGAACGGGAATGGTGTACCGGGTTCTTGGAAAGACATATTGCACTTTGGTTGTCAACCATGATAGGGCAAGTATCACAATTAATACCAAAGTCTTTAAGTGTGTGTCTCATCCAAAGAACTTGAGCACACGCGGCACCGGCGGCAATATATTCCGCCTCGGTGGTTGAAAGTGATACGGAATTTTGCTTCTTGGAAAACCAAGAGACAAGAGAATTTCCTATAAAATGGCAAGTGCCACTAGTACTTTTCCTGTCGGATTTGCATCCCGCATAATCGGCATCACTATATGAGATTAACTCATACGTGCTAGATTTTGGATAAAGTAATCCAAAATCAAGTGTATAACTTAGATAACGGAAAATACGTTTTACCGCTACTAAGTGAGACTCCTTAGGTTGAGACTGATAACGAGCACATACGCATACGGCAAACATAATATCGGGCCTACTTGCGGTAAGATAAAGCAAACTACCTATCATACCTCGATATAAACGAATGTCTACATCCTTACCGCCCGTATCCTTGTCAAGATGCGTAGTCGTGCTCATTGGAGTCTTTTTCCAGGAAGCACTCTCCATTCCAAATCACTTTAGCAACTCCACCGTGTACTTCGTTTGGTGGATGAAGATTGCATCGTCCATTTGGCGAATTTGGAGACCTAAGAAATACTTGAGCTCACCCATGTGGCTCATCTCAAATTGTTCCTTCATAACATTAGAAAACTCTTCGCAAAGAGCAAAGTTAGTAGCACCGAAAATGATATCATCAACATATATTTGAACTAAAATTATATCATTATTCGCATGCTTAACAAAAAGTGTAGAATCGGCTTCTCCCATTTTAAAATTCAAATCCAAAAGAAAATTCTTTAGGCGATCATACCAAGCTCGAGGAGCTTGTCTCAAACCGTAAAGTGCTTTCTTTAGTTTAAAAACATGATTTGGAAATTTTTCATTTATGAAGCCCGGAGGTTGAGAAACGTAAACTTCCTCAACGACATCTCCGTTTAAAAATGCACTTTTAACATCCATTTGAAATAATTTAAAATCCTTATGGCATGCAAAAGACAATAATAATCTAATTGATTCTAATCTAGCTACCGGAGCGAAGGATTCTTAGAAATCAATACCTTCCTCTTGTCGATAGCCTTGAGCAACTAACCGAGCTTTGTTCCGGACGACGACTTGGTTTTCGTCGGTTTTGTTCTTGAAGATCCACTTTGTCCCTATGACGGTGTGGTTCTTCGATGGCAATGGAACAAGCTCCCAAACTTCATTCCTCTCGAATTGAATGAGCTCCTCCTCCATGGCTAAGATCCAAGCGCTATCTTCGCATGCTTCATTAACATTCTTTGGCTCTATCGAGGAGGCAAAGGCACAATGAGCGAAGTAGTTCACTTGCGATCTCGTCTTGACACTATCATAGATATTGCCAATGACTTGCTCATGAGGATGGTCACGAACGGTATGAAGCCGTTTGGGAATACCTTGGTCACTAGGAACATTCTCAACAACTTCATTAGTTGGGTTAGTCTCAATAGAATCAATAGAATTATGAGACTTAGAATTATCAAACGAATCACATAAAACATCCATAGAATCATTATCATTTGAAATTCTAGTTGGAACAAATCCTTCATTAAAAGAGACATGAAGCGACTCCTCGATCGTTGAGGTTCGTTTGTTGAATATCCGGTAGGCTTTGCTACGCGAAGAATATCCAACAAAAATCCCCTCATCGGATCTTGGATCGAATTTGTCCAAACTACCATACGTGTTCTTAATAAAACATTTCGAACCAAAAACACGAAAATGTTTAACTTGAGGCAACCTACCAAACAACAATTCATAACAAGTTTGTTTAGTGCTGGGCCTCAAAAGTATTCTATTAAACACATAGCAAGCGGTGTGTACCGCTTCCGCCCAAAATTGATGGCCAAGTTGGCTATCATCAAGCATAGTGCGAGCACACTCCACTAGCGTCCTATTCTTTCTCTTAACTATACCATTTTGAGGAGGTGCACGAGGGAAAGAGAAGGTGTGAGTAATACCAACTTCATCACAAAATGTCTCAAAAGACTCATTCTCAAATTCACCTCCATGATCACTACGAATAGTGACAATGGTGGTTCCTAAGAGATTTTGTACTTTCTTAACAAAAATTGTGATGTTTTCAAAAGCTTCATTTTTATTACATAATGAAAATACACATGTAAATCTCGAATAGTCATCTACGATGACAAGTCCATATCTTGCATTTCCTAAGGAAGCAACTCTAGTTGGCCCAAATAAGTCTAGATGTTATAGCTCTAGTGGCCGTTTAGTAGAAATGCTTTTCTTAGGTTTAAATGAAGATTTAGGAAGCTTACCACGTTGACAACAATCACAAAAACTTTTCTTTTCAAAAACAAGCTTCGGAAAACCTTTAATGGAATTTAATTTTGAAAGATTATAAAGTGTTCCAAAGTTCACATGTCCAAAGCGTCGATGCCATAAGTGTTGTTCACTTGTGTTGGCAACGAGACATTGTTCATAAGACTTAGGAAGATCCAAAATATAAATATCTTTATGACGAGTGCCGGAAAATAATAATTTATCATTATCTATTCTTAAAATATGACACAATTCTTTCGCAAAGCTAACTTTGTAACCTTTGTCACAAAGTTGGCTTATTGAAATAAGATTATGATTTAAACCATTAACAAGATAAACATCACTAATTAAGGGTTTAGATGGGTTACCCACTTTACCAACACCTATGATGGTTCCGCTCTCGTTGCCTCCAAATACGACGCGGTTTCCATTTGCTATGGGAACCACTCCGGAGAGCAAACTAGCGTCACCCGTCATGTGTTTTGAACACCCGCTATCGAGTATCCAATTTCCCTTGGAGCTAAATTTAAATTTGTTGCTCCTTTTCTTTTTCTTTTCCTTGAGTACCTAAAGATAGAGAATTTCATATCATGGTACCCAAGGTCATTGGGTCCAAAAGATTAGACCTTTGGAAGCCAAGTCCAATTGGACTTAGACTTCCCCACATAATTTCTACTATGCACAACATCCGAAAAATACGCATTCATATACATTTGTTTTTCGTCCATGCTTGTGTCCTTTGGGCTCCAAATTGTGAAAATCTTGGGAGCCCTCATATTATTGGGTGCATGCATTCGACGTTGATTTCTACGTGATGCATGTTGTGGATAGGCATAAGGAACATGATGGAATGGTGCACGACGAGAATTATTCATATGATGTTGTGGGTGAACATATGCATGTGTGGGAACACGTGCGTGAGGGTGTCTCGCATTGTGTGCACGTGCTCGAGAATGTGTTGCATAAAAATCATCATATGTGTGACACGGTGGAGTAGGACGTGTGTTCCTACGTGGCATGGTATTGGTGTACATATAAGCATGCCCCTTCTTTGGAGGTCCACCCAAAGTGGGTTTCTTTCCAAAAGAGGGTGTGGACGAGGTGGAAGCTCCATTGGTAGATGAACTACCAATAGAGTGTTTGCTACCACTCGTAGAGTCACCGGAAGTTGGCCTAACAAAAGTAGTGGCCGCTTTGGACGGACATCCCATCGTATACCCCAAACCAATGTGGTGATTGGCCGGAAGTAAGTCACTTAGGATTTTATCCAAATGGTCCTTACCCTTATTGAATCTATTGATTCGGCCTAATGTGTTCTCATATTTTTCTTTGAGAGAACGCATAGAAGTATCCAAGTTGGATACTTCGATGTGAGCACATAAACACGAGATTTAAGATTCTCGTTCTCAATACTCAAAGTCGAGTTTTGAGAAGTTAAATCCGCTATCCTATGTTCTTCCGGATCATCAATGCTAACATGTTCAAGTTTAGATTTGAGATTAATAATCTCATTTCTCAACTCTTCAACAACGGTGTCGTTGTTGGTGATGATAGTCTTAGGCGAGGTTTGAATGCTAGCTAGGTCATCTTTTACCTTAGTATATCTATTTACTAATTTAGTGTATTTTGACCATAATTGAGAGTTAGCATTCCTAAGATCATCCATAGTTACCTCATCGTTGCCTTCGTCATCACTATCATCGGAAGAGGAGGATCCTTGATCATGCTCCTCTCTTGCCATGAAGCACATGTGCGCTTGCTCCACTTGCTCATCGTCCGACTCTCCGCTTGAAGAATCCTCGGAGTCGGTGAATGTTGCTCTGACAAGTCCCTTCTTGTACCCCTTTTTGTACTTCTTGGACTTATCGAATTTTGGCGCCTTCCACTTCTCCTTTTGCTTGTTGAGAGGACACTCCGCTTTCATGTGTCCTGGCTTATTGCACTTGAAGCACAAAGGAGAGGAAGATGCGTTAGAAGAACCAAATTTAGCTTTGTTCTTATAGTTACCTTTTCGGAAGAAACGGTTGAACTTCTTGGCCATGAGTGCCATGGACTCCAAGTCCAACTCGTTTTCCGAGTCTTCATCATCGGTTGATGTGGATGTGGATGGAGCGGCCTTGAAAGCAATGGCCTTCTTCTTTGGCTCGTCTTGCTTTAGGTAGGACTTCATCTTTTCCTGCAATTTGAGCTTGCTATCCTTGCGTACCTCGTATGACATTAAAGTACCCATTAGTTGAACTACGGTGTACTTATTCATGTCATTACCTTCCTCGATGGCGAAGGTACGTTTCTCCCAAGAAGAAGGAAGTCCTTCGATAAGCTTCGAGCACTTCTCCTTTTGGGTGTAGGATTTGCCGAGAGCCTCTAACTCGTTTATGATGTCGACGAAGCGAGCGTAATACTCCTTCATCTTCTCGCCCTGTTGCATATGAAACATTTCGTAATCTTTGTTTACAACTACGAGTTTAGAGTCTCTTACCCTACTCGTCCCTTCATGTAGAATGAGGAGGGAGTTCCAAATTTGATATGCACTCTTACATGTGCATATCTTATTGAAGTCCTCGAGCTCCAACGCGCATTGCAAGGCGTTCATTGCCTTGGCATTGCTTACCTTCGCGGCGACCTCCGCGGTTGTCCATTTCTCGAAGTCTTCTTCTTCGGGCTCGATGTATTCCTTCATTGTGGTCCTCCATAAGGATGCACTCCGGAGGAAGGTTTCCATCCGGCATTTCCAGTACCCGTAATTGGTACCGTTGAAGAATGGAGGCCTCGTAGAGGAATGTCCTTCCATCACCGAAGATGCTCCTTCACGGTTCCTGAAGGTGTCATAGTTGGAAGGTGGACGCACGGTCTTGTTGTCGTTGGCAGACATAGCTAAGTATCTGGCTCTGATACCAAATGTAATGCCCTACAAGCTACTGCACAAGTACTAGAGGGGGGGTGAATAGTACTTTAAAAATAACAAGGAGTATAATTCCTAATTATAATGCAAACAACTACCAAATCAATTTGCGGAAGCTTAAATTGAATGACAACAACAAAATTAACAATGCTAACAAGAGATGTTACTGGGTTCGGATCCACCCAAGTCTCCCCGACTTGTTCCCGGTGATCCTACGTCCCAACCACCCGGATCCCCTCCGGATACTTGAGTTAGAAACCCTAACTCAAGATTTCCACTATGAAATACTTGTGAAAATCCTCCACAAGTCAAATCATACAAAATGTAATTTGTGACTCCCACAACCCGGGATCACAACCACACTCTCACAACCGAGAGTGAAACTTACAAATCAAATATGAAATGAAATAAGAAAACTTCTTACCGAACAAAATACCTATGCCTTGAGTATTGCTTACGAATTAGGGCAAGGATGATTTTGGGGAAGAAGTGGCACCAAACCCTAGCTCCAAGATGTAGATCAGCGATGGAGAGCTTTGGGGATGTTGGTGACCTAGAATCAAGCACTTGGCTTGGAAGGCTTCACACTCAATGAATCTCTCTTTGGAAGTAAGAGTGAGGAGAGATTATTGAATGGAATGAATGAGCTTTGAATGAGCTTGGAATGATTTCTCTTGATCTCTAAACTTGCAATAATATCAGCCTTGGCAGCAATGAATGCAGCCCATCAAGTATATATAGGATAGAGGAGAGAGAGAGAGAAAAACGTTTCAATTAAAGCTCCAACGGCTCTTTTCTGAACCCAACTAGTCGGTCAAAGAACAACCACCGACTGACTAGTTCATCAACTAGTCGGTCGGTCAATTAACGTAAACCGACTAATGAGTAAACTGAGAAAAGATCAAAGTACAGACTAAGGAACTAGTCGATCTAAGAAGAGTAGCTGACCGACTAGTTTCACAACTAGTCGGTCGGTTACTCAACGTGGACCGACTAACAGATAAAACTGAAGTCTGAGAAGAATTAGACTTAGTCGGTCCAAGAACAAATGTTGACCGACTAATTCACCAACTAGTCGGTCACCAAATGAACATAGACCGACTAACAATAAACAGTAAGTATGGTGAAAAATTTGGCATGTACAGTAAACTAAACTAGTCGGTCTAAGAAGGAAAGTTGACCGACTAGTTCATCAACTAGTCGGTCGATCAATGAGCACAGACCGACTAAAGATAAACAGTAGCTCAAGCTCAAATGTGCATGTTCAGGGAAAGCTCAACTAGTCGGTCACAGAAGCATCACTGACCGACTAGTTCACAAACTAGTCGGTTGGTGAGTCAACTTAGACCGACTAACTGTAAACAGTAAAGAGCTATGAATTAACTGACAGAAACTAGTCGGTCCAAGAAGCTTGGCTGACCGACTAGATGACCATCTAGTCGGTCAGTTCTTCTTCTTGAACCAACTAACATGCACAAGAAGTCCCGAATCGAAGCGCGAAGCTTCGGGAAGAATTGTATGGACTTCTACAAAGATCCTAGAGCTAAGATATGAGCGTTATGAAGATTTAAAACGTAAGACCTACTCAAGGCTTAACATTCTACGAAAGAAGCTTAAAGACTATAAATTAAACTTGACGATACCGTCTTCAATAGCTTCAATCGAATCTTCATGACTTCTAAATAGGTCCATAAGCTTCAACGAAGCTTTAGGCATACGATCACGTGCTTTGAGAAGTCTTGAGACGTCGTAATTGATATTCATGTGAATTTGGCGACGATCTCCATAACTGCGCTCACAAAGTGTTAGTTCATATTATATTTATGTTTGTTCATCATCCAAAACCAAATCCGGGGAGTCCAATATCCAACAGTTGGGTGGATCGCGAGTGTATTCGAAGCTTGATTTGAGAAGTTGGTATCATCAGGTGAAGGTCAGAGGATCAGATATTTTGAAGACTGCATTTAGAACCCGGTATGGTCATTATGAGTTCTTAGTGATGCCTTTCGGTGTTACTAATGCACCAGCCACATTCATGAGGTTGATGAACCAAGTCTTCTATAAGTACTTGGATAAGTTTGTGGTCGTCTTCATAGATGATATCTTGGTGTACTCAAGATCAGAGGAAGATCATGCTGAGCATCTGAGGATAGTCATGGAGACTCTGAGGCAGCACCAGTTATATGCTAAGTATAGCAAGTGTCAGTTTTGGCTGACCAAGGTTGCTTTTCTGGGACATGTTGTATCTGGAGATGGGATAGCTGTAGATCTAGAGAAGGTTGATGCAGTAGAGAAGTGGCCAGTTTCTAAGTTTGTTATGGAGATCAGAAGTTTCTTGGGATTGGCCGGGTACTACAGAAAGTTCATCAAGGATTTCTCTAAGATCATTGCACCGATGACTCATCTAACCAAGAAGAATGTTGCTTACAGTTGGTCAGAGGAATGTCAGCGAGCATTTGATGAACTGAAGCATAGATTAATCACTGCTCCTGTCCTGACGATTCCAGACCGTTCAGGTGGATATGATATTTACTGTGATGCATCAGGCAGAGGATTGGGATGTGTTCTACATCAACATGGTAGGGTAGTAGCTTATGCTTCTAGATTGTTAAAGACTCATGACTATCCTACGCATGACTTGGAGTTAGCAGCTGTTGTGTTTGAATTGAAGTTGTGGAGGCATTTTCTTCTGGGTGAACGTGTAAAGATATACATAGATCACAAGAGTTTGAAATACGTTTTCACTCAGAAAGAGTTGAATATACGGCATCGCAGATGGCTTGAGTTGATGGCTGATTATGATGTCGACCTCCAATATCACCCTGGGAAAGTCAACGTGGTACCTAATGCTCTTAGTTGCATGCCAGCAGTGATGATGTTGACAGCTCAGAGAGAACTTTTGGGTGATATTCGGCATATGGAGATTGAGGTTGTCTTACCTGGTACATCATCGATGATGATGAATTTGCAGGTTCAATCTGATTTAGTTGAAAGGATTAAGGCAGCGTAGTCTGGAGATGAGAAGTTGAAGAAGATTCGAGAGCAGATAGAGGCCGGACTTTGTAATGATTTCTATATTCATGAAGATGTGTCTTTGCATTTTGGGAGCAGGATTTGTGTGCCATCAGGTGACATTCGGGATGAAATGTTGAGAGAAGCTCATACCTCACCTTATTCTATCCATCCCGAAGGCACCAAGATGTATCGTGATCTGTGACAACATTTTTTGGTGGCATGGCATGAAGTGTAGTGTGGTTAAGAGTGTCGCTTCATGTCTGACATGTCAGCAAGTCAAGGCCAAGCGTCAGAGAACGACAAGACTTCTGCAGCCTCTTCTGATTCCAGAGTGGAAGTGGCAGCATGTGACGATGGATTTCGTAACTGGCTTACCTCGCACTTCTTGAGGATATGATGCTATTTGGGTAATCGTTGATTGACTGACCAAATCAGCTCACTTCATACCTTTTCGAGTGGGCCAGTCGACAGACCATCTTGCTAAGAGATATATGGAGGTGCGATTTCATGTTTTATATCTCTCTCTGTTTTGTTGTTAGTCTGGATTTTGATTAATTCATGTATATAGGAAATCGTGAGGCTTCACGGAGTGCCTGTATGCATAGTCTCCGACCGTGACACTAGATTTACGTCTCACTTTTGGAGAAGTCTGGAGGCCAGCTTGGAAACTCAACTGAGTTTTACCACTGCATACTATCCACAAATAGACGGTCAGTCGGAGAGGACAATTCAGATCCTAGAAGATATGCTCAGGGCGTGCATACTGGATTTCAAGGGTTCTTAGGACGAACATCTACATCTGGTAGAGTTTGCCTACAATAATAGTTTTCAAGCCAGTATAGGCATGGCACTGTTTGCAGCTCTGTATGGGAGGAAATGCCGATTTCCTCTCAGTTGGGATGATGTTGGAGATCGTGAATTGTTGGGCCCTGATATGATCGCTGAAACTGTGGATGTTGTGAGAGTCGTCAGAGACAATCTTTACATAGCCCAAGACCGTTATAAGCACTGGGCAGATGCGAAAAGGTGACACTTAAGAGTTTCAGCCAGGTGAGCTAGTATTTTTGAAGATCTCGCCAACTCGAGGGCTGATTTGTTTTGAAAGACGAGGAAAGTTGAGCCCAAGATATATTGGAACTTTTGAATTCTTGGCTCCTGTTGGAGAAGTGGCTTATAGGATTGCCTTGCCAGCATCTCTTGAGGAAGTGCATAATGTGTTTCACATATCATAACTCAGGAGGTGTGTTGGAAATCCTGATCATGTCGTTGACTTCTCTGAGATCGAAGTGCGACCAGACTTGACCTATGATCAGCAACCTGTGGCCATTCTAGACCGAAGGCAGAAGATGCTGAGGAAAAAGTCGATCAATCTGGTGAGGGTTATGTGGCACCGAGAGTCACCAGGATAGTCTACTTGGGAACTCGAGGATGAGATGAGAGAGAAGTACCCTCACTTGTATTGAGTATTGGTGTTTCATACCAATGTTATTTTGATGATGATCACAATATTATGTTGTTGCTAATGACTTCCTGGTTTTAGTCTCATAGTTACTTTTTAAGAATATCATTTTTGGAGACTAAACACTTGGTGCAAGGATGGACATCAAGTGGAGAAGGGCCAAAGCTTGGACTCAAGGGGTGCCAAAGCTTGGAGATGATGGGGAGCATCAAGGCATCAAGTTTGAAGACATAGACTCTAAGGAAAGCAATGTAATCCTCCATGTAATATTTCCTTTATTGCTTTCTCTCTCATTTGAGTCTAGGTTAATATAATGCCTTGATAGATGGTCTACTCATACATGCATATGCATTTAGCCATATTAGTGAGCCTTAGGAGTATCATAAAATCCAACCCAATAGGTTCATATTGACCAAAGACTCATTTGGAGTCTCTGGCTTTCCATCAGTTGCATGCTGAAGGATTTACAGTCGACTGGGTGATTTCTAGTCGCCTGTCGATCCTTCTACAGTCGACTGATATGCACTGCTCAAGTCCACTTTTCTATTGACTCTACTTGAGCTTTTCGCATCAGTCGACGGATGGTCAATTTACAGTCGCTTGTATATTTACAGTCGCCTGTGATATGGCCAACAGTCATCTGATAGGCGTTAGTGCAAAGATTGCATCTCTCTGTTTTTCTCCATCTCCTGCAACAGTCGACTGATGACGGATATACAGTCGCCTGTCTTTATTATAGCTGACTGTACTTTGTTCGTCAGTCGCTTGTATGCATATTGGAAGAAAGAGTGCAACTCTCTGTTTTATTCCATCCCCTGCAGCAGTCGTCTGCTGAAGGTCTAACAGGCGCCTGTCCTGTTACAGTCGACTGTTATGTCTTCATCAGTCGACTGTCCTGGCTCAGATTATAGCCATTGGGATTTTTCTAGACGTTGAACAGTCGACTGTCATTTGTTCATCAGTCGATTGTCAGTGACGTTTCAGCCCAGAAACTAGCCGTTGCAGCATTGTGCTTTTTGCTGTTTTCTTGGGTTTTGAGAGTTGATTTAGGGTTCCTATATATATGAGAGGGCTGAGTTCATGGGAACTTCTTGATGCGATTGTAAATCATTAGAGATTGATTAAGCCACTCACAAACTCTCTCATTTTCCTCTTTGAGCTCTTATTTCTCTTCATGCATTGAAGTCAAGCTCAAGGAAAATCATCCAAGTGCTCTTAAGCAAATCTCAACACTTGGAGATCCTCTTCCATGCCTTGCATTCATCTATGAGTAAGCATCTCAATGCAAAGGTAAGAGTATTTATTTTACTTGGTGATTCTTGTAACATGTAACGGCCTGTATTTTTACAATACCGTAGTTAACGTAGTTTCATTTTAAAAGGTATTTTATAATGGTTTGTCAGGAGTTTTATGATTTCAACAATTTCTTATAAAATTATTTTGATGTGCCAGACTAGTTATGTAGTATTTTAGTAAGATCAGATTTCATCAAATACCTCTGAAAGATCTGATAAAAATTCATTTTCAGATATTGCAGTTTTGGGTCAATGAATTTATTTTCTATTCAAAAATCTTCAAAACATTTTCAAACTTCTACAGTAACATCCTATGATCATTTAGAGCTCCCCACAGTAATTTCGTAATTTTCTGATATTGTTTCAATAGAGAACCAGTAAACCCGCTTTCTAAACGTTTTGGCCAAAAACTATTATCCCCGTAGCTCAAACCCTGGAACGGTCTTCGTATTCACGATCCTCGTGACGAAATGATCCCGTGGGTATGTTTTCGTAATTTTTCGGACACGTTTATTAGTAGGGGCATTTTCGTAATTTCGTTTCACTAATTACCTTAATTACCTCCCTAATCACCTTAATTAATTACCTTAACCCCATTTACCCACCTAATCACCTACCTAACCCTCACATTTCCTCCCCTTAACCGGTTCATTTCCCTCAGCTACCCACAAACCCCAACTACCCATTTCATTAACCCTATATATTAAACCCTCTCCCCCTTCATTTTCGTTCAAACCCATACCCATGCATTCTCTCCCACAGCCCGAACCAAACCCCCGAAGGCCCTTCGTTTTCCCAGGCTCACTCAAGAAAACACCCCCCTCTCTCAGTTATCACTCCCTCTTCCGTTTCCTCTCTCCCTCCCTCTCGCTCCGGCCCCCTCCGACCACGCCACCACATCGCCATGCAGCCCCAGTGGCTCGTCGCCATTCTCCGTCCTCCGAGCAACCTACGCCACACCGTTCGTCACCGTGCCTCACGTCGACGTCGCCATGAAACCCCGCCTCCATCTCCGCCACCCTCCCTCCGACACGACCCTCGCCCCGCTGCTGCACCGGGCCCCCGCTCCGACGAGATCCCACGGCAACCGCTGCAGACGCCGCCGTTGCCTCCTCGAGCACGTCCCTCCACCGCCTTCGACGAGAGCTCCGTGCCGCCACTGTGAGCTCCTCCGACGTCGCCTCCCCACCGCCGACCGCCTAGCTCGACGACGCCGCCGCCTTGAACCCCGACGCCCCTCGCCGACGTCGTCGAGATCTCTTCCCCCTCAGCCATGCACACTCGAGAACAAACGGCGTGCGTAAGTCTCGAATGGAAAACTTGTAAATATGAGTAAATAATCGTATTTTCGTATTTTTTATTAATTAATAATAGGTGTTTTTGGTTTTAAATTGATAACTTGAAATATAGGGCCCAGAAAAATGTGTGACTACCTCTAGAAAATCAGAAATGACATTCTGGACCCAAAGGCACTAGTTTCATCTCAATCCGACGCTTAGTTTTTCCACAATTAATTTTTAAGCCTAAATTTTAAATACGTTACTTTCTATTAAAAATCTGTATCTTCTTATTTTTACGTAAACTAATACTTGAGAAAAATATATGTTATATTACCCTTCGAGACGGTCGTTTTGACACCTCATTTGAACCATTCCGATGCAGATTGCATCCAGAATAAATTGTGGAATAAATACGTTACTAATTGGAAAACAGATTTTAAATTGTTTTTGAGCTTTTAAAAATTCTAAAAATTACTATAAGCCTCAGAAAAATATTCCCTCTTGCAGTAAAATTATTTTCATCATATCTAGCATATATAAAAATTTAGAACTCTTTTCGACAACGTTTCAATTAGTTTTAAAAATCAGGACGATCCAATTATTTAAATAGAAAAGTAGTGTTCTTTAACCAAGTATTTTTGTGATTTCAGGTACCAATCTTCGTGCACTAGCTCTTCCAGCTCCAATCTCGTCTTGCCACGACGAGCTCGAATATAGTAAGTCACGACAGATTCTAAGTTTAGAAAACTAGTTTACTGTGCTCGTATGAACCGTTGACACTCTTATAGCCTCGAACGGCTATTTGACTTGAACCGAACTAGAAAACTAAAATGAAAGTAATCAACTAAAGATTACTTTGCCAACTTTCAACTTTCATGGTTGTAGCACGCAACTACCAACTTGGGTAAATTGTGTGCTAAACCACACTACCACGTGCTCAAAGCACGGAAGTAACAGCTTTTGGTGTTGGACTTGTCTTTATCCTACTTGCCGATTTTCAATGAGGAAGTCAACCAGTTGACCTGGTGTGACTAACATGTGGAACATCCTGTGGAACAATCCTGTATAGAACTTGTAATTGACACATAACCGGGGTTTCAGGGTAACTCACAGTTGCGAGAGTACGGGAGTGACTAGAGTTTGATCTACATGTCAAGCTGCCTGTGTTTCGGCCTCCTATCTAGCTGCCTGTGTTTCGGCAAACCATCCTGCTGCATGGGTACCGGCATTTGTCTGGGTAGCACCCAGGCAAGAGACGAACTGAACGGTCACATATTGTACTCTCCGACTTGAGTCACGTAGTGTAACTTGCACAGTTACTTTCTTTACAGTACATGCACTTTACTTTCCTTGCCAGTACAGTCACCACACTTTACTTGCCGTACTTTTACTTTCTACACTTGTACAGACACTGCACCGTACTTTACTTTCACTTTGGTCTGCTTTGTCATACTTGTACAGTACCTCTCTTTCTTTATTTAGAATTGTTGTGACTTACCTACGGTTCCATTTCCGTGGCACCGCAGACAACATACATATGGAGGCAGATGCTCTAGAGTTAATAGCGCCAGACTTCGACCATGAGACCGCAGCTTCCAGAGCTATTTTCAGTTGTGTACTTTCTTTCTTTCATGTATCATTGTTAGAACATTTGTACGGTATGGATTGTAATAATTGGACACTATTTGGGTATTTTTGTACATCTCTGCATCGTGGCTATTTTGGTTTCACTGGTTAACTACAGGACCTGCGCAAATATCAAATAAGTAACGGGCCCCCGAGAGCAGGTCGTTACAAGTTTGGTGGCCCTACGCAGGTCCTCGCTAACTATCTCGTGAACATTATAGCAAGATCGGGATGTATAATATAAAATACTCAAATTGAACTCTCGAGTACTGGTTGTCTCGAGTGTTCACTTGTATTGGATATACGGGTAAAGCGTCATTATTACAATCTTCATTAGGTTTTCCTTGATTCTCATCACTTCCTTTGAAATTTTAACCCTTGCTTTGGAACTTGTGTTTCATTCTTGATTATACCTCTCTAGTACCCTCTTTTGCTAGCAGTTATAGTGATTTTTCATAGGTTGAACTATCTACCCACTTCATCACCTTTCCTTCAGTTGATGATGGCACTCATAAGAATGATGATCTTCCTTCAATGGACCATGATACCGGTCAATGTGCTTGGCTAAAGTTTGTTGGATCAACCTAGCTAGACTGGGCATAAGTGATCCTGGCTTAGTCACTTCCCTGGCCGTGTCCGCTGGACCGCAAGGATGTGAATCGTGATTATGTAACACCATCGATCTCCATCATTATCACCCTTTCTTTAGCTAATGATGGCCTCCTGATTCTTTTACTTCTTCCTAATCACTTTTAGTTCGTCTGAACTCTAGCTACGTTTATTCTAAGGAGGATAGCATTCGATTTTCGATCACCAGAAGTCAAGTTCGACAACGGAAGCGAATCGAAGGACGCTCAGAAGTATTGGAGGATGGTGCTAGAGATTTTGAGACGAGCCAAACCTGACGTGTAAGTGTAGGCTGTTTGCGTCTTTTCATTCTTTTGAGCTAGTGTTTCTCTTCTAGCCCCTACTTCTATCTTGTACCCGTCTTTTTCTCTCCAAGGGTTTAAATTCATGTCCCACTGACCACCTTCCCCCCCTCTTTAATACTTTTGTTCGTTTCCCCTCCTCGAGATACGTTCCCGCCGAACCCTACCGTACCCTAACCCGACTTTCGGTGCCCCTTCCCCCCTTTTCTTTTAACCCCTCTCCTTCCTCCCCAAGCCCACTCCCCCTCCTGGCCTCTTCCCCAAGCGAGCTCGACTGGACCTCGCATCGCCGCTCCGATCTCCGATCCGTCGGCCTCACCCGAAGATCCGCCAGCTTCCGCTTCGCTCCATCCCGGAGGCCCTCCCCACCATGGATCGACAGCCAGTCGCAGCGCTCGCCGCCGTGGATCGCCAGCCGCCGATGGTCCACCAACGACCTTGGGGTCTGTTGGGCTTAGTAGCAACCCTCGCCGCCACCCTTGCTTTGGCCGTGTGGTCGGGATATTGGGAACCCGCCGCCCTTGGTATCATTGGGAGCTCCTTTTTCTGGTTCTCCCCCCTTGAGCTGCCCAGCTTCGAGTGCTTCTTAGGGGGTGCTCCTTAGTGCTTGTAGGTCCCTGAGTTTTTGGTCGTTGAACTGCTTAGGGCTGATGGTGTTTACCGTAGATATCAACCAATGGTGTTGGGAAGGAGTATCCTTAGGATTGGGTATTGGCATACTTTTGGGCCTAGGCGTTGAAGTTGGTTGCGGTCTTGTGCTCGGATTTGGGAGACGGCTAGGATGTTGTTTTCTTGTTGGATGTTATGGAGACTGCTGGGACAAGTGGTAGCGATGATCTTGACCCTCGAGAGTTGGCCTTATACTTGCCTGTATGTGTTGATCTGGGTACTGACTTGCAATCTGGTAGCATGGCAGATGAAGTCCTTTGTGTTCGGCTGGTTAAGTTGTAACCGTAAGGATGCACTAGGTTTATCCCTTACGCTTTTGTATGCCATGGCGATGATTTACTTGGTTAGGACCCAGTATGCATTAATGGCATGAGTTGTAGTTTTAAACTTTATGTTGTTAAATAAAGCTTGCTAGTGACTTATCACCTCAGGTTCCAAGTTCGAACAGATGTCATCATCTTAATAGCTCTCCTTTTCATGTAATGACAATATCTTATATTTTGGCTACTTGATAATATATATTAGTAACATCCCTTATTTTTCTTGTCACATTATTTACAACCTGATTTACAAATATTACTATATTTTCTATCATTTATTTGCTTGAGCTTCTTTATAATATCAATTATTTGTTTCAAAAATATTTTTAAAATTCCGAGGACGGAATTATTTTAAGGAGGGTAGGATGTAACGGCCTGTATTTTTACAATACCGTAGTTAACGTAGTTTCATTTTAAAAGGTATTTTATAATGGTTTGTCAGGAGTTTTATGATTTCAACAATTTCTTATAAAATTATTTTGATGTGCCAGACTAGTTATGTAGTATTTTAGTAAGATCGGATTTCATCAAATATCTCTGAAAGATCTGATAAAAATTCATTTTCAGATATTGCAGTTTTGGGTCAATGAATTTATTTTCTATTCAAACATCTTCAAAACGTTTTCAAACTTCTACAGTAACATCATATGATCATTTAGAGCTCCCCACAGTAATTTCGTAATTTTCTGATATTGTTTCAATAGAGAACCCGCAAACCCACTTTCTAAACGTTTTGGCCAAAAACTATTATCCCCGTAGCTCAAACCCTGGAACGGTCTTCGTATTCACGATCCTCGTGACGAAATGATCCCGTGGGTATGTTTTCGTAATTTTTCGGACACGTTTATTAGTAGGGGCATTTTCGTAATTTCGTTTCACTAATTACCTTAATTACCTCCCTAATCACCTTAATTAATTACCTTAACCCCATTTACCCACCAATCACCTACCTAACCCTCACGTTTCCTCCCCTTAACCGGTTCATTTCCCTCAGCTACCCACAAACCCCAACTACCCATTTCATTAACCCTATATATTAAACCCTCTCCCCCTTCATTTTCGTTCAAACCCATACCCATGCGTTCTCTCCCACAGCCCGAACCAAACCCCCGAAGGCCCTTCATTTTCCCAGGCTCACTCAAGAAAACACCCCCCTCTCTCAGTTATCACTCCCTCTTCCGTTTCCTCTCTCCCTCCCTCTCGCTCCGGCCCCCTCCGACCACGCCACCACATCGCCGTGCAGCCCCAGCGGCTCGTCGCCACTCTCCGTCCTCCAAGCAACCTACGCCCCGTCGTTCGTCACCGCGCCTCACGTCGACGTCGCCATGAAACCCCGCCTCCATCTCCGCCACCCTCCCTCCGACACGACCCTCGCCCCGCCGCTGCACCGGGCCCCCGCTCCGACGAGATCCCACGGCAACCGCTGCAGACGCCGTCGCTGCCTCCTCGAGCACACCCCTCCACCGCCTTCGACGAGAGCTCTGTGCCGCCGCTGCGAGCTCCTCCGACGTTGCCTCCCCACCGCCGACCGCCGAGCTCGACGCCGCCGCCGCCTTGAACCCCGACGCCCCTCACCGACGTCGTCGAGATCTCTTCCCCCTCAGCCATGCACACTCGAGAACGAACGGCGTGCGTAAGTCTCGAATGGCAAACTTGTAAATATGAGTAAATAATCGTATTTTCGTATTTTTTATTAATTAATAATAGGTGTTTATGGTTTTAAATTGATAACTTGAAATATAGGGCCCAGAAAAATGTGTGACTACCTCTAGAAAATCAGAAATGACATTCTGGACCCAATGGCACTACTTTCATCTCAATCCGACGCTTAGTTTTTTCACAATTAATTTTTAAGCCTAAATTTTAAATACGTTACTTTCTATTAAAAATCTGTATCTTCTTATTTTTACGTAAACTAATAATTGAGAAAAATATATGTTATATTATCCTTCGAGACGGTCGTTTTGACACCTCATTTGAACCATTCCGATGCAGATTGCATCCAGAATAAATTGTGGAATAAATACGTTACTAATTGGAAAACAAATTTTAAATTTTTTTTGAGCTTTTAAAAATTCTAAAAATTACTATAAGCCTCAGAAAAATATTCCCTCTTGCAGTAAAATTATTTTCATCATATCTAGCCTATATAAAAATTTAGAACTTGTTTCGACAACGTTTCAATTAGTTTTAAAAATCAGGACGATCCAATTATTTAAATAGAAAAGTAGTGTTCTTTAACCAAGTATTTTTGTGATTTCAGGTACCAATTTTCGTGCACCAGCTCTTCCAGCTCCAATCTCGTCTTGCCACGACGAGCTCGAATATAGTAAGTCACGACAGATTCTAAGTTTAGAAAACTAGTTTACTGTGCTCGTATGAACCGTTGACACTCTTATAGCATCGAACGGCTATTTGACTTGAACCGAACTAGAAAACTAAAATGAAAGTAATCAACTAAAGATTACTTTGCCAACTTTCAACTTTCGTGGTTGTAGCACGCAACTACCAACTTGGATAAATTGTGTGCTAAACCACACTACCACGTGCCCAAAGCACGAAAGTAACAGCTTTTGGTGTTGGACTTGTCTTTATCCTACTTGCTGATTTTCAATGAGGAAGTCAACCAGTTGACCTGGTGTGACTAACATGTGGAACATCCTGTGGAACAATCCTGTATAGAACTTGTAATTGACACGTCACCGGGGTTTCGGGGTAACTCACAGTTGCGAGAGTACGGGAGTGACTAGAGTTCGATCTACATGTCAAGCTGCCTGTGTTTCGGCCTCCTGTCTAGCTGCCTGTGTTTCAGCAAACCATCCTGCTGCCTGGGTACCGGCATTCGTCTGGGTAGCACCCAGGCAAGAGACGAACTGAACGGTCACATATTGTACTCTCCGACTTGAGTCACGTAGTGTAACTTGCACAGTTACTTTCTTTACAGTACATGCACTTTACTTTCCTTGCCAGTACAGTCACCGCACTTTACTTGCCGTACTTTTACTTTCTACACTTGTACAGACACTGCACCGTACTTTACTTTCACTTTGGTCTGCTTTGTCATACTTGTACAGTACCTCTCTTTCTTTATTTAGAATTGTTGTGACTTACCTACGGTTCCATTTCCGTGGCACCGCAGACAACATACATATGGAGGCAGATGCTCTAGAGTTAATAGCGCCAGACTTCGACCATGAGATCGCAGCTTCCAGAGCTATTTTCAGTTGTGTACTTTCTTTCTTTCATGTATCATTGTTAGAACATTTGTACGGTATGGATTGTAATAATTGGACACTATTTGGGTATTTTTGTACATCTCTGCATCGTGGCTATTTTGGTTTCACTGGTTAACTGCAGGACCTGCGCAAATATCAAATAAGTAACGGGCCCCCGAGAGCGGGTCGTTACATAACACTAATTCTCTTTGTGGGAATTAGTCTTTCTCTCTTTGTGGGAGTAGTCTCTCTTGGTGGGAGTGTTATCTCTTTGTGGGATTAGTTTATTCTCTTAGTGGGAATAACTCTCCTTGTGGGAGTAGCTCTCTTTGTGGTAGTTTGGTGTCCTAGTGTAGGGCTAACCCTAATTCTCTGAGTGGGAGTTAGTAATTCTCTAGGTGGGAGTTTGACCCCTGTGAAGGGTTGGTTGGATCCTTGTGTATGGCAACATCCTCTTGGTGAGGTATCTCTTTGTGGGATTTTTATTCACTTCTCTTTGTGGGAATATAGTGAATATTGGTGTGGCTGGACGTACCCAAGTTTGGGGAACCAGGGTAAAATCTTGTGTTTGCGTTTGGATTGATTGTGTCAATTATTTCCTCTTGCATTTATTATTCCGCATTTGCAAGTTTAATTTTAATTAAACAATTTATTGCCATTACACTATTCACCCCCCATCTAGTGTGTTGTTGTTAGTATTGCAAGGGTAAGGCGATCCTTACAATTGGTATCAGAGCGAGGTTATAGCATACTGCAACGATGGCATTCAACGCCTCATCCGCGTCTCTTAAAGAAGGTCATTCAACCGTTCGACCCCAGCTCTTCAACGGAACCAACTACCCAAGTTGGAAGATCAGGATGATGATCTACATAGAGGGTCAAGACCTATGGGACATCACGGAGGTACGATTTGAGAAGCCCACTACACCCGCGGCTTCAATGACAAAGGCAGAGAAGGACTCGATCAAATTCAATGTGAGGGCTATGAATGCATTCCATTGCGCCCTCACTGCAAATGAGTTCAACCACATCTCCATATGCAAAACAGCCAACGCAATTCGGCATACTTTGGAGATATGTCATGAAGGGACTTCAAAGGTAAAGCAATCTAAACAAACTATGTTTAGATCTAAATATGAAATGTTTAAGATGCAGGAAGAAGAAAGCATTTCAGAGATGTTCACAAGGTTCACAGATATCGTGAATGCTTTGGAGGGTATTAGGAAGATAATTTCCCAAGAGGATCGTGTAGAAAAGATCCTTGACTCTCACACATCTCATTGGGAGTCAAAGGCCAAAAGAATTTTGGAGTCATATGACATGTCCAAATACACCGTTGAGGAGTGCATCGAAAATCTCATGGCGTATGAAATAAAGCTTCAACACAAGAAGGAGATTCAATTATCAAAGCCTGAGAAGCTGGAGAAGCAAAAGGGGGTTGCATTCCATGCCAAGGAGGAGCCAATCAAGTGGAGGAAGAAATTCCATCGAGAAGCTCCTAGTGAAGAAGATGAACAAGAAGAGGCCAGTGGAGAAGAATTTGAGGATCTTGCCGAGCAATTCACGACATTTCTCAAGGGCAAGCAAGGTAACTCTTTGTCAAAGTTTGCCTCGAATTCTAACAAGGTTCCTACTTGTTACACTTGCAGTGGAAAAGGTCACCTATCCACCGAATGCCCTTCCAAACCCAACAAAGAGACTTACAAGGGTAAAGGGAAGAAGCATTGGAAAGAGAAATCCAAGTCTAAAACCCACAAGAAGGGACTTGTTGGAACATTTGATGGCTCGAGTGAAGATACATCGAGTGAAGAAGAAGAGGATGACAAAGAGAAAGCTCATGCATGCTTTGCAGCAATTGACGTTTCTTCATCCATCCCATCGAGCTCGAATGAAGAAGAGTTGGAAGCATGGCTCAACTCTTATGAGGAATCGTGCCTCATGGCGAACAGGGAAGTGTCATCATCAAGCTCTAGCGAAGAGGAAGAAGAATAAGATAATGAGATCAAAGAAGAAAAGATCTCATACGAGGAGCTCGAATATAACTTCGACATGGTCTCCGAAAAAGCTAGTAAGTGCATCAACTCTTATAATAAATTGAAAGAAAAATATTAGATTGCTAAGAGTAGATTGCATGAACTAGATATTGCTAGTGTAATCAATGATGAAATGCATGATTATGACACTAGTGAGAGAGACACACTTCTCTCTCAAGTTTAGGAATTGAGCTTAGCCAATCATAAATTAGTACCTCAAAACCTTAGCTTAGAAACTCGCATTCAACAACTTACTTTGAAATGTGAAGAGGAATCCCATAAGTTCAAAAGCTTTGTGTAGTCTAGGGATTCACTCCACGATTTGCTTGAAAAACAACATCCGAAAAATCATAGAGGAGGCTTGGGGTATATTCAAAATGTGGTATCCAAACCCACCTCTAATTCCTCTTATGGTGCTAATATAAGAAACATTGCTAAAGCACCTAAGAAGAATCACTATGCTTTCTTGTATAACAATAACACCAATAAGAAGCATGTAGATCGCAAGATGAAGAAGAAGAATGAAAACTCTTCATTGTTTTTGCTAAGAAGCAAAATCCTCATTCTATGCATGCCAAGAAATTCTTTTCTACACCTAAGCATACCACATCCACCCCTCTTGCAAAGGCAAAATCCTTGACTAGGAAATCCTTGAGTTTATGGATTCCCACTAAGGTTAGTGTGGAAGAGAGGGATAGTTACATCAACTCTCTAGTCAGGGATGTGATCACCTCATGTGATTACATTAGGAAATCAAACTCATCTTGGGTTTGGTTCCCTAATGTTTAGGTTCCTCACACATATGCATATTGCTTGGGTATTGTGCTTAATTGTCTATTTTAGCATACCTAGTGTTTGTGTGTGTTTCATGATTTTGAAAACATTTTCAAATGTATTTTTCATGAAAATGGGGACCTTGGGGAATACATTGCATGCATGCATTTGTTAATCCATATGTATGGCAATGGGGGAGTTATTATGTCTAGTATGTTTAAAATATTTTTTAAAAAAACATATTTTAACTCTCATTTGGGGTGTCTTTGAGATCATTGGTTCACATTTGGTGTCTCAATTGATTGGTTTGATCTCAAACTAAACCCCTTGATATTGCCAACATGTTTCATGTTATATTTCCTTTTGGCAATATCATTGTGCATCATTGAAGCTTGATATTTTTTCTATATCTATTGCTTTGATACACATTAGGCCCATGGCTCCAATATTTGTATCTCAATTAGTAAAGAGGATTATCTTTCAAGATTTCTTTTTCTACAATTGGTATTACCTCAATTGTTAGAGATTGGTTATCTCCTACTTTACAATTGGTATTAGATCCTAGAAGTCAAAATTTGACCATTTCTATGATCTAGGGGGAGCATGGGATAGTGATTGATACCCACTAAATTTTTACAATTTGGTATCATACATCTCCCTATTTATTGCATATTGTCACATCTTTGATTAAGATGCAAAGGGGGATAGTATTGTTGTCCACCTTTTTGACGATGTCAAGGGGAAGAGATATATGCATTATGTAAATCTTGTATTTCATACACATGCATATTAGGGAGAGATATTTCTATGGGGAGAGATATATGGGATTGCATAAACCATTCATATGTGCATGATTATTTTCTATTGCAATTGGTTTTGCTATTCATGCCTATTATATGTCACCATGATTTCTTTTGGTATAATGAGTATTTACTATTGTGTATCTCATTTTACTAATGGTGCATATAAGTAGGGGGAGCTCGTTAGCATTATGTTTTATTTCTTTATGTTTTACATAATGTGTGTCATCATCAAAAAGGTGGAGATTGTTGAGTATTGGTGTTTCATACCAATGTTATTTTGATGATGATCACAACATTATGTTGTTGCTAATGACTTCCTTATTTTAGTCTCATAGTTACTTTTCAAGAATATCATTTTTGGAGACTAAACACTTGGTACAAGGATGGACATCAAGTGGAGAAGGGCCAAATCTTGGACTCAAAGGGTGCCAAAGCTTGGAGATGATGGGGAGCATCAAGGCATCAAGTTTGAAGACATAGACTCTAAGGAAAGCAATGTAATCCATGTAATATTTCCTTTATTGCTTTCTCTCTCATTTGAGTCTAGGTTAGTGTAATGCCTTGATAGATGGTCTACTCATACATGCATATGCATTTAACAGTCTTAGTGAGCCTTAGGATTATCATAGAATCCAACCCAATAGGTTCATCTTAACCAAAGACTCATTTGGAGTCTCTGGCTTTCCATCAGTCGCATGCTGAAGGATTTACAGTCGACTGGGTGATTTCCAGTCACCTGTCGATCCTTCTACAGTCGACTGATATGCACTGCTCAAGTCAACTTTTCTATTGACTCTACTTGAGCTTTTCGCATCAGTTGACTGATGGTCAATTTACATTCGCATGTATATTTACAGTCGCATGTGATATGGTCAACAGTCGTCTGATAGGCGTTAGTGCGAAGATTGCATCTCTCTGTTTTTCTCCATCTCCTGCAGCAGTCGACTATGACGGATATACAGTCGCCTGTCTTTATTACAATCGACGGTACTTTGTTCGTCAGTCGCCTGTATGCATATTGGGAGAAAGACTGCAACTCTCTGTTTTATTCCATCCCCCACAGCAGTCGTCTGCTGAAGGTTTAACAGGCGCCTGTCCTGTTTACAGTCGACTATTATGTCTTCATCAGTCGACTGTCCTGGCTCAGATTATAGCCGTTGGGATTTTTCTAGCTGTTGAACAGTCGACTGTCAGTGACGTTTCAGCCCAGAAACTAGCCGTTGCAGCATTGTGCTTTTTGCTGTTTTCTTGGGTTTTGAGAGTTGATATAGGGTTCCTATATATATGAGAGGGCTGAGTTCATGGGAACTTCTTGATGCGATTGAAAATCATTAGAGATTGATTAAGCCACTCTCAAACTCTCTCATTTCCCTCTTTGAGCTCTCATTCCTCTTCATGCATTAAAGTCAAGCTCAAGGGAAAGCATCCAAGTGCTCTCAAGCAAATCTCAACACTTGGAGATCCTCTTCCATGCCTTGCATTCATCTATGAGTAAGCATCTCAATGCATACGTAAGAGTATTTATTTTACTTGGTGATTTTTGTAACACTAATTCTCTTTGTGGGAATTAGTCTTTCTCTCTTTGTGGGAGTAGTCGCTCTTTGTGGGAGTGTTATCTCTTTGTGGGATTAGTTTATTCTCTTGGTGGGAAAAACTCTCTTGGTGGGAGTAACTCTCTTTGTGGGAGCTTGGTGTCCTAGTGTAGGGCTAACCCTAATTATCTGAGTGGGAGTTAGTAATTCTCTAGGTGGGAGTTTGACCCTTGTGAAGGGTTGGTTGGGTCCTTGTGTAGGGCAAAATCCTCTTGGTGAGGTATCTCTTTGTGGGATTTGTATTCACTTCTCTTTGTGGGAATATAGTGAATATTGATGTGGCTGGACGTACCCAAGTTTGGGAAACCAGTGTAAAATCTTATGTTTGCGTTTGAATTGATTGTGTCAATTATTTCCTTTTGCATTTATTATTTCGCATTTGCAAGTTTAATTTTAATTGGACAATTTATTGCCATTACACTATTCACCCCCCCTCTAGTGTGTTGTTGTTAGTATTGCAAGGGTAAGTTGATCCTTACAACTTGTTTGTGATATGATGTAATTTTTTTATATGTGTGATATGATGTATAGAAAGTTTTTCTCCCTTAATTTGAAATTCCGTGGACGGAATTTATTTTAAGGGGGGTAGGATGCAATGATCCCAATTTCCATGTACGCGTATTGATACGTATTTTGGCATAAATACGTATGTACATTTTTTGGGAGTATGCTTGTATTTTTCTTTTAATTATTTGGTTTAGTAATTAATTTTAAAAGATTTTAAACTCATCTTTTGAATTTAAGATGAGTACTTGTATTTAATGTGTATATGTTAGAAGGTTAGGACTTAAGAGAGAGTATATTCATCTAATGATGTCCTCCTTTAGCCCATGTCGTGTTCGGATCTGAAGGAAACCCCACTTATATGTTGGGAAAATCAGGACTAATGGTCTCAGGATCCAGTAAAACATGCCTTGGCGAAAATATAGACAACGACTGTTGGCAGCTGCATGTAGGTGGCGAGAAGTGTTCTTTTTTGGAAGTGTCATTGTTGGTGGCCAGGCATGGGGGGAGGCGAGGAAAAGAGCCCCCCTGCAGAATGATCCCCCCGTCGCTGAGGGGGGCGGCCATAATGGGGACCAATGAAGTGGGTAATGAAGGAGGGGAGGCCAAAGGTTTTTCATCATGTATTCTTAATTTTCATAAAATACAAAATCTAAAATTTCTAACCATGACAACACACTAAGTGAGGTGTCATCTTAAGAATTAAAGAGAAAACACATGGCACTCATTTTGACTTGATGAAGGGTGGAGAGGAATTTAGGGGTACAAAAATTTAGGCAAGAAAAATACAAAAACATGAAAATTTCACATCTCTCATTCACTCCCTTTCTCCCTCAAACCAGCCCAAAAATTCCTCCCCTCTTTTCTCCCTTGTTTCTTCATTCCTCCACCAAAAAACTCCATCCCAAAATACTCCCCTTCAACTACTAAGAGCCCAAAAATTTTCCCCACCATTCTAGCTTCAAATTCATCCAAAAATCACCTCAAAAATCCAACTTTAGAGACCAATTTGGAGCTTGAAGGATGAGACTAGGAGGCCAAAGATACATCAAGGACCAAGAAGGGCCAAGGACATTTTTGGAGGAATTTTTTAAGGTAGAAATTCCTTTCCTTTTGGTAGAATTTAGTTTTAGGACTAGGAGATTAATTTAATTTAGCATGGCATACTAAATCTTGTGTAGAAATCATGCCTTATAAATCTTACTAGAATTCATGTTTTAGTAGCTCTAATATTTATACCATGTTGATTGCTTTAACATGTAGCATATTGTGTTTTAGTCATATGGTTAGTATGTATTGTTTCTACTAGTTGTTATACTCAAAATTATTAATATTATGCCATGTTGAAAAATTTGGGAGAATAAGAAATGGATTAACTTGTTCAAGAGTATTAGTTAGTAGTTTGATATATTTAAAAAGTTTGTTATATGTTAATTTCATTAAGTTAAAAGTTGCATGTCAAATACCATGTTACATGTTATATATTAATGATTATTGTTATAATGGCTAAGTAATGAAATTTCCTTAGTTATGCCATGTTTTATGTTATGAAGGGGATGATAAAGTTGTAGGATATGTTCATAGTAATTGTCTCAAAATATAATGTAAAAAACTAGTTTAGTTGGAAAAACAAGTTGTTGGAATTTTTCTTAGCACATGACAACAACTTAGAAAAATCATATAAAATAGTAGAAAAATCAGAAAAATACAATCTAGGATACTACGGAAAACTACAGAAAATTATCTACAACTTTTAAGTGGGACCAGAAGCTAATTCTGGCTGTAAATATGTCTGCAGAACCATTCTTTCTGGACTGACAATTTAGACAGATTCATATGCTAATCTTGCTTAGTAATTGTCATAGTGTATTTTTGTTCCAGGTTAATTTTGTTTATACTAATCATGTTCCCATTAGTATGCTATTGGTACATGTAATTATGTGGATGTTTCATGATATATTTCATTTTGAAAATAATGATGATGATGAGAAAATTCATGTAAGTTGAACTGAAAGTGGTATTGAGACCACTAGTTGATTCATTGTTAAATGAAGTAAAAACGGTAATTGTAACCGCTAATGAATCATTGTTAAAGCAATGATGTAATAATTTGAAAACTAAGAGTGAGGATGAGAGTTGACATCGGAGTGCTCGGTCCATTTTTGAAATGGGTAAGACTCCAGATGTGGGTTTGGGGGAAACACGTGCAAACTTTAGATGTTAAGTAGCAGACAGTAGTACGATAGTCTCGCCCGATGTGTCACCCCCGGAGGGGAGTTGAGAGGGCTAGAGAGGCCGCTGGTGCGCTCGTGACGCTCCATGACTGTAAATGATTGTTTTCTCCGTTTTTCGACAGAAAAACCGAGATGAGTCTCGCTCCGGTACCTTGTCCAGTTGGGTACGGATTTACGAGATGCCCCTCCGTGCTCGTGTCGCTGAAGTGGTACAACTTTTCACCCACCCTGGGTGAAGTCTGCTTCCTTAGTAGTCTATGGTTTACCCGGGTTCCAAAACAGAACAACGATTAATTTTAATTAATTTAATCAGTAAATTTATTTCTGTTCTGCTTTCTGTTATTTACTTTCAGCATTTATGTTCTGTTCTTAATTTTTGCATAAACATGTGATGATGTGACACTTGTAGTTAGTTAGGAAGACCAGTTCTAAGAACTGGGTTCTACTAGAGTGTTAGGAGTTCTACTGGGTCATGCGTTGACGTATCCCACCCCGTGGTTTTCAAGTGCGAGACCCGAGCAGTCTGCGGGTGTCCCGGAGTCAGAGATCGGTGCTAGTACAGCTGAGGTAGAGCCTACGGGTGACCTTGTTCAGTTAGACTTCCCGGGGTTAGACTAGTGGGTGAGTTGTACTGGGTGTAGTCTTTTTGTACTTTTTGGGTCAGCGGTTTCTTCTTTTGTTGTACCCACTTTTGTACCCCCTTTTGTACAGCTGATGTATAAATACGGACTAGTATGATGTGATGTAATGTAATGTTCTGTGTTGTTGTATTTTCTTTTCAGTACTGTGTTTTATTTTCTGTTGGAGCACTTTCTTTTCTGTGTATTATTCCAGTGTGTTGCAGTGGCCTGCTCATTATTTATAGTTAACCACAAAAAAATGCCTAGTAGTATTTAGATAAGAGGGCTCGAAGCCTGAGTCTGAATACTGCAGCGGCCTCGTCAGCGACGCTCCCCGTACTTGGGAGAGCGGGGCATGACATTTTCGTTCTTATAAAAGTTTTTTATAGTGGTTGATCAGGAGTTTTAAGTGATTTCAAAATTTCTTATAAAAATATTTTGAAGCATTAAACTAGTTACGGTGTATTTCAATAAGTTCGGATTTCATCAAATACCTCTAGATGATTTTAATAAAAATTCATTTCCAATTATTACCGTTTTGGCTTAATGAATTAAGTTTATATACAAACATTATCAAAACGTTTTGAAACTTCTATAGTATCATTCTATGAACATTTAGGGATCCCCATAATAATTTCGTAATTTTCTGAAGTCAAATCAATAGAGAACCCGCAAACCCGCTTCCTAAAAGTTTTGGCCTAAAACTAGTATCTCCGTAGCTCAAATCCTGAAACAGATCTCCTAATCGCGATCCTCGCGACGATACGATCCCGTGGGTATATTTTCGTAATTTTTCGGAGTCGTTTGACTCCAGGGACAAAATCGTAATTTCGTTACAAAATGACTTTCACTAATGATTTTTTAACCTCCCTTAATTACATTAGCCTAATTAACTAGTAAATTACCCTAACCATGTCTAAAACGTGGGAGGAGACACCTTTAGACATTTCTAAACTTAGTCTAAAGTTATACCTAATGACATTAATACCTACCTAATCTATTAAATAAGATTGATTAACTAATCTAATTAATTAATAATTTAATTACTGATTTAAACCCCCCCTCTCTTCCAACGTAAACCCAACCCTTCCCTTCTTCTTTCCTCACGGCTTGAACCCATGCCCTCTCGTTCGTTTTCCTAGAATTGCTCAAGAAATCCCATCTCTCAAAACGAACTCTCCCCTCTCTCGTTCGAGACCCCCCGAAACCCAAAGCAACTCAACCCATCTCTCTCTCCCCGTTTCAATATTTTTTTGGAGGAATAGTGTGATTCTTTATTGAAACATAATTGTACAATAATTACAAAGCAGTGTAGAGGGAGAGGGGAATAGTGGGAGAGGGGATAGGGCACAAGCGCCGTCACCCTCAACCCACCACCCCCTCACCATTTACCTGCTCAATCAGAGTGCTCAAGGAAAAATAAAAGGTGGCCTTAGCCTTACATATCACACTATCTAACCAGCATCTCTAAATTCCCCTTTTATCATAGCCTGCATTGCTTCTTGAGTATCATCATCGAGATGTACGAGAACATTCCTAACCTCAGCAGCAATAATATCAAACAACTCTGTCTTAGCCTTCCTGTTGCCCTCAAAATCCTGCTATTTCTCTCTTTCCATATGCTCCACACTACTACAGATAGCACAGTTCTAGCCATAGTACCCATCGTCTCCCTCCTATCATATTTAGTCAAGATGTAGTCACCAACCTTAGCTAGGACTGGTTCTGTGAGGTCAAAAATTCCCAATTTCAGTAAACTCCTTTTTAGAATATAATTAGTGTAGCCGCACCTAAAAAAAGATGGTCCGCCGTTTCAATTTCATCCCCCTCATATAACACACACCCTGTTTCCAGGTCCGGCCACCACCTGTGCAAAACATCCCTAGTAGATAGCTTCTGGAGGAATGCCTTAAGCAAAGTCAGGCTCATCTTCGTCACATTGTCCTTATACCAAATCAACGAAGAGAATCGAAATGGGGGTCTCGGCTCGTGGATTCCTTCCCAAGCCGACCTGAAGGTGAACCCTCCAGAGCCGGCCCAGCTCCAAGCATCACTACCTGCGGTTAGTGAAAAATTTTGTAGAAGAGGCAAGAAAGGTTCGATATGCGGATCAGTAATCCAGTCACTCCCATCCCAGTAGTCTTTTACCCTCTTACCTGTTGCATCCTGAGGAGTGGCATATATATCTGCCAAAGGACCACACGGTAACCAGTTGTCTTGCCAGAAAAGGGTAGTAGCGCCGTCCCGTACTTCCCTCTTGATAAGCTTTTTTGAGAAGCGTCTACAGTTTAGCATAAATTTCCATGTTCCAGATTGGGTAACTGAGCTCTTAGCTCCAAAGAATTGGACAGTATCCCTATAATTTGTGTGCATATACTTTGCCCAAAGTCCGTCAGCAGACAAAAGTCTCCATGTAAGCCGTACCCCAGCCGCAATATTGACATCAGTTAGCAGTCTCAGGCCAACTCCCCCTTCCTTCTTTGGGATACACATATCTTTCCATGCCCACACTTTAGAAGAGCCACAAATGAATTTCCTGCATGCCATTGTAATGATCCGTAGCACCGATTTAGGAATACGGTACACAAGCAACCAAAAATTAATCATGCCATAAATGACGGTTCTAACCAACTCAATACGCCCAGCGACCGATAGTGTACTAGATGTCCATGCCATGAGACTTTTATTGCATTTATCAATCAACCTTGCAAACATAGAAGTTTTTGGATACTTTGTAGACAAGGGGAGACCCAGATAGGTGGTGAACGAGCTACCAACTTTAATACCCAACATGCTGCCTAACTGTAGTGGATGTTTCGTGCCTTTACTGAAGATTGCCATACTCTTATCCCAATTTATTTCCAGGCCTGTAAGGAGTGAAAAGTTTCCTAACAAAAGTCTAAGACCAGAGAAGGAATGTTCATTAGCACGACAGAACAACAGTAGATCATCTGCAAAAAGGAGATGTGAAATAGACCCCCTTCTTCTCATAGGTTGTATATTGCCATTGGAAATCGCAGCTTCAATAAGGAGAGAGAAAGCCTCCATGGTTATAACAAAGAAGAATGGAGAGAGGGGATCCCCCTGCCTGAGTCCCCTATTTCCATCAAAGTAACCAACTGGCGAGCCATTTACCATTACCAAGAACGTCGGCGTAGTAATACATTCAGTAATCCAAGAGATAAATTTCCTGCCGAACCCCATACGGTGCATGATATATAGAATAAATTCTCGGTTTACACTGTCAAAAGCTTTGCGCAGATCTAGCTTTAAGCATGCTCTTGATCCCATGGGGTTGCTGAAATCTCGAATTTGTTCATGAGCAAGCAAAGAACTATCAGAGAGGAGTCTGCCCTTCAAGAAGGCCGACTGATTGGGGGATATAAGTTCATGCACCACAGTCTTTAGCCTATTACATATGACTTTACTGATAGCCTTATAAATTACATTGCAACAAGCAATAGGCCTATAGTCACTCAGGCTAGAGGCCGAAGCTTTTTTAGGCACAAGGGTCAGATTTGTATGATTAAGAGGGTGCATAAGAGAGGCATTGCGAAAAAATGAATGTATAGCTCTAGATACATCATTACCTATAGTGCTCCACCCATGTTGAAAGAAGTACCCATTAAAGCCATCTGGGCCAGGGGATTTATCCACCCATATTTGGAAAACAGCTTCTTTGATCTCTTCATCATCAATATCACGATCAAGCCAGTTTGTTGCCTCAGTTGTCAGAATCTTCTTAGTCACTATCTTAGGGAAGACATTCCAATAGTTAGATTGATGGTAAAGATCGGCATAGAATTTGGGAGCACTGGATCTTAAATCTTCAAATACATTAGAGTGGACCCCTGAGGCATCAACCAGGTGTCCCAGATTATTGAAGCTTTGTCTGGCCTTCATAGCTTTATAAAAGAATTTTGTGTTCTTGTCACCAAGAGATAGCCAGGATTGTCTACTTTTTTGTCTTAGCATTTCCTCCTCCTCCTTCATTAGCCCACATAGCTTTTGAGATAGACCCTGCTCCTCCTTCTCGAGGCTGAGATCACTAGACAGGTTGAGATCTTTTCGCAAGAGCTCAAGGGATTCCCGACAGCGTTCAACTTCAGATTTATTG
Organism: Scilla litardierei; assembly: GCA_030789695.1. Taxonomy (NCBI): domain Eukaryota; kingdom Viridiplantae; phylum Streptophyta; class Magnoliopsida; order Asparagales; family Asparagaceae; genus Scilla; species Scilla litardierei. The sequence goes on from CM061133.1 coordinate 219,510,668, forward strand.
TACGCCCCCAGGACCTAAGGGCATGCTTTAGATTCCGCATTTTGATGAATAATATATGCTTAGGGGAGCCGATAACTTGTTGGTTCCAGACAGAGTCAAGAACATCCTGATAACCTGTTTTATTTACCCAAGAATTAAAAAATTTGAAGGGTTTTGGGTAGGATTTCACCTTGGTGTGTAGATTGATGAGCATCGTGGAGTGATCACTTGTTGAGGGATCCAGATACTCGACAAATGAGTTCGGCAGGACATCCAGAAAGCTCGCATTACAAAGCACTCTATCAAGTCTAGCTGTAATTCTCCGTGAACCCAACCGACGATTACACCAGCTCATGGTAGAACCAATTGCTTTGAGATCGAGGAGGCCGCAGCTGTTGATACAATCATTGAACTCATTCAAAACTTCCATCACACAACTTCTCCCCCCACACTTTTCATTTAAATACCGTACACAATTGTAATCCCCAGCCAACAACCATGCGTTCCCATTGATATTACCCGCTTCCGCAGTCAAACGCTCCCATAGTAGCTGCCTCTCACTACGGAGGTTAGAAGCATACACGCCTGTAATGACAAAAGTCAGCCCCCCTTCATGAGTGCACCTTAAAGTAGCGTGTTGCAATGAGGCTGATAAAAGAGAAGCTTGCCAACAGTCATTGTCCCAGGCAATGACAATGCGACCCTTAGAGCCAGACATGAAATTCCCAAACATAGAACACTTCCGAGGAAAATAAGATTTCCACTTACCTCCACTCTCTTTTAGCTTAGTTTCCAGCAAAATAACCATAGAAGGCTTAATTTTCTGTAGTTGGTTTCTGAGATCTCTCCTTCTTACCGCATTGTTGAGACCTCTTGTGTTCCAGACAAATACCGACATTAACTTATAGTTGAGTTTGGCCGCGGCAAGGCCCCTTCTTTAAGGCGTGTACTTTTACGCACTCCCACTCCCAATGTCGAATTAGAAACATGGGACTTCTTACTAGCACTGGCCTCATTTCCCCTGGCCTGAATGCATTGCTCCTGCTCCCATTCTGGGTTAATGATAGTAAGCTTCTCTGGTCTTGCATCTGATAGTATATTTGGTTTCGCGACGGCCTGATTGATTTTCTCCTGAACTGGTCCTTCATCCGAAATATCACAGACCGCATCCCACGGTGCAGCCCTTCCATCGCTGATTCCCAATGTGCAATTGGCAGCGTGATCATTTGGAGAAGCGCTTATTAGCGCAACAGTAGCATGACGGGACATAACCTCAACCGACAGCAGGTCTGGGATATAGACTGGAGGGGAATTTGGCTTGAGGGGTGAATTTGTTTTTGGATTAGAAGTAGTAGGTTGGCGACTAACCGCAGGCATCAGGAGGTTAGGGGAAATCTGTGAACAACTGACCGAAGGGGGGTTTGGCTTGTGGGGAGGAATGTGTGAAGGGGAGATAGGCAAGCTTGACGGCAACTCATGCACAGTAGAAAGGACCTGGGGCTGCACATCAGAGACCTTCTCAACTGAGGTCTGCGAGGGTGTAACAGGTTTATCACTAACAACATTAGGGTTAGAGTTATCAATTGGTTGGATTGAAGGGAGCTGGGGCTTGTCAGGGCACTTTTCATCAGAATGTCCAAAACAGATAAACTTACTACATCTTGGAGGCTCCCCCTCGTATTTTGTTTCTATATTAACAACTGAGCCATCATCCAACTCTAGACTCACCTGCTGTGGGAGAGCCTTAGTTGCATCAACCTCGACTAGACATCTAGCGTACGATAAACGGTCCAGTCTAGCCGTTGATCTGTCTAGGCAAATAGGCAATCCGATAATTGAAGAAGCAATATTTAAAATTTCCTTGGTCCACATACCTAGGGGAAGGCCGTGAAATTGGATCCATACTGGTACGGCTGATAGCTGATCGCTCCGGGATGTAACCCTAAAGAACGGTTGTAGTTTTACCACAAGTGCACGGTGTAGCAGCGAGCGGGATATCGAACATAGGGAGGACGAATGATCGTGCTTGTTCCAATCACCCTGGCTATTCAAGAAGAAAGACTTGCCTTTGGCGATCCTGTCACAATCGTCAGACAAAGTGCGGAAATATCAAATCAAATAAAGAACGTCTAGGGAATGGGGAATCCCCGCCACTCACCGTATCTCATAAATGTGGTTCGTCGGTTTCAAAATTGCTAGATTGAGATTTTGGATGGACTAGTTGCAACTGAATGTAGAACCAAGCTCACGCTCTCGCGCTGTTGCCGGTCTATAGCTATCCTAGGTTTGGGTCCAATCTCTTGCAAACCCTAGCCTAGGAAAGCTAGCATTAGGATCAACATCATCGTCCAATCGCGCACCGAGCCCAATCTCTTGCAAACTCGGCTCGCGATCTAGATTGGGATAGTTCCTACCCGTCCAATCTCTTGCAAACGGGTATTGGCACGGAATTGCAACCGGAAACCCTAGTATCGGTCCAATCTCTTGCAAACCGATACTACGGAAATTCGATTCCAACCCAATTTGGATTTCTAGGGTTTCCTATCGAATCGGGATCCAATCTCTTGCAAATCCCGATCGGTATGAACTCCTAGCTAACCGTAGTAAATTGATCCCAACCTAATCCCTAGATATCAATTCTAGCAAGATTTCTACTAATTCATCACAAATATGAAGTTGGGCTTGTAGGGTTCATCCCCACGCCCCAAGACGTGGCGACTACTCACAATTCATAGCAAGATCACAAAAATAATCAATGAAATAAGCAATAGAATTCATCACAATATTGAGATATGCAATAAAAATAGAATTTTTAGAGAAGAGAAAGACAAACCAATGGAGTTCTTCAATTAATCCAACAAAAATCAAACTTTTTCTCCTCTCCAATCTCAAGAATAAAACTAAAAAAGCTAATCTAAAAAGCTGCAAAAAATCTAAGGAGAAGCTCTCTAAAACTAGGGTAAAACAGGGGTTAAATAGCCCCCAAAATCGTCCAAAAACTGTGACCAAAATACCCCTGCGCAGCCTGTTTTCCGCAATTTTCGCTACAGGCAGCGCGTCGCACTCGGCCGAGTGACAAAAGTCGCTCGGCCGAGTGAGAAACCCTGTAATTTTCGAGTAAGTCGGGGCCTTCAGGGGTCTCTACTTCGGGAGCGGCTCGGCCGAGTGCGTTGTCGTCACTCGGCCGATGGCTTCATTGTACTCGGGCGGACAGGATTCTCCACTCGGCCGAGTGGGTCTTCTGAAGCTCAGGCAGCCGAAAAACAGAAACTTGGAGATTTTTGAAGGGCTTCGTCTGGGCGCCACTCGGGCGGACGTGATGTCTTCACTCGGCCGATGTGGTCTCCGTCGCTCGGCCGAGTGCACAGGTAAATCGTGTCTGATCTGGTCGGCCGAGCGGTGTCTCGCTGGTCGGCCGAGTGGCTCCTCCACTCGGCCGAGTGGGACACTAAACATGCCCAATCTGCTTATTTTGGCCTCCTCGTCGCTCCTGCGACGTCCGTTCTTCTTCCGCTCCCCTCCAACAGCAAAATACCCCTCGGGGAGGTCGTCGGTGACCCTCTGGAGTAAGCGCATCTCTAGATCACTCCAAATCGCGCCAAATCACCTGAAATGCGACAAAAACAACAAATCGTGAAAAGCATCGCAATATTGTCGATATATCGTGAAAAACATGATTTGGGCGATCTAAATGGCATGCAAACATGCGGGAAAAAGGTGTAAAATAAGGAGTGATCAAAATCCCCCAAGCTTGCCTCTTACTCGTCCTCGAGGAAGACAAGTAAATGGCGAACCCGGTGGAATTTGGGAAACGAAAATGGCGAAAAATGAAAAATGAAAAACGGAGAAGAATGGAAAACGAAATGAAAATAAAGAAGAGAGAGAGAGAGAGGCGAAGAGGTAGGCTACTAGATCATTTTCTCAGGACGGGGGTTTCACTTACTCATATAGCATGCACCGAATGAAAAACTCATGTCAAAAGATTTTATTCTGATATCATAGTATAATAGTGCAAATAGAAACGGAAAACCCACGAACAAAGATATAATCATGAAAAACGGAATAATTCTAAAATTAACATCGTCTGAATCATTTAAAGCGGTATACAAATCACAGATCACACACTTTTCAATTGAATGCTTTCTATCAGGAGTATAAGAGTATCACACAATAGAATAGAGAGAATAGAAAAGTATGGATTTCATGAAATGAACGCTAGGCTTAGATTTCTGGATTTCGTAAAGCTAGAAATAATCTCACCGAGTATAGAATATTTCTTAGCCTAGGTTGTCGTGCACGTCAAGTAGTCACTCTCTCACACATCAATGGATCCCCTCCCCCAAGCTTATCTATAAGCGTGGTGGCATAAAAAATATTCACATCCCCATTTTTATATAGCTCCAAATGTAATAAGAAGAAAGAAGAAAGGAAGAAAGTGGGATGGGATCTTTTATTGAGGATTTTTCCTCTTTTCTCTTTTTTTTTGTTTTTTTTTCAATGTAGCATATATACACAACGATCCCAACTCAAAGAGAGATAATGATATACAAGAATATTCTTCTCTCTTTTATTATTATATTTTGTTTTGAATAAGAAAATTGGAGCTAGGAATTAATAGCGGGGGAAATGCCATATAATAGAATCGCTAAGGGGAGATTCACCAATGATTTTAAAAGTAGAGAAATGATGTTCAAGATTTGTGGAGAAAGAAATAGATATAACTCTCGGTTCACTCTATAAGACATGCACGACAACTTCAGCAGGGTAATCTAATCTACTCAGTTTCGATCACAAAAAAGCTAACTAATCCAGATTTATCATAGCTAACATCATTCGATCATCCTGAAGTGAAGTGTACAATTCATGCATATAGAAGTGATATAGGAAAAAGAAATCAGTACTCCAGATATAAGCATTCAATGCGTGAATCTTGGTGTGTTTTCTGTGATAGTATACATATGAATATTCAGACTCAGCTAATAATAGAACTTCATCCATTTTCATGTGTCAAAAGTGTGGGTTACTATCTCTAGATGCAAGGCAAGTCATAGCATATGATATCAGAGATAAAGTCTAAGACATGACAAATAAAGCATGCATATAGAGTAAGCTAAATCCAACGTCATCATCATCACAGAAAAGTCATCTCTAGCATGAGATGAAAAAGAAATAAAGATAAAGGGAAAAAAAGAACTATTTATAATGCGGCACACAGAAAAAATAAGAAAAACGTGATGCATGGCAAAACAAAAGAAAAATGATAAAAGATAAGTGCAAAAGCGAAGAATGGTGTAAAAAACTAAAAATAAAGGTGGCAAATCGAAAAAGAACGTGAGAACTCACTCCCCCAAGCTAAATGGCACAGTGTCCTCAATGTGCAAAGTGTGGCGCACCGAGAGACAAGAAGTGAAAGGGGCAGGTGAGGATGCATGCATGAAAAATGAAAATAAAAGGAAAAATAAAGAAATGAAAATAAGATGCGGACATGATGCATGCGCAGATAGGAGTGATACAGATATATAAGTGGCACCAAAAACTCTCCCTCTCTCCCAAAAAAGATATATAAAGATATGATCAAAAAGAGAATCCCAAAATAAGTGCGGGGAGGGGGTGGACAAAAAGGCATCAGGACCCAGCAGAAACGGGCAGCACAACGGCAAAAGGAATCGATGGCATCAAGGGTGCCTAGGAAGGTGGTGCTGCACCGTCTCCGTCCTGAGGCGGAGGTGGTGGTGGTGTCTGGACAGGCCGCTGAGCGGGTGTGGGTGTGGAAGTGGTAGCAGGTCGGGTGTGTGTGGAAGTGTGGGTGGGAACCTGCTGGGTGGGTGGGGGTACGCGCGGGAGACGCTCCAGAACCTGGGTGAGACAGTAATGAATCTGCGGTCGCAGCTCGAAGCGGCCAGCCATCGCAGAGACGGTGGAGGACAGGGTCCTAAGGTCGCCTCTGAGGCCACTCACCGCCCCCTCTAGAGCACGAATGCTCTGAAGTACAGTGTCAGGGGGAGGTGGTGCAGAGGGACGCACTGGGCGGGGCTGTGCAGGGCATGGCTGGCGTACTCAGGTCGCGTATGTGACGGGCTCAGCGGGGAAGGGCACGAAAGGTGCTGCACTCGCAAATATGGGCCTGGCCTCAGTGTGAGGCCGGGGCACAGACTGGTGAGAAGTGGAGGCAGCAGCAGCGAAAGAAGAGTGCAAAAATGGCAGCGAGGCGGCCAGAGAGGTCGGTGGCACAGAAGTGTGGACAGACGCCACGACGCTCTCGGAAAATACAGCAGGGGTGGAGACAGAGGTGACTACCGCTGGGGTGGAAGTGTGTGGACCAAAAGGTGCAACCCCAGCGGAGATCATGCTAGCCATGGTCTCCACGACCGCGGAAAACGAGGGCTCTCCACTCTTAACAAAGGTCGGTGGGCGCTCGGGGAGTGCGGAGCAAAGAGGCTCGACGGGCAGAGGGCCAGTGGTGGTGGTGGGAGTGGTGGTGACAGCCTCGGAAGTGGTGGAGGTGGTGGCAGTGGGCTCAGCTGAGGTGCTCTCGACACCGACAGAGGTGTCAGGAGCAGCGGAAACGTCAGGTATGGGCTGAGGGGCCACAGGGTCAGCAGGGGCAGCAGGCTCGGCAGGGTGTGCAACAGGGTCTACAGGGGCAGCGTGGGCCTGCTCGGCCTCCTCGGCCTCGAGCACGTAAGCAGCGGGGATGAGAACATCCATCATAGGGAGCCAGTCAACGTGGGCTGGTGCAATCTGAGTCCGAGCAGGGCTCGGGAGAATCATGTAATCGGCCCCGTAAGGGCCGTGCAACCAGACCCAGTGACGCTCACCGTGCGGACGAAGCATCTTCATCCGGGCCATAACATCTATCGACAGAGAAGTGGGGCCTGGGACGCGTCGCAAGTCGTCGGGGAAGTCCTCGCCGGTCATAAGAGCAAGCAAGGTGATCAGGCCGCCGCAGCATATCGGTGAGCGAGCGCCCACCGATACGATGATGCGGTCCAAAAACCAAGCCGCGATATCGATCACGACGGCGGGGACAAGCTCATCGCCATCCCTAGATAGAGATCTGGGACGCGTCATCGCGTAGAGCATGTAGAGCTCTGGCGTAGACATCGTGCCCGGCTCATATCTGGCCAAAAAGGTCGTCGCCATAAGGCGCTGAGCAATGCGGAGGCATGGATGGACAATGGCCGAGGCCTTGGCCCTACTAGGGTCAAAGGCAGCGTGAAGACCCGTAATCCGGGCCCAGAAGGCACCGGCGTCGAAGGAAGGTGGGGGGATATGGGTGGGGCCGTAACCGCGATGGGCACCGGGGACAGCGGGCCACGAGAAAAACGCTCTCATCATATCGAGAGTGACCTGGCACTCTCGATCCATGAACCGAAACGAGCATCCCTCGTCGATCCGGGCGATCGAACTCAGAACCTCAAGTGTCAGGCGGGTGAACGTGTCCGCCGACACCTGGAAGAAATCTCGCCAGCCCACGTTGTCGTACAACGTGAGCATCCCCTCTAGTACCCCCAGGCATCCTAGGTCAGCGAGGTGTGCAAACCTGGAGGGTACGATCGAGCGCTGGGAGATACGGTCGAAGACGGCGCGGTGTGCGTCATCTCGGAACGTAATCCTGAGCGGCCCGACAAGTGGAGCCGGAGGTGGTGGCTGTGCAGCGGCAGGGAGAGGCTGTGCGGGCTGTGGGTGCACTGCAGGCTGTGCGGGGTGTGCGGGGCCTGCAGGCTGTGCTGGGTGGACAGCGTGTGTGGAAGACGGTGGAGGAGAGTCCTCCAACTCGTGGGAGGGGCCGGCATCATCCGATCGCTTCCGCTTGGCGGAAGCTCTCTTCGACCGCGGCCGTGTCCGGGGCGGTATATCGGCCCCGAGCGCGCCGAAAAGTGTAAAAAGTGCGGTGTGTGTAAAAGAGTGGAAGGAGTATACCCAGACACGCTGCGAGTGCTCAGCAATGGAAGCGTGCAAAGTCAGCACCTCCACGAAGCTCAAATCAGTCCCGAGAAGCTCCCCTGGGCTCCCCTAAGCTCCCAAAAACAACCTGCGCATGAAATGGAGATATCAGCGGGTAATAGTCAAAACGTATGGAGCATTAGGGGTATCATAGATAGATATAGGAATTGATTTGGGTTTGGGGGTCGTTTAACACATGGATCCTCAAAAAATACTCAAAAAGAGGCGAAAAAGGCGAAATAGGGGTACCGGAGGTGGTCGGAGCGGCGGCCGCCGGCGGCGACTCGGGCGAGTCACGGCGGGGGGTCGGCCGGCGATGGCTGGCCGAGCGGCGACGCGACGACGGCAGTCGGGCGAGTAAGGGGTGAGAGCGGGTGAGGGAAGCTGAAAGGTCGGGGGGCGCGATCGGTTTTAGCGTTTCGAAAAACGTGTCCCCCTCGACCCCTTATATAGCAGAAGTTACGACTCGGCCGAGTGACTAGGTCACTCGGCCGAGTGGAATCAATGGAAATTCCTCCCCGCTTACGCATCGGCCGAGTGGCCTTGCCAGCCTCGGCCGAGTGGAGTAAGTCCATTCGGCCGAGTGGCTTAAGCTACTCGACAAGACTCGCCCTAGGAGCGTATCCGTTTTACTCGGCCGAGTGAAAATATATACTCGGCCGAGTAGCATTTATACTGAAATCAGGAAAATAAACAGAGAGTTGGGTACAGCAGACTTCCCTCGTTCGTGAGCGGCTCGACCGGACGAACTTGTGTACTCGGCCGAGTGACTAGTATACTCGGCCGAGTGAGCCTTGTGTTCTGCTGTTTGTCTTCGTTTGGGCTCTAAACTCCGTCTTTCTTCCTCCAGTCGATTCCATCTTCCTCCTAAGCATCGAGCGCCTTCTTGGGGCACTCCTCGTCGTCTCGTTCATCCTCCTCATGATGGATCTACCTATCTCCTCTCCTGTCAAGAAAAATAGGACCCGTTATCACAAAATTTTTGGGCGAACGACTCAAAACACTAAAAATTTCTAAAACGAAAATAAAGAAAAAGTGAAAATAAAGCGAAAACCGTCGGGTTGCCTCCCGACAAGCGCTTGTTTAAGGTCGTGAGCTCGACCCCCTATAATTTTCAATCAATGCGGGATGTTTGGTGCATATGAGATGCACCCATCAAACTTTCCGGGGAGCGCGCTTGGATTTGGACGTGGCGGCGTGTTCTCCCTCGGTGGTCTCCCATCTCGAATAGTGTTAGGGGGAGGCTCCCCCAAGCTAGCATTTGCTCCGGTCAACGGCTTCACCGGTGATGCCGATTTCCGTACCGGAGGAGCTTTCTTTGGAGACTTTAATTTCGAGAGCTTACAGAGCTCTCGAATCCTTGCGACATCAGCGTCGCCTTCATCATCTTCAGCAGAGAGGTCGGGGGAATCATCTTTCTTCTCATTTTGGCCTAAATCCGGGCCTTCCTCGAAATCTTCATCGAATAGAGCGCCAATAGAGTGGGGGATCGCCTCCTCAATTACCTCATCAAGGAGGTCCATGTAATCAAGCTCCTCGTGGTAAGGCATGTGCTTCATAGCCTTAGGAATGTGAAGCTCCACCTCGATGTTACCGACATTTAAAGTTAGGGTACCTTCGCGCACGTCGACAATCACTCCGGCGGTGGCGAGGAACGGGCGTCCAAGTATCAATGAAGTATCTCCCTCCTCCTTAACGTCCATGATCACGAAGTCACATGGCAAGAATATTCCCCCCGGGACTTGTAGCGGGATGTCTTCGGCGATCCCCACCGGCCTTGTTATCCGTCCATCGGCTAATTGAATGCGCATGTCGGTGGGTTTCAACTTTGTCCCGGTGTTTAGCCTTAAGAACATGGAGAGAGGCATGAGGCTCACACTAGCCCCTAGATCAACCAACGCCTTTTAAAGAGGAACGCCGCCCAAGGTGCAAGGAATCCAAAAACTCCCCGGATCTTTAAATTTTATCGGCTCCTTCTCTCTCTTGGTGAACCAAGAGCCCTCCTCGGCTAGCATGATCTTCTCCTTCCTCTTTCTCCCCGAGATCAAGTCCTTTAAGAATTTAGCATATGTGGGGATCTCCACGATGGCGTCGAGGAAGGGAATATTGAGGCTAACTCCTCTTAGATACTCGAGAAACTTCGCTAGCCTTTTCTCCATTTTCGCTCTAGCGAGCCTTTGGGGGAATGGGACCGGTGGCATGAAGCGCCTCTCCTCGATCAATTGTTCCGCTCTAGATTTCTCCTTTTCTTGTGGCTCTTTCTCCTTATCATCTTCAACTACCGGCTCAATTGGATCCAAGCTTTCCTCCACGAGCTCCTCGGTAGGAATCATGGCGGGGGTGGTATCCTTTCCGCCTCTAGTGGTAACGGCAACTACGGCATTGATGTGGCCGGTGTTGCTCCGTGGGTTTTGCTCGGGTTGCGTTGGCAATCGTTGAGTGTTCCGATTTAGCAACGCTAATTGCTCCGATATTTGAGCCACAACGGTATTAAGAGAGTCTTGCCCCGCCTTCAAGCTAGCATTGACCTTATTTTGATCGACCATAAACGCCTCCACTCTAACTTCGAAGTCGGATCGTTGTTGAGCTTGTGGAGGGTTTTGATTTTGATTCCTCCACCCTTGATTGTATCCGGGTGGCCTATATGGTGGAACTTGTTGCTTTGGTTGAAAATTTTGTTGAGTAGGCCCCCTCGGTGGATAGTTTTGTTGTTGGGGTGGTAGTGGTGGTCGGGCTTGTTGAGGTGGCGGTTGTGGCGGGTTCAAAGCTCCTTCATTGTTGGCGTAAGAGAATCCGGGATGATTTCTTGCGGCCGGATTGGCCCAATATCCTTGGTTCCCCGCAACATATTGTACTTGCTCCAAGGATCCTTCTCCTTGCTCTCCTCCCGAGTACATGGCTTGAGATTGGTCTTGCCATTCACACATTTGGTTCGTTGGAGCGGAGGTAGAAGGGGCTCCTTGGGGCTCCGTGATAAACTTCTCCAATCTCTCCACTACCTTGTGGAGAGAATCAAACTTGCTCGTAAGCTCCGCTACGGCCTTCGCCTCGTAGATGCTAGTTGGCTTTAAGGAGGACGTAGAGTGTCCTCGCTCATCGCCCCATTGTTTATTATTTGAGGCCATCTCCTCAATTAGGGCCGTAGCTTCCTCGGGAGTCTTTGACAAGATAGCACCATTCGCCACGGCATCAATAATTTGTTTGGTCCCCGGTTGGAGACCGTTGTAGAAGCTATGAACTAACTCACAGTCTTCAATGCTATGATGCGGGCATTGATGCTGCAAATCCTTAAAACGCTCCCAAGCTTCATAGAGCGTCTCCTGTGGTCCTTGCTTGAAGGACATGAAAGCGCTCCGGATCTTCACCGTCTTGGATGGCGGATAGAACTTGTCAATAAATGCACTCGCCAACTCGTCCCAAGTGGTGAAGACACCCTCAGCTTGCGTCCTCAACCAGTATAGTGCCTTGTCCTTTAGCGTGAAAGGGAAGAGACGCAGTCTGATGGCATCGATGGAGACCCCCGGCATCTGGAATGTGGCGCACTTCGACAAGAACGATTGGATGTGGTAGTGGGGATTTTCATGGACATTCCCATGAAATGGATCATACTGCATCAGAACCACTAGTCCAGTCTTTAGCTCGAAGCTCTTGTCAGCCGCCAACCCCGGCATGGCAATGTATGAGGTAGTAGAAGAGGTCTTAGGCCGAAGCCTATCTCAAATAGAAATTAGCCTCGCCATCCTTGCCGCCAATTGTTCAGGAGTTTCCGGGTTGGTCATAAACCGCCCTTCCGGATTTTGTCTCCTTTCCGCTCTAAGTCTCCGCGCGGTACGTTCGATCTCTGGATCTAACAATATAGCTTCAGGGTCCGCCGTAGATCTCGTGTACAAGCACAGGGAAAACAGAGTTTCAAAGAGATGATTAGTACCGTGGAAGGGTTAGGTAAAAAAAATGGAGATAATAGTGATAATAGTGAAAAAAAAGAAGTAGCTAGGGGTGGTAAGATCAAACGCAATCGCCTCCCCGGCAACGGCGCCAAAAACTTGATCGCTCCGGGACGTAACCCTAAAGAACGGTTGTAGTTTTACCGCAAGTGCACGGTGTAGCAGCGAGCGGGATATCGAACACAGGGAGGACGAATGATCGTGCTTGTTCCAATCACCCTGGCTATTCAAGAAGAAAGATTTGCCTTTGGCGATCCTGTCACAATCGTCAGACAAAGTGCGGAAATATCAAATCAAATAAAGAACGTCTAGGGAATGGGGAATCCCCGCTACTCACAGTATCTCATAAATGTGGTTCGTCGGTTTCAAAGTTGCTAGATTGAGATTTTGGATGGACTAGTTACAACTGAATGTAGAACCAAGCTCACGCTCTCGCGCTGTTGCCGGTCTATAGCTATCCTAGGTTTGGGTCCAATCTCTTGCAAACCCTAGCCTAGGAAAGCTAGCATTAGGATCAACATCATCGTCCAATCGCGCACCGAGCCCAATCTCTTGCAAACTCGGCTCGCGATCTAGATTGGGATAGTTCCTACCCGTCCAATCTCTTGCAAACGGGTATTGGCACGGAATTGCAACCGGAAACCCTAGTATCGGTCCAATCTCTTGCAAACCGATACTACGGAAATTCGATTCCGACCCAATTCGGATTTCTAGGGTTTCCTATCGAATCGGGATCCAATCTCTTGCAAATCCCGATCGGTATGAACTCCTAGCTAACCGTAGTAAATTGATCCCAACCTAATCCCTAGATATCAATTCTAGCAAGATTTCTACTAATTCATCACAAATATGAAGTTGGGCTTGTAGGGTTCATCCCCACGCCCCAAGACGTGGCGACTACTCACAATTCATAGCAAGATCACAAAAATAATCAATGAAATAAGCAATAGAATTCATCACAATATTGAGATATGCAATAAAAATAGAATTTTTAGAGAAGAGAAAGACAAACCAATGGAGTTCTTCAATTAATCCAACAAAAATCAAACTTTTTCTCCTCTCCAATCTCAAGAATAAAACTAAAAAAGCTAATCTAAAAAGCTGCAAAAAATCTAAGGAGAAGCTCTCTAAAACTAGGGTAAAAACAGGGGTTAAATAGCCCCCAAAATCGTCCAAAAACTGTGACCAAAATACCCCTGCGCAGCCTGTTTTCCGCAATTTTCGCTACAGGCAGCGCGTCGCACTCGGCCGAGTGACAAAAGTCGCTCGGCCGAGTGAGAAACCCTGTAATTTTCCAGTAAGTCGGGGCCTTCAGGGGTCTCTACTTCGGGAGCGGCTCGGCCGAGTGCGTTGTCGTCACTCGGCCGATGGCTTCATTGTACTCGGGCGGACAGGATTCTCCACTCGGCCGAGTGGGTCTTCTGAAGCTCAGGCAGCCGAAAAACAGAAACTTGGAGATTTTTGAAGGGCTTCGTCTGGGCGCCACTCGGGCGGACGTGATGTCTTCACTCGGCCGATGTGGTCTCCGTCGCTCGGCCGAGTGCACAGGTAAATTATGTCTGATCTGGTCGGCCGAGCGGTGTCTCGCTGGTCGGCCGAGTGGCTCCTCCACTCGGCCGAGTGGGACACTAAACATGCCCAATCTGCTTATTTTGGCCTCCTCGTCGCTCCTGCGACGTCCGTTCTTCTTCCGCTCCCCTCCAACAGCAAAATACCCCTCGGGGAGGTCGTCGGTGACCCTCTGGAGTAAGCGCATCTCGAGATCACTCCAAATCGTGCCAAATCACCTGAAATGCGACAAAAACAACAAATCGTGAAAAGCATCGTAATATCGTCGATATATCGTGAAAAACATGATTTGGGCGATCTAAATGGCATGCAAACATGCGGGAAAAAGGTGTAAAATAAGGAGTGATCAATAGCATATCTCTGTCGTGTCGGAAAGATGGGCTCCATTTCTGCAAAAAAGTCAGTCTTCCATCGAATAGCCATGGCCCCCCCATGAAGCACCCGCTCGCACTCCTCTGGGCAATCAAATCTGAAGTAGAAGAACCCATTCTCTCGACTATAGATTTGAACCCCCTTCTTTAATCTCCACAGTCGATCAACCCATGCCCGAAGTTGACCATAGTAGGGTACATCACCAAGGACATATCCCACCAACGTGTTTTTCCAACGTTCTGCTCCTTTCTCCAGCATAGAGCTTAATACACGGCCAACACAATCTCCATTTTCCTTGACAACAGGTGGAACAAATGACATGGTAAGCGAATCATCATAGGATCTACGATTAGCACATACCTCAGACCAAGAGGGTTTTGGTCCTGAAGTATTAATGTGAAGGGAGATGTTTGGTCTTATTGGCATTTTATCAAGCACCCTCTGTGCCTCTACCTTGTTGCTGGTAGTATTCCCATTCCCCGCAGCATCAGAATGCCGATGTAGAGTTGGCCCACCTCTTTGCACCTTAGTGTCCCCTCGATGTTGAATATTTTCATTAAATCTGACCCCTCGTCCTGGGGCAATGCCAGCCCTATGAGGATGTTTCACGAAACCCAGATCCCTGTCAAGCCGTGGCCTACCTCTATCTTTGCGTGATACCACCTTCCATGCCTCCTCAACCCGCTCTACATTAGGGTTAAAGCTTGTCGAACCCTCAATGATATATCCCTCTTTCCCCAGGGTTGTAATCCTCTCCCCGTCGCCAGGTAATTCGCCAGAGCCTCCATTGATGATAATAGAGATACCTTTATTTCTTTCGTAGCCTTCACTCCCCAGCGTGGGATCTATACCGAGCTTGCCATCGATCTCAAGACTTATCTTCCCGCTGACGTCTATATTACCAGAGCCATCTATGCCGAGCTTGCCGTCAATATTGCCAGAGCCGCCGCCGCCATTGGGATCCCCCGTGTCGCCAGAGCTCACCATTTTTCAGTATTGATAGCTCATATATATTCCCCGTTTCAATATATATATATATATATATATATATATATATATATATATATCTCTCTCTCTCTCTCTCTCTCTCTCTCTCTCTCTCCGCTCCAAAGCCAAGGGGTGCGGGTTTCGAGGCCTATGGCCGCCGTGACTTGGTAATTGTTGTGGAATTTGTTGTGGAATTATTTACCCTGGGGTTACATCTCCCCTCTCGGACTAACCCGGGGGCCGTTGGGGGCACGGCGATCACCCCCCAGTTTGCATAGTCTCGGCGGGCTCTCGCCTTACCCTCCTAAAAAAAGCCGAAGGCAGGGGGAGGGGGTTGGGGATTTTTCTGGGTTTTCAAATATATATATATATATATATATATATATATATATATATATATATATATATATATATATATATATATCTCTCTCTCTCTCTCTCTCTCTCTGCTTTTCATTCAAGAACCCCTCACCGTCGACAAACCCCCACACACTCTCTCGTTCTCCCCTTCGTCGAAAGCAGCTGCTACTGCTGCTGCGTACGCCTCGCCGCCCAGCTCACGTTCCGTCCACCACCACCGCTCCCAGTGGTCTCCGACAATCACGCCGTCACCTTCACCCAGGCCACACACCCCCTCCTCCGCTCTTCGATTGCTACTCGCCCTCCGCCGTCGACCGCCGCAGCCCTCCACCCACACTGCACCGCTCCTCGCCATCACCGTAGCAGCGCTCCTCCGCTCCACCCTCGACGGCCCCCACTCTGACGGAGCTCCACTCTCGCTCTGACAGCACACCCCCAACAGCGAGCTCCAACCCGTTTCGTCGTTCACTGATGAAGCCCAGCAACAAGCTGAGCTCGCTGCCCCCCGCTCGTCGCCATCGTACTCGGCCTCTACCGAGCACACAGACGTCACCGCTCGAACACCGCCTTCCCTCCGACGACGTCCGCTGCAGCAGCCCCTGCCGCCCCCCACATCGTACTCGTCGCCGTACGCTGCTACAGACCCACCGCCGCTTCCCTCTGCTCCTCGTAACCGTCGCACCGCCGCTTCACCGTCGTCGCACCGCCGCGAAGGTCGCCGCAGCAGCCGCTAGCCGCCCCACCGCCGATGAAGACACGCACCCCCCATGCACGTAGAAGCGAAGGAGGGTTGTAAGTTTTAAAGACGTATTTTATAAAACTTATTTTCGTATTTTTATACGTATAAACGTATTTCAATAATTATATTATATGGGTTTAATAGTAAATAAATGATAATAAATAATATACAGGTCAGAAAATTACAAGACTAGATCCAAAAAAACAGAAATGACGTTCTGGACCCAATGGCACTAGTTTCATCTCAATCAGATGCTTAGTTTTTCCAGAATAAATTTTTAACCCTAAAGCTTAAATACGTTATTTTCACTTAAAAATCTGTAACTTGGTATTTTCACGTAAACTGATACGTGAGAAAAATATATGTTATAGCACTATTCGAGACGGTCATTTTGACAACTCACTTGAAGCTTTTTGACGCAGATTGCACCCAGAAGAAATTATGGAATAAATACGACTAGTAATTAAAAATACTTTTTAATTTGATTTTGAGCTTTTTAAAATTATAAAAATTACTATAAGCTTCAGAAAAATATTTTCTTATTAGGTAAAATTATTTTTATCATATCTAGCATATATAAAAATTTAAAACGCTTTTCGACACTGTTTCAATCGAGTTGAAAATCAAAGCGATCAAGTTTAATAAATAGAAAATAGCAAATTCTTTAACCAATTGTTTCTTACGTTTGCAGGTACTGATTAGCATCCTTGGAACCACTAGATCCAATCCCGGTGCACTACCAACACATCGAGATTGGTCAGTCATAGTAAATTCTAGATTTGGAAAATTAGATAAGTGTACAAGTACGAAATTAGAATTTTATAAATAATCTCCGAACCAATATTGATCGAACGAAGAACTAGAAACATAAGTAACTAGAGAGATAATCAACTTGGGTAAATTGTGTGCTAATGAAACTACCACCCTTAAACCAACAATTTTTGTGTTCCATGTTTGTTGGACTTGTCTTTATCCTCAAATTTCTTAGCATCCGTTTTTCTTTACTTTCTGGTTTTCAACAAATAAGTTACTTTAACCTTTCATTGCATATTCACTCTTATTCACTCTTGTTCACCATGTTCTAACACTTATCAGTGGAAAACTTTGCATAGATGATTGCTCATAGACACATCACCTGCTGCATGCCATTATTACTCAGTGAATGCTAATGAATTATCGTATGGAATATCGTGTGTGGAACATCTTGTGAAAGATCTGATGGAATATCTCGTGGAATATCTCGTGGAATGTCTTATGGAATATCTCATGGAATATCTCATGGAATGTCTAAAGGAATATCTCGTAAGAAAGCATGTAATCTATACACACGACACTGGGGTTTGGGGTAACTCATTGTAGAGAAAGTGTGGGAGCTATGACCGGAGTCACTCTCTCTCGTCTTGTCTCGTCTCGTTTTTCAAAGTATGTTGTGGTTGACGCCCGGGATTTACTCCTCATGGCAATGGTGGTGACCCATGGTTGCATATCATACTTTCCTGCCTGAGTCACATCACATAGATTAGTTAATTACTTCCAACACTAAAATAACCATTGATTGTACGTCTTATTCAATACTTTGCATACTTATTATCGAAACAGCTTATGCCTGCTAGTCTCACCATTGTTATCACCATATTGCTCTTATACGTTACTTTTCGTACTTGCGCGATCACCTTTTTACTTTATGCATTACATGCACTCTACTTACCACACCTGTGCAGTCACAGTACTTTACTTGTCGTACTTTTAGCTACAGCGGTAGCATACTTCACTTGCTTAGCCTGCTTTACACTTGCACTACCACAGTACATTTTGTTCTCTCTTTTGAGTTCTGTTTACTTTTCAGTTATGTACAGTTTGTTGCTCAGTACTTTACTTTTCATTCTGGGCTGCTTAGTTACTTTGTCATACTTATGCATTGCTTCTTTTCTATATTTAGAATTGTTGTGACTTACCTATGGTTCCATCTTCGTGGCACCGAAGACGTTGCACATGCTGACATAGGTACTTCTGAGTACGCAGAGCCATAGCTCGATCCTGAGACTGCAGACTTTTAGCTTTGGATTATATGTGTGATGTACTTTCGATGTATTTCCTTTCTGTACTTTACTTTTCATGTATTTGGTTAGAGAGTGTTGTTTGGTGTTGTATTTGGACTGTAATAATGTAAGCTGGTTTGAGTATTATTGTACGTTTCTGCATCGTGGCTATATTAATTTCACTGGTTAACTGCAGGACCTGCAAAAATAAATCAAATAAGTAACGGGCCCCCGAGAGCGGGTCGTTACAATTGCTTTCTCTCTTTTTGAGTCTAGGTTTAATGTAATTCCTTCATAGATGGTCTTCTCATTCATGCATATGCATTTAACCATCTTAGTAAGCCTTAGGATTATCATAGAATCCAACCCAATAGGCTCATCTTGCCCAAAGACTCATTTGGAGTCTCTAGCTCTCCAACAGTCCTCTGATGAAGGTTTTACGGTCGACTGGGTGATTTTCAGTCGCCTGTCAAGCCTTCTACAGTCGACTGTGATGCACTGCTCAAGTCAACCTTTTATTGACACTACTTGAGCTTTTCGCATCAGTCAACTGATGGATTATTTACAGTTGTCTGTATGTTTACAGCCGCCTATGAAATGGTCAACAATCGTCTGAAAGGTGTAAGTGCGAATGTTGAAACTCTCTGTTTATTTCCATCTCATGCAGCAGTCGACTGATGAAGGACAAACAGTCGCCTGTCTATTTTACAGTCGACTATACTTTTATCATCAGTCGCATGTATGCATACTGGGAGTAAGTCGTAACTCTCTGTTTTATTCCATCTCCTGCAGCAGTCGCCTGCTGAAGGCTAAACATGCGCCTGTCCTATTTTCAGTCGACTGTATCATCTTCATCAGTCGACTGTCATGGCTCAAATTATAGCCATTGGAATTTATTTAGCCATTGGACAGTCGACTGTCATTTGTTCATCAGTCGACTGTCAGTGACGTTTCAGCCGAAAATCTAGCCGTTGCAGCTTTTGGGTTTTGGCTGTTTTCTTGGGTTTTGAGAGTTCATATAGGGTTCATATATATATGAGATGGCTGAGTTCATTGGAACTTCTTGATGCAATTGAAAATCATTAGAGTTTAATTAAGCCTGTCTCAAACTCTCTTATTTCCCTCTTAGAGCTCATTCTCTCATTCATGTATTGAAGTCAAGCTCAAGGGAAGTCATCCAAGTGCTTTCAAGCTAATCTCATCACTTGGAGATCCTCTTCCATGCCTTGCATTCATCTATGAGTAAGCATCTCAAGTCATAGGTAAGAGTATTTGTTTTACTTTGTGTTTCTTTGAAACCCTAATTCTCTAAGTGGGAATTAGATATTCTCCTAGTGGGAATAACTCTCTTTGTGAGAGTAACTCTCTTTGTGGGAGCTTGGTGTCCTAGTGTAGGTCTAACCCTAATTCTCTGTGTGGGAGTTAGTAATTATCTGTGTGGGAGTTAGACCCTTGTGCAGGGTTGGTTTGGTTTCGTGTAGGACAAAATCCTTGTGTGAGGTATCGCTTTGTGGGATTTGTATTCACTTCTCTTTGTGGGAAATATAGTGAATATTGGTATAGCTGGACGTACCCAAGTTTGGGGAACCAGGGTAATATCTTGTGTTTGCGTTTGGATTGATTGTGTTGATTAATTCCTCTTGTATTTATTCCGCATTTACAAGTTAAATTTTAATTGCACAATTTATTGCCATTACTCTATTCACCCCCCCCTCTAGAGTGTTTGTTGTTAGTATTGCAAGGTAGACGGTCCTTACAAACTCTGGGTAAGACACATACAAAAGAGCATGAAAACAACGGTAAATGAAAAATAAAAAGAAATGTCAGCCCTCAGAAATATATTCTTAACCTTTCCTGATGGTTTCTTATTATGAGATATGTGAAAATTTGCCCCATCTTCACAGTCACAAACATATGCAACGCATCAAAAAATTACATTATCCACTAAAGTATCCACCAAAGAAGAAAAAAGTGGCCACTAAATCCAGAACAAATCTAACACAAAATACAAAAGCCCAATGCAGCATCCAACCCTTCCATAAAAATGCCAGTAGAAATCATATTTTGGCCAGTTTTTGTTGTAGATTTGTGCTCAATTGTATGTGAGTGGGAGAGAAGAGTAACGATAAGCATACCATAGCAAGGAAACTGATATAAGAAATTATTGTTGTTGGATCTGGATCTAAGCCTAAGGGCTGTAAATAGGCTAATAAAAATTCTCACATGCAATATTCAGCGCAATCAATGAGACACAGAGTAAATAAAAAGCAATCACAGAGTGCACGAGCGATTTACCCTGATTTGGTTGCCCCCAATGACCTACTCCAGCCTCAAAGCAATTACTGGCATTAATAATGTCAAGGGTGCAACAATAAAGAGCTACGAGCACCCACTCTACGCTCACCAAGTTCGTACCGCATTCACCAAAGTGCCAAAAACTTATTAATCTAGTAAAAGCTCTCTCCTGATTAGTACCGATTAGTCAAGACCCCAAAAACCCCCAAAACCCCAAAAATAATATTTAGCAACCTACAAAGATCAACACACCAATACACGAATGTAAAAGAATAAAGAGTTTAGAAAAGCTCAATTCGTGAAGGTGTTGTCGTCTTTGTCATTCAGCACTGGTTAGATTCGATCTGACAAAATGTAGTCTCAATCTCAGGTCACTGCCTCCTTTGATGATGCTTGGATCCCTCAATGTCGTCAAGGAGAGTGATGTAGTCAGTCGGCAACCAATGCACTTGGTTGGCTTGGCTTGGCACTAGGCTCCCCTTGAAGTCACTGAAAGCAATGGATGACATCTGAAGCTCTCGGTCAGCAGAGCAAGTTCAGTTTGTTGGCGCCTCCTTTGATGCGGGAGCAATCGGGTCAGCAAGGCTGAGGACGGCTGTTTCCTTCGGTCAACAACCAAGAAGACTCGGGCTGTAGGCAGTGTCAAAGATTGCGGCTGTTCCTTGGTTGATGCTCCTGCGTACAAACTAAACAAGTTAATGATTGATTCAAGTCTAATATGAACAATAAAAATCACAAAGATTTTTTGTCCATGTGTTCTTTATGATGTGTGCGTGAGCAGCTTGATGACTTGAGTTGCTTCTTGATGCTTTGCATGAGATGGGAACTCAAGCTTGCTTAATGATCTTGGAACTTGTGGCTTGGTTGTTAGAAGAGGCTAGTCAAACATTACGGCTCTCCCTTGGTGATGCTTGCAGCTTAATGTTTTGAAAGAGAGAATCAATACTTGCGGCTAATGCTTGTTTCTCCTTGGGACTTGATGATTGAAGATTGCGTCTGGTTCCCTTTTTTGCTTGCGGCTTGAATGCTTCAAGGGCTTGAGATGGTTTCGGCTTTGAAGCTTGCGGCTTGTTTCTTGTGCTAGGGTTTATGGTCGACTTCCTTTGGTCTCCTTTTTACTTTTTGGCCGCATTTGTGTGTACACTTTGGAGAGGGGTTTATATAGATTTAGAGGGAAATCCTATAGGCTCAAATCAAATCCCATAAGAAAATGAATTTGAAGTTTGAATTCAACTTTGAATAGGATTTGAAATAATCATATAGAAGATCTCTTCCAATCACAATAGGATTTGGAGTTTGTATTGGATTTGAAGAGGATCTCATTTAATCACAAATTGATTTGCATGAGATTTGAATTGCATGGCAATTGGAAATAGGATTTGCAATGGGATTTGGTTCAATCACTTTTGATATGAATGGGATGCATCCTTGTCTCTCCATCTTTGACCAAGTCTTCATATGTGTAACAATTTTCTCCATCGCTTTGACTAAGTCTCCAATTGAATATTTACGTGCTTGCCACTCCTGAAAACACTTAGCACACATATCAGAATGTTCACACACGTTTGTTATCATCAAATACAAAGTCATCGATTGTTATATCCAAATACACGTTGTATCCAACAATCTCTCCCTTTTGATGATGACAAACCATATATATGATTTGAGCAATAATGATCCAAAAAATATCATCGTGACATGTGTGTGTGAAGTGTGATGATGGAGGAATTAATACAAATACAATGATGTACAATGATGTTTAACATATGTGCACCCATATATTCTTGCTTTCCCTTTATTCATACTCACCCTTTGAACACATATTATATAAGCACACTATTCATTCATTGAGTTCATTCATTGAGCATTCACAATATTCATTTAAGCATTAAGCACATATCAAATCGTCCACATAAATATTCTCCCCCTTTTGTTATCATCAAAAGTGTACGTATGAAGTCAATTTCATATCTAATGCAAAAAAAGAGTATTATACATTACAACAAACACTTGCATGTAGACATTCGTAGAATAAACACTTCAAATTTAATGAAAGTTATAACAAAGACTTCTATACCATCGTGTAAGTGTGATGATTAAACATTGAAGCACATAAGGAGAACTTTCAGGAAATTCAACCAAAACCAATCCACTTTTCCATGTAACATAATATCATCTAGGATTGATTTTCTCCATCTCATTAGAAATGAGTTCAAGTTACCACACCCAAAAACATAGCCTATGAGGACTCTTAGGTGTGGGGTGGCATTGCTTGACGAGTATAAAACCAACACTAAAGTTTACTCTTAAAGCTTATGTTGGATACTCGTGGGTAGTATCGTTACCATGGATCGTATCCATTTTTCACACAGAGCTCTTTTCATTTACTTACACACAACACACACACACACATCAATTCAATTCTTTTGAGCTCTATTTTTTATCCAAGGCAAGACACATCATATCCCGTAGATTTTCAGTTAATTTATGTTACTACATTCACTTTCCGATATTTCATAAAAGCTGTCTCCAAATGTACAACAATAGTTAATACTTGTGGAAGTGAAAGTGTAGGTGTAGAAATCATATTATTCAAGTCATTGAACATGTCATGATTATTTAGAGAGTCTCTCATGCACATGTAGCAATAGCAATAATACATCAATTTCTACATGGATATGAATATCATTCATTAATACCAATTTTAATGATTCAAAAGAAGAATACACATTAAGCACCATTTTTATAGCTATTTGTATTTTTCATTTTTTTTTGTTTTTATAAAGAACTAAAGCCTCATAATCAGATAAATACTAGCACACAAACAAGAAAAAATTTCAAGCACACAGAAAAATAAGCACACACAAGCCAAAAAAAATGAGAGGCACACCAAAAATCCTATGAAGATATTCGTTATGCTCAAACTAGAAATCACACCTTCGCGTTGTCGTTTGTCTAAGGAACTTCAATGAATTGCGATGTCTGATTCATAGTTCCTCGCCTCTTCATCTTACATACACGGAAGATCTTATATGTGACCTTGGAATCCAACAATGTCCACTCATGTTAGTCATCAAGCTCTTAGGAACCCATACTTGCTTAAATTTTCTATTCTTGTTCCTGTATTTGCAATTATAATAAGCTTGACCAACACACCCACATGTATAGCATTTAGCAAAAACACTTCTTCCTACACCAGTTTCTTTTTGAACCTTTTTATTAATTCTTGGCCTTTCATCAATTTTATTTTCATAACTCAAACCATGCCTATTATTTCCATATATCTGATTTCCAAGAATAATATCTAATGATTGCTTACCAACTCCAAATTTTTTAATGGTTAGCTCAAGATCAAATACTTTAGATTTTAAATACATGTTTTCATTAACAAGCATGGTACATTTACTAATAAAGGCCTTTTTGTTCTCTTCCTCATTCCTTTTCAGATTTCCCATCTTCTGTTCTAGATCAAAAGCTTTTTCTTTATGCATGTTATTCTCTTTTAAAAGCGTCTGACAATTAAGGCATTCAACTATTTCATGCATGCTAGATTTTCCTTTTTTAAACAAATTAATGGTAGAATTACATGCAACAACTTTTTCTTTCGGTTTTTCAACTTCTATTGATATGTTGTGAGTATCTTGTTGCAGTTCAAAGTTAGAATTTCTAACCTTCTCTACAGTGGATTCAAGCTTCTCTACAGTAGTTTCTAGGCTTTCAATTTCATCTTGCATTACTTTACAAATATTCAGAAGTTGAACTTTGGTGTAAGAGTTTACCTCATCAACTCTCCCATCAGGCAAAGGGAGGAGTGGACAGTCTCCTCCTGAGTCTCATCCTCGCTAACCTTATCCCACGTTACTGCCAAAGGTTTTCCTTTCTTCTCTGCAGTGTTATTCTTTCCTTGTGGGCAATTCTTCATATAGTGTCACTGCTTCCTGCATCTAAAACATTGGATTTCATCAGTAGCATTCTGCTCAGAAAAATTTCTAGCAGGATTAAATTTATTAGAACGATTAAACCATTGTGCCATTTTAGTTCTTCCCTGCTTGGTCTTGATGTATCTTCTGAAGCCCCCTACCGTCAGTGCCTGCTCCTCATCAAGTTCTTAATCTTCAGCTTCCTCAGCTTGAAGAGCTAGTGGGTTGGGAGCCTTGACCTCTGGTTTCTCTCTAGTTTCTATTCTCTTTATTTCAAACTCGTGGGACATCAGGTTCCCTATCAGTTCCTCCACACTCAGCTTTGAAAGATCTTTAGCTTCTTGGAGAGCTGTGACTTTAGGATGGAACGAGCTTGGTAGCGCCCTCAAGATCTTCCTTACCTGCTCCAGACTTGAGTATGGTATTCCAAGAGCGTTGGAGTTATAGACGATGTCTGTGAACCTTGCAAACATCTCTTTGATGGACTCCGTAGGATGCATCCGAAAGCTTTCATATTCTGTGCTCAGTAAGGCAAGTCTGGACTCCTTCACCTGCGACGTTTCCTCATGTGTCACCTCCATCATTTGCCAAATTTCTTTTGCAGTTTGACATTGAGAGATACGATTAAACTCAGCTTTATCCAAAAAGCAAATAAGTGCATTCATAGCTCTACCATTTAGAGAAAAATGTTTTCTATCAGCATCATCCCATTTTTCTTCAGTTTTTAGAATTTCAGTGTCTTCAATTTTAATAGTGGGTGGTTTCTAGCCTTTTTCAATAATTTTCCACACACCATAGTCAACAAACACTAAATAGATTCTCATTCTAGTTTTTCTAGTAAGCAAAATCAGTGCCAATAAATTTAGGGATCTAACTGTAGACTGGCCTTCAGCAAAATCTGAATCAGATATATTCATGGTTTCTAGACTAGATCCTCTAACTTGCTCTGATACCACTTGTTGGATCTGGATCTAAACCTAGAGGGGGGGGGTGAATATACTAATAAAAATTTTTACATGCAATATTCAGCCCATTTAATCAGACACAGAGTAAATAAAAAGTAATCACAGAGTGCACGAGTGATTTACCCTGGTTCGGTCGTCCCAACGACCTACTCCAGCCCCAAAGCAATTACTAGCATTAATAATGTCAAGGGTACAACAATAACGACCTATGAGAACCCACTCTACACTCACCAAGTTTGTATCACACTCACCAAAGTGCCAAACACTTACTAATCTAGTAAAAGCTCTCTCCTGACTAGCACCAACTAGTCAAGACCCCAAAAACCCCAAAAAGAATATTTAGTAACCTACAAAGATCAACACACCTATACATGAATGTAAAAGAATAAAGAGTTTAGAAAAGCTCAATTCGTGTAGGTGTTGACGTGTCTGTCGTTCAGCATTGGTCAAATTTGATCTGACAAAATGTAGTATCAATCTATAGTCACGGCCTCCTTGGATGATGCTTGGATCCCTCAATGTCTTCAAGGAGATTGATGTAGTCAGTCGACAACCAATGCACTTGGTTGGCTTGGCTTGGCACTAGGCTCCCTTTGAAGTCACATCAAGCAATGGATGGCACCTAAAGCTCTCGGTTGGCAGAGCAAGTTCAATTTGTTAGCGCCTTCTTTGATGCAGGAGCAATTAGGTCAGCAAGGCTGAGGACGGCTGATTCCTTCAGTCAGCAACCAAGAAGATTCGGGTTGCATGCAATGTCAAAGATTTTGGCTGCTCCTTAGCTGATGCTCTTGCATACAAACTAAAAAACAAGTTAATGATTGATTCAAGTCTAATATGAACAATAAAAATAACAAAAAATTTTGTCCCTGTGTTCTTTATGATGTGTACGTGAGCAGCTTGATGACTTGAGTTGCTTCTTGATGCTTTGTATGAGATGGGAACTCAAACTTTCTTAATGATCTTGGTGTTGAGAGATGTATGCCCTTAAGGCAATTTATCTATATAAAATATCTTGTTCATGAATGAAAGTATGCTTTCTAGTATCAATTGTCTAGGTATTTCTGTTATGATATTTTCATAAGATTACTTTGATAATTTTCTTAGACTCATAGTAAGGTCATACACCTATCTAGATAGAGATCTTGATTATGAGTAGTGTTTGACCTATATGAGCTTGTGTCTGAAAAGCATTCATGGTCATAGATGCGTCGAGAATAGGATATCGATACATCGGACAGACCATTGAGTCTTTGTCTTGATGATCTCATAATCATTTGAAGTTGGAGAAAAGACACATGTGCTCATTGGAGAATGAGTCCACTGAACGACCCAATAAAGAGTTATCAAATGGTTAAACATTAACTAACTGTCATTAATAACTCTCTAGTGTTGATAGGCAAGTTGGTCCTTAAGACTTGGGGTCATTGTACGAACCTGTGCATGAACAGTATCACTTAGATCTATGATCTAGCACGGAGTTTTCACTTACTGAAAGGTCTTAGGTTGGTGACACTTGAAGTGTACGAGATAAGTAGTGATCCAGATAGGATTCGTCTCTTCTGTTCATGGGAAGTTAGTGGCATGGGGTCAGTACGGTTCTTGGTAAAACCTTGGCCAAGGTATGTTGTAGGAAGTACAACATGTATATATCAAAGACCGAATGATACTGGCCAGTGCTAGCTAGTAGTATTGACAGTTTATCATACCCTAGGCTATGCAGTGACATAATTAAGACGAAGGGACTAAAACTGCGGTATTCATCACGGACATAGTCAGAGTGATCCCGACGACATTTTAGTCAATGGGTCAATCACGTAATTATAATGCCAAAACAAGGACGACACCTGCTGCTCGTGGTTACTATCGTCTAGGAATTTTAAGTCCCAACTTGTAGTAGGGTCA
Organism: Scilla litardierei; assembly: GCA_030789695.1. NCBI lineage: Eukaryota > Viridiplantae > Streptophyta > Magnoliopsida > Asparagales > Asparagaceae > Scilla > Scilla litardierei. The sequence goes on from CM061133.1 coordinate 219,537,686, forward strand.
GGTTGTAAGGTCTCACACTGAGTAGGATTTATGTCTTAGTAATATGGAGAATGTAAAGAGGGATGTATCTGATGCATTGGAATAATTTAGCTCATAAGTAAGTTGTGAGTTTAAAGCTAAAAAGTTTAGCATTGGGAACTTTACACATGATGTGTAATTAATACTTGGTATTATGTTGACAAAGATGCATGGAATCGAAGGGGACTTCCTGAGAAAACCACAGGAAGAAACCACGTTCAAATCGGAGCTCAAACGAGTCTGAAAATGTGAAAACATCGTCGAAAGGGCTAAGAGGGCTTACAGGTCTTACTCGCGCCTGGCGGGTCTGACCCACCAGGCGTTAGCAGGTCAGACCCGCTAATGCGGGTTCGATCCGCAGGGTGCAACCCGCGTGCAGTTGCACGCAGGCGCGTGCCTGCGTGGGGCCTGCACCCTTGTGCGCAGGCACACTTACCCAGGCGTGTGCCACGTAGCACGCGTAGATTGCGCCACGTGACGCGTTCTGATCAGCCCCTCGGGAAGCATAAATTTGCAGTTTTGTGCAAACTGCAATTTTAGAGTTTATTTTCGACATTTGAAGGGTCAAATGATATCGAAATTAGACGTTGCTTTTTTCTATGCGATCGTTGTCTCGAGATATTCGATTTGATAGTTGTTTCAAAGTCGAAACTCAGAAATAGATTTATGGTTGATTTTATAAGTTTGGACTTATATAAAATTAATCTTGAAAGACCCAATTTAATAGTCCCACATTGCTCGTGGCAAAGGAGGAGGGGCCAGCTCCCTAAATAAATAAGGGGCGGCCCTCATCATTGAAACTCGCACCAAGTCTCCGATTCAAATAGCTCTAAAAAGTTTTTGAGCACGCTCGATCTAAGACATAAATAATTCATCCTCTTATAATTCTTCTGATCCTTCGTTAGAGTCTAGCAAGACGGCGAGGATGTTTAGATCTGATCCAAAGTCTTTGATGTGGGTCATGCTCAAGTGAAACTTTCTTCTGCAAGTGATTGGCTCAGAGGCTCGGTGTCGGCTCGCAGTGGGTGGACCAGTTTTGGAGGCACGGAGGCGGCTAGCTTTGGGGAGCTAAAGTTGTTGCTGAAAACGACGTTTTGTTTTCTACGGAAGCAAAGTTCCGGGTAAGTCAATTTTATTTATGTTTTTATATATTTGCAGTAGTTTAGATCTATCTTCGGGGTTGGTCAGACCCAGCCAAGATAGTAGATTTTCCTGGATAGGGTTCATGATATCCTTAGGGTCCCTTTATTAAAGTGTTTAATAATTTTTCTGCTGCTATTTTATGTTTCTATCGTCCATCCCACGTAGGATGGACATAGATTTATGCCCTGATGGTCCATCAAAACCCAATACTTGGAACTTGTGGCTTGATTGTTTGAAGAGGCTAGTCAAACTTTGCTGCACTCCCTTGGTGATGCTTACGGCTTGATGTTTTGAAAGAGAGAATCAATACTTGCGGCTGATGCTTGTTTCTCCTTGGGACTCGATGATTGAAGTTTGCGGCTGATACCCTTGGTTGCTTGCGGCTTGAATGCTTTAAGGGATTGGAGATGGTTTCGGCTTTGAAGCTTGTGGCTTGTGGCTTGTGCTAGGGTTTATGGCCAACTTCCTTTGGTCTACTTTTTGCTTTTTGGCCGCATTTGAGTGTACACTTTGGAGAGGGTTTATATAGATGTAGAGGGAGATCCTATAGGCTCAAATCAAATCCCATAAGAAATTGAATTAGAAGTTTGAATTCAACTTTGAATAGGATTTGAAATAATCATATGGAAGATCTCTTCTAATCACAATAGGATTTGGAGTTTGTATTGGATTTGAAGAGGATCTCATTTAATCACAAATTGATTTGCATGAGATTTGAATTGCAATGGGATTTGGTTCAATCACTTTTGATATGAATGGGATCCATCCTTATCTCTCCATCTTTGACCAAGTCTTCATAAGTGTAGCAATTTTCTCCATCGCTTTAACTAAGTCTCCAATTGAATATTTACGTGCTTGCCACTCCTTAAAACACTTAGCACACACATCAGAATGTTCACACAGGTTTGTTATCATCAAACACAAAGTCATCGATCGTTGTATCCAACTACACGTTGTATCCAACAATTATTGCACACAGAAACGATTCACTATGCTTTAGTCATCATTGGGCTCCATCAAAGACCACAAATCAGTAAAAGCCAAAATCCATCACAAATCCAACCCAAAATCCAAGAGGAAACTGTATATACAGTAAAGACACCAAAATTTTCAAATTCCCATTGCAAGCATGAAGCATATTGCCAACCTACACAACACTTCCACCTCCATAAAAATAACCCCATAGCAGAAACAACAAAGAAACCAAAGTACCAAAAACCCCAAGGCTTTCATGCAACATAGGGCCATACTCCATCACAAATCCAACACAAAATACTAGAGGCCACTGCAGATACAGCAAAGACCCCATAGTTTACAAAATCCCAAGACAATTGAAATGCAGATTGCCAAAATCCACAACACTTCCATCTCCATATACAAAACCCCTTATCAGAAACAACAAAGACAACAAAGGAAAAAAACCCCAAGGTAAGCATGCAAATAGTTGCCAAAATCCAACAAAAATCCAACAAAAAATTCCAAATCAAGCAAAGACACCATAGTTTACAATGCAGATACAACAAGCATTGTGGGAGCTTGAAAGACACCTTAGTTTACAAAATTTCAAAAAAAAAAATCAAAAGTCCAATGCAGATATAACAAAGACTCCATAGTTTACAAAATACCAATGCAAGCATGAAGCATATTGCCAAACTCCAAAACAAATCTCATCTCCATATAAATCCCCAGACCAGAAACATCAAAGACACTAAGGAAAAGAATCCCCAAACAAGCATGCAACAGAGGGCCAAAATCCAGCACAAATCCAACACAAAGTACAAAAGCCCTATGCAGATACATCAAAGACACCAAAGTTTACAAACTCCCAATGCAAGCATGAAGCATATTGCCAAACTCCAAAACAATTCCCACTCCATACAAAAAACCCTAAGGAAAGCAAAATCACAATGCAAGCAAAATACCAAGGCAAGCAACAGAGTGCCAAAATCCAGCTCAAATCCAACACCAATTACAAAACCCCAATGCAGATACAGCAAAGACACCATAGTTTACAAAATCCAACTCAATATACACAAGCAAAATGCATCTCCAGCATAGACACCAAATTATAAAAATCACCAGGCAAGTATACAACAGATTGCCAACGTCCACCACAAATCCATCTCAATATACAACAGCCCAATGCATATACAGTAAAGACACCATAGTAAGCAAAATCACAAGGTAAGCAAAATCCCAATGCAAGCAATAGAGTGCCGAAATCCCGCTTAAATCCAACACAAATTACAAAAGCTTATTGCAGATACAGCACATCCACCATAGTTTACAAAATCATATGCAAACATTCAACAAATTTATATCCAACTCAATATACACAAGCAAATTACAGCTCTAGGATAGACGCCAAATTATAAGAAAAATCACATGGCAATCATTCAACAGATTGCCAACTTCCATCACAAATCCACCTCAATATACAACAACCCAATGCATATAGAGCAAAGACGCTATAGTTTACATATTCCTAAGGCAAGCAAAATCCCAAGGTAAGCAACAAAGTGCCAAAATCTAGCTCAAATCCAAAAAAAAATTACAAAAGTCCAATGCAGATACAGCAAAGACACCATAGTTTACAAAATCCCAATGCAAGCATGAAGCATATTACCAAACTCCACATCAAATCCCACTCCATATCTAAAACCCCATAACAGAAATAGCAGTCACAAAGGAAAAACATCCCCAGTCAACCATGCAACAGAAGGCCAAAATCTAGCACAAAGCTAATACAAAATACAAAAGCCCAATGCAGATACAACAAAGCCAAATCAGGTAAAAAAACCAAAAATAAACTTTCTTGACATTGTACAATAAGAAGCCCTCAAATTTTTTTTTTACATTTTCCCATCTTGTTGCTTGGCAGTGGCTCCTTCATTATCTACCCAAGTAATCAGCTTCATAAAGTGAAGCCTCACAAGCCCAATGCAGATCAAGCAAAGACATCATAGTTTAAAAAATCCCAAGGCAAACATGAAACAGATTGCCAACTTCCAATACATATCCATCTCAAAAAACTTCAAGTGGAATTAATAACTCATAAAATCCATATCATAGCATATGAATCACTCGCTGATCATGAAATCAATAGCTGATCCTTCCCACCTGGCCATTACGTAAGTGAATCTTTTATTTGGCGTTACAGCTGCAAGCACATTTTGCGTAACCCCTTTATGGCGTCTAAATCTTGGTACAAGTTTGTGAGGGAGTATGGCATCGATATGTGTCCCATCAATTAGACCAATGCAATCATACACCGTAATCAATAACGGACAAGTTGCAATCACCATCAACCATTTTAGTCTAATGCCAGCTATTCATAAAAACATAATTACCTTGAAAAATGGGAACCAATTAGGATTATTGAGTGTTTTTGGTGGTGTCTCATTTGGGGCTTCCTTCATGAGCCTATCCCGAAGGGTACAAACTCCATACATCACTTTGTTAAAATAATTGCTAACTGTCGCTCCGGCCCTTATAAAATCAACTTGCATGACTCTGTTCTTTGATTTGTACCCTATGATATGAAGAAACATTGCCAACTGCTCCTTGATGGACACATGATACGAGTCTTTAAGAATATCAATTTGTCGCATTAAAATTGCAAGATTCATGAACGCATGTCTGCGTATTCTTAAGTAATGTAAACAACTACTTTCAGAACCATATAAAATTCTATGCATGTGGGATTTTCTATGAATATCACGCATCTCTGACGGCTCACGAGGTATAGGGTTAGCCCTATCGTCTTCGTATAGCTGTAAGTGTATGATGAAAAAATGATAGCCGCCACGGGCGATGTACATGTTGAACACCCAGAATGGTCTCCATTTTGATCCATCTAAACCTTATTTGCATCAAACATAACTTCAAGTATAAGTTGTAACTGACATTTGCTTTTATCATAAAATCGTGCATGTGACCAAAAAACATAAACACTGATTTCATAATATGGCATCACTAAATTCAGAAAATTTAAACGAATCATACATATAAACAAAATTAAAAGACTGGTATAACACAACAATGATATAACATTGAAACATATACCTTCATTTTAAAAAAACTTTATTTCAACACTTATACATGAATCCATAATGCAAAACATAGCCAATACATTTCAATGCATACCACATGAAACAGCAACCCACCGATCATGTCCAAGACATTCATGAATCCATAACCAATTGCCCTAGGCTTATTAATTATAATTTTCATTGCTGGTTTCTTGACATACTTCAAGCATACCATAGCAATGTACCAATGTATCATCATAAATCCAAATCACACATACCATATATTCACTGTCCTTTTATCATCATTGGGCTCTATTATGTAGGGGTCATAATAGTAGGAAGATATTCCTCCTCCTTGGATGTGTGAAAACTTCATCCATCATAAAGTCAAGCCAATATTATTCCCTCAATCCACATACCATGTACAAGACATGCATAAAACCCAACACACGAGCCCTCGGAATTTACAAAATAAAAAGTGCATTTTTGTAGTGCACACATATCAGTGTCACGTTGTGTGTATCATTATTTGGTAATATTTGGTATGTAACCGAAATAATTACGGGTTCATGGGGCTTGAATTTGATTTGCTTGTTGTTTCATGCATGAGTAGCATTGAATTTCATGCCAAAAAATTTGATAAATATGGTGTCTTTGCTGAAAATGCAGTGGGCATTTGTATTTTGAGTTGGATTTGTAGTGGATTTTGGCAATCTGTTTGATGCTTGTTTTGAGATTTTGTAAACTATGGTGCTTGTGTAAAAGCCCAAAATAGGGTTTCATGCCTTCCAGTATGAGATGGTGTTAAACAATTCGGCCATCCACAGGTTGCATTAAACCATCAGCGAGATAAACCCGCATACTATCAATACCCACGTATATACGAATGAAATCTCAGAAATTTTCAAGTTGTCGAAACCATCAATGAGCATAGTTTGCTGAATTTAAATAGAAATTACACCTCAGTGAGCAAAGATAGTATCAGATCCAACAGACGAGCATAGAGAACATAAAGAACCAAAGATACCTCAGATCCAACAGAAGAGCCTAGCGATCGCAAAGATCCAAAGAACCAATGAACTCAAAGAACGCAACTCTAGTATCAGATCCAATAGGAAACCCTAAAGATCAACAATTTCTCCACCGTCTAGGGTTTGCTTACCAAAAAACACAGCTTGGAAGGAGAGATGGGTGTCGATGGGAGCGATGGGAAGGTTACAGCAGAGATGAGAGGTGAGCAGAGCCCGTGGGACCTATGAAAAGCAGATTCCAAGTCAAAATCGCCGAAATTTGCGAAGAATCCGTTCGAGAAAATACAGCTGCCATAGTGGAGCCACGTCGATTGTTTTCGACAGATTTTTTTGAAGCGAAAAGAACAGCTCGCGAAAAAGTCGGACGAGAATGTGGTAAATAGTAGATGAATAGTGAGGTGAACAATGTAAATGGGCCACTTTCTCGTCCATTCTCCAGCAAAAGAACAGGCCCTTGCATACATCGCCAAAGGACATGAACCAGTACCCTCCTCAAAAACATCTCTATGATACAAGTACTTAAAACATCACTATCAATCCATTCAAGTCTGACTAAACAATGTGTACTCGTACCATCACAACCACATGTTCAAGTCTGGTTAAAGGCATGTTCTTTTGCTAGAATGTGGGCAAGAAAGTGGGAAAAGCCCACTGCTCACGGCACTGTTCAACGGAATCTGGGCTTGGATTCCTTTGGGTTATTCATTTGCAAGAAAGTGGAGTGTGGAAAGTTGGCTGATGTGGCGGCCAAAAAATTGAACTTTCTAGGCTTTTGTTTTTTCCGTGTTTTGTGAGGAAAACACTGGAATCTTGCCTCTACTGGGTCCCACGGAGTGTTATCACCTCACCTTGGGGATGCCTTCCTCCTTCATCCCCTTCGCTGCTTCTTTTGATGGTCCTTGTTGCCTTTGTATGAAAACCCCAAAAATTCTGCCGCCTGTCGTCAGGTAGCTGGAGCCTTTTTGGGTTGCTGAAGTTGATCCACTTCTTCGTGGATTGTCAGGAGTGCCCTAGGCTTCTTGCTGTCGGTGAGGGATGTTTCCTCTTGTGTCTTTTGGCTTCTAATCTGTGACGGAGGTATAATTTCTGATTTCATCACCTTCGCTACTTCCTTCACTGGTTCATGTAGCCTTTGTGTGAAAACCCTAAAAATTCTGATGCCCATCGTCAAGTAGCTAGAGCCTTTTTGGGTTGCTGAAATTGATCCACTTCTTTACTGATCGTCGAGAGTGCCCTAGGATTCTCGCTGTCGGTGAGGGGCATTTCCTCTTGTGTTTTTTGGCTTCTGATCTGCGACGGAGGTATAATTTCAGATTTTACTTCATGTGTTCATATGATTGATGGCGGTTTTACACACTGGATCAAGCTGATATTTCTTTCTTTGCTACAAGTGTTCCGTAAATTTGTGGATATATCTCTATAATAAGTGTTTGATATTCCATAAATTTGTGGATTTCTATCTTTATATGGGTTTCAGCAGCCGATAATTTGTGGATTGATCAATTTTAGGGTTGTCGACATCTTGTCTGGGTCAGTAAACCCTAATTTTACTGATGTCATTGGCGTGAATAGTGGGGGTTTCCCACTTTCTCGCCCACATTCTTGCAATAGAACTGCCCCTAGATGAGCAAGCATTTCATACACTTCATGACTTCACAATCTAAGCCCATTCAAGCAAGCTGAATCCTTATTTAATTCGGATCCATTTAAAAAACTGCCACATGATAAAACATACTTAATGCAATTGAGTCATCGTTACTATGGATGATATATTGGGTCATTGCTATAGTATGCTTGATATAGTTCAAGAAATCCGCAATGATAATTTTATGTGGGGTTATTCTGAAGGCAATAGGTTAAGGATTCATGCATGGCTTGGACTGGCGTTGTTGGTTGTTGTTTCATGGTGTATGCAATGAAATTTATTTTTGGTTATATGGTGAATGTTGGCTTCATTTATCAAGCTTGAAAAAAAGTTTTGTTTTCTAAGAGCCTAATGATGACACTTAAGCATTGCTGCAAGGTTGATTTCTTATTTCGAGAATAAAGGCTGGCTGGAAGGTTCCTTTAGTCCCCAAAGTGTTTTTCATTTTGCTGTAGCATCAGCGGCATTGATATGGATTTTTATAAGGTTTTATTTCGCAGTGATGTTGTTTGATTTAGAGATGATATGGATTTTACTATCGGTTTCATTATTCCCTTGTCATCTTGATTACTATGGTTTGTATGATGGAGAAGCATGAAACTATTATTTTTTGCTTCAATGTTTGGGTAGATACTGAAGGAGCAACCGTTATGCCACCAATATGGAAAATGAAAAAAAAAATTATTTGAGGGCTCAAAGTATCTTTTTTCCAGTTTGCTATGTTATGGAATGTGGGAATATGGTTCATTAGAGAATTGAATTGTGTATTTATATTTTTGTATGTATAGTTATGTACATGGATCGAAGAAATTTATAATTTCTAAAGTATGTATCAACTTATGCATGATTTTATTTTTTATTCAAATATGGTTTAGATGAATCACCAAGGAGAATAGTCGGGTTGTACAACATGTACATCGACCGTAGTGACTATCATTTTTGTCGTCTTACACGTCCTAATATACAAAGAGGGTAGGGCAAACCGTATACCTAGAGAGCCATCAGATATGCGTGATCTTCATAGAAACTCCCACATGCGGAGAATTCTTCAGGGGAGTGAAAGTAGTTGTTTACACTACTTACAAATGCGGAGCCATGCGTTCATGAATCTAGCAAATTTAATGAGACAAAGGGAAATTCTCAAAGACGCTATTCATGTGTCCATAGAGGAGCAGCTGGCCATGTTACTGTATATCGTAGGGCACAAGTCAAAGAACAGAGTCATGCAAGTTGATTTTATAAGGTCCGGGTCTACAATTAGCTGTTACTTTAACATAGTAATGCAAACAGTTTGTAACTTGCGGGATATGTTCATGAACCAAGCTCCAAATGAGACTCCTCCCGAGATAGCCAATAATCCTAATTGGTTTCCATATTTCAAGATAATTTTGTTTTTCTGATTAGTTGGCAGTATGTTATATTGATTTAAGGTGACTGCAACATTTGCATCTTTGATGGAGCTTGTAGGATTGCATTGGTCTCATTGATGGGAAACATATCGATGCCATGCTACCAGCCAATCTTGTTCCCCGATTTAGAGGCCGTAAAGGGGTGATGCAAAATGTGCTTGCAGTTGTAATGCCAAATAAAATATTCACTTACGTAATGGCTGGGTGGGAAGGATCCGCAAATGATTTTACCGTCCTAAAAGATGCGTTGGCATTACCCCCACCGAACGGTCTTCGAGTGTATGATGTCAATAGGCATAATTTAACCTAAATAATATTTATAATTATTTCTGAAGTCTTAGGATTATAAAATGGGTTTACGTTTCTGTTGTAGGTAAATATTACCGATGTGATGCTGGATATACTATCATGCCAGGGTTCATATCGCCATACAACGGCGTTAGATACCATCTGAAGGACCATATTGATCGAGTTCCTAGAAATCGCAATGAGCTCTTCAACCTACGCCATTCTTTATTAAGAACAAAGATCGAGTCGAATTTTGGAATACTAAAGAACAAGTTTAAGATATTGTCGGCCAAGCCACACTATCCATTCCTAAGTCAGGTCGATATTGTCCTAACTTGCATTGTGTTGCATAATTATATCCAAGTAGCAGATCCACATAACCCCCATCTAAATGAGGATGTGGATGTGGATGTGTTTGAGGAGGATGGCGATGTTATCGATCAGCATGATGACGTGATTATGGATCTTTCACAACAGTTGCCCATACGTGAACAAACCCAACAAAGGGACAAATAGAAACTACTCAATGATCAAATCGCGTGGAAAAGGTGGGTCGACTATTGTAACATACATAATCATGGGAATATACTTGAACATGGCATATGATGGAGGCTTTTAGTTTTTATGTATGTGGATTCTTTATTACTTTGTCTCTTCTGTAAAACTTTAGGGCTTCTACTTTAATTATGTGATATGTATCATGGTACGTTTCCAACTCTTGTGGTTATATGGTATTTGCAATACATGTATTATATGTGTCACGCCCCGCTTCCCAAAAATATGGAGGCGAAGCGTGAGAAGGTCCGCTCAGACTTGAAGCAACAAAGCCGCAAGTCCGATAGCGTCAAGTATCACAAAGTAGCAGGTCCCTGTAATGTGACTTGGAAACAACAATAACAATAATAGGAAAAGAGGCAAATAATTAAAATTATTCAACTCAGAGTCCAGATATAAATTCAACAACCAGAAATGCCACCAGGCAAATAAAAAGAGTCCAAAGAAAAGGCCTAGCATGGCCAACAAAGAATCTAACAACAACGGTGCTACTCACCGACAACAACACAACTAACAAAGAAGGAACAGCGAGGGAACGCTAGGAATGGTCATCGGTGTCCTCATACTCCACGTCAACAACAGGATCGGGCACGAACTCCACGAACTCGTCACCCTCCACAGCAATCTCTGGCTCAGCAACTAACATGTGTCACCCAAAGAGAAGGGGCACATGTCAGCAAGTCTACCAGACTTGTGCAAGGAAACTAAAGAAAAGTGGTAACAACCTAGCAGTTCTAGAATATAGTATGACATGGCATTTTATGCAATGAGAACAACAGCAGTTTATGATATGGCATGATTATAGCATGGCAAGTAACATGGCATGTCAAGTAAACAAATACATGACAAGTACAAGAATTGTAAGCACGTCGTGCACAGAGATTCTGCCCTTTGGCTAGAGTGGCTGTACGGGCCAACTCTTACGCTCAAGTGACCGTTTATCCCTACCCCTCCACGTGTGTCGAGCCAGGACATTACCCCCGAACACATAATGCTCGCTTCTGGATCACGAGCCAGGAAGTGTTTTTAACACGTATGGCGTAGGGTTATGCCCGCATAACGGGTGCCTAGCCGGTAACACAGAAACAAGGATTTGTACAAGGAGTTGTAGCGTGTGCCACGATGCAACATGCAACATGATATGTAAAAATGGATGCACATGACAATTATTTGAAATGAAATTTGCGTACCGTTAAAGAAAATTAAACATGGCAGGCAATTGTATGACATGGCATGACAAGGGAAATTCTAGCTTCGTTGTCAAGCTAGAATTGAATTTGCGCCTAGACCGCTATCATTTCACGGTCTTGTCTCTTTCACGCTAAACAAAGTATTGGCCTAAAACATGGCCTAAAGCAAGGTTGGCAAGTTTCACTTGCCTGGTACCGAAGTTGTTGTTCGACGAGAGTCACGAGATCGGTATCCTACGGTAATTAGGTTCGCTGTTATGGCAAAATAGAAAATTAGATTGAGAGTTCTAAACCAGTTTGCATTGGAATCCTATAACGTCTAGTAATCCATTTTTAATTAGGGTTTCTAATTTACAGTGTGGGTTACAGAGAATTAAAGATATATCACTAACCATTTTTGTAGCGGAAGAACGACGATTACGATGCCTACGAACTGCAGGTAGAAGAAGATCTCGACGATTTCCGGATTGCCGTCGCCAAATCGGATCTAGCACGACAACAGAAGAGCGATCCAAGGGAGATGTTGCGGCTGAAAGGATCTCCAGCGGCTGATCTAAAATGGATCTGGAGAACGGGGAAGTATAGGGCAAATCTGGAGCAAAAGAGGATTTTGGGTTTTTGACGATCGGCCGGCGGCCTACGGGGTGGTGCCGGCGCAAGAGAGGGTGAGGGGAAGCTCGGGAGGATGAAAGAAGGTAAGAGGATGATTGGGGGATGATTGGAGAAGAAGATGAGCTAAGAAAAGTGAAGAAAGAATAGGAATGGTCGAGGGTTTAAATAAAGATAAAGTGCGGCGGCTACAACTTAACCTAGGTTTACTGGGCAATTTAGTCGGTCAGAGAAGGGTGGTCGACCGACTAGTTTAGGATCTAGTCGGTCGGTCGTCCAACTGACACCGACTAACATCAAACAGTGAACATTGTCTGTACAGAGTAGGCATGATTAGTCGGTCTGTGAAGACCCGTCGACCGACTAGTTTGGGATCTAGTCGGTCGGTGAATGTTCATGAACCGAATAAAGGTCGAATAAGATAGATAATGAGTACTGACAGTTAGTCGGTATGAGTACAAGACCTGACCGACTAGTTTGGAAACTAGTCGGTCGGAGAACGTGATTTGACCGACTAAACGTAAACAGTAACTCAGTCGAAATTTACTGACAAGAACTAGCCGGTCTGAGAAGTGTTGCTGACCAACTAGATTGGAATCTAGTCGGTTGGCTCTCCTTCATGAACCAACTAAGATGCACCAGAAGTGCCGATTTGAAGCGCGAAGCTTCGGGAAGATTCCTATGGCCTCTAGGTTCACCCTAGCACTAAGATTAAGACGCTATGAAGCTAATCGTAGGAACTTCTAACTGGAAAAAGCACACAAAGGGCGAAACATCCAATATTATTCATATAAAATAGTCATTACAAAAACCGGTCGTTACAATATGTGGGTGTATGTCGGTTGCCCCAATTTTGCAATTGCAAAATTGAATCATTCATTTTGTAGGCATGGCAGGGTCATGGCAGCCAAGGCAAGGGAGTGATCGTATGCCACCAATATATGACCCTTCATATGGGAACCCATAGTTCAAAGACGAACGTGGGAATGATCCATCACCTGGGCACCTGATGCTACGTAGGATGATTGATTTCCAGTATCATACATAGAGCTACCATGGTGTAGGCCCAAGTATGCAGTTTACACAATTCGCCCAATATAGCATGCCCATGCCCATGCTAACACCCCCGGGATTTATGCATATGCTCCAGGGGGAATCCATCCATTTATAAGCCCGTCTCCCCAAAGTGCTTTCAACAAGAATTCTTCTCAAAGCGGTAATGACCCGAATGTCGGCAGTGGATCTTCTAGGAAGTCAGGTCTACGTGATGAGGAGGAGGATGCATCGGTTTCAAGTCCAAGGAAAAAATCTAAGAAGCATGCACCCAAGGAGCAGCAAGATAAAGTGTGGCAGTGGGATCATGATATGTCCCTAATTCATTCCTTGCGGATCAGGCAAGGGAAGGAAATAAATTAGATAAAATGTTCAAAGGGACTGCCTTCAACGTTGCAGCTGCATACATCAATTCAATATATGGCACGGCCTACACAAGCCAACATGTAAAAAATCATATGAAAGGTCTGGCTCGTCACCTTTCTGATGTGTTAGGGTTCCTCTAGATAAGTGGTGCGGGTTGGTGTGTTGATAAGAAGATGATAGTAATGGATGCCAAAGTTTATGAACCATGGGCCGCGGTAGTAACTTCTACATCTTCGGGAACCTGAAAATATTGTTTACTTATTTCAGTTTAAACTCCATAATATATAATGCATTATTCGTGCAGGCAAACCCTAGGTTGAAAGCAAATGTTAATCAACCAATGTAGTGGCTTGATGATCTTTTGCTTATAATAGGATATGATGCGGCTAAGGGGGATTTTAGGAAGGATGTGCATGCCCCTTTTGGCAGCGCATTCGAGGAAGGCGATCATGCAAGTCCTACAACTCACCTGCATGCATCAACGCAAAATGATGTCCCCCATGACATCCCACCATCTGCCTTGACTGGTACTTTTACAGGCGGGCCTAGCCATGCTAGCCCACCATCTGTGGGGAGAAAGAAATTACGTAGACGGGCTATAAGGGATGTAACGACTGGTTTTTGTCTAAGTGTTGTCTATAAATTATGGTTGTTCTCTTCCTTGTGTGTTTTTCCCCTGTTGGGTGTTTTCGCTCAGTTCTTTATAGTCTTCTAGTTCCTTCCCATAGAACGATGAGCTTGGAGTAAGTCATTTCATGATGAACCTCATCTTGTCCGTATCTTAGAGCTAGGTTGATCCTAGAAGCCATAGGAATCTTTCCCGAAGCTTCGCGCTTCAATTCGAGACTTTTCGTGCATCTTAGTTGGTTCAAGAAGGAGAACCAACCGACTAGATTACAATCTAGTCGGTCGGCAACTCTTCAGGAACCGACTAGTTCATCTTGATTATTTCAGCTGAGTTATTGTTTACACTTAGTTGGTCTAAGCATATCCATCGACCGACTAGTTCCCAAACTAGTCGGTTAGAACTTGTTCTCAGACCGACTAATTCTGAGATCTTTCTGACAACCGAGTTACTGTTTACAGTTAGTCGGTCAAAGAACGACTATCGACCGACTAGTTGAGAAACTAGTCGGTTAGAGTTTCTTCTCAGACCGACTAACTCTCAGTACTTATTGTCTATCATATTCAACCCTTAGTCAGTCAATGAACATTCACCGATCGACTAATTCCCAAACTAGTCGGTTGACGAACCTTCACAGACCGACTAAATCTGTCTACCTGTATTGACCCTGTTCACTGTTTGCCTTTTAGTCGGTCACAGTTGGACGACCGACCGACTAGTTCCCAAACTAGTCGGTCGACCACTCTTCACTGACCGACTAATATGCCCAGAAACCCTAGGTTAAGTCGCAGCCGCCGCTTATTGTTTCTATTTAAACTCTATATTTCTCTCACTTCTTTTCTCACTTTTCTTAGCCGATTTTCTTCCCCAATCATCCCATATCTTCCTCTTGCCTTTCTTCCTCCTCCCGTGCTCCCTCTCACCCCCATTGCGCCGGCAACCTCCCTACCGGCCGCCGGCCGACGCTAAAACCCCCAATTCTCCTTTTGCTCCAGTTTTTCCCCTTCATTCTCCCATCTCCAGATCTGTTACAACTCAGCCGCCAGGAGATCTCTTCAGCCGTAGTTCTTCCAGGATCGCTTCTTCCATTGCCGTGCGAGATCAGATTTGGCGACAGCAATCCGGATACGTCGAGATCCTCTCCTACCTGTAGATTCGTAGGCGTCTTTGATCGTCGTTCTTCCGCTTCGCATACGATTAGTGATCTACCTTTAACTTTCCATAACCCACACTATAAATTAGAAAACCTAATAAAAATGGATTACTAGACGTTGTAGGATTCCAATACAAATCTGGATTAGATCTTTCTATTCTGATTTCTGCTTTGGCCATAACAGTGAACCCAATTTCCCGTAGAGTAGCGATTTTGAGACGAACTCTCGTCGACCGTCATCACAGGAACCAGGCAAGTGAAACTTGCCAACCTTGTTTTAGGCCATGCTTTAGGCCATTTCCTTGCTCTTAGCGTAAAAGAGACTAGACCGTGAAATGATAGCGGTCTAGGCGCAATTTCAAGTTCTAGCTTGACAACGAAGCTAGAACTGCCTTTTTGTCATGTCATATCATGCATATGCCTGTCACGTTTAATTTCCCTAATGGTATGCATTTTTACTTGAATATCTGCCATGCATTTGCATTCTTTACATGTCATCTGATTCGTGATCACTCCACATTTTACACTTTTTTCCCGCATGTTTGCATGCCATTTAGATCGCTCAAATCATGTTTTTCACGATATATCGACGATATTGCTATACTTTTCACGATTTGTTGTTTTTGTCGTATTTCAGGTGATTTGGAGCGATTTGGAGTGATCCCGAGATACGCCTACTCCAGAGTGTCACCGACGACCTCCCTGAGGGGTATTTTTCCATTGGAGAGGAGCGGAAGAAGAAAGAACGTCGCAGGAGCGACGAGGAGGCAATAACAAGCTGTTTGGGCATTTTTGGTGTCTCACTCGGCTGAGTGAAGGAGTCACTCGGCCGACCAGCGAGACACCGCTCGGCCGGCCAGATCGGACACGCATCATATGTGCACTCGACCGAGCATCGGAAGCCACATCGGCCGAGTGACGAGACTCCGTCCGCCCGAGTGGCATTCAGACGACGCCCATCCAAAAGAGCCGACTTACTGTTTTTCGTCTGCCTGAGCTTCAGAAGGTCCACTCGGCCGAGTGGAAAATGCCGACCGCCCGAGTGTATAGAAGCCATCGGCCGAGTGACTACAACTCACTCGGCCGAGCGACCCCCGAAGAGAAGACCCCCGAAGACCCAGACTTACTGGAAATTTTCAGGGTTTCTTACTCGGCCGAGCGACTTTTGTCACTCGGTCGAGTGAGCCGCGCTGCCTGTAGCGTAAATTGCGATTTTCAGGCTGCGCAGGGGCATTTTGGTCACAGTTTTTTGGACGATTTTGGGGGGTATTTAACCCCAGTTTTTGACCTAGGTTAGAGAGCTTTTCTCTTTACTTTTTGCAGCTTTTTAGATTAAACTTTTTAGCTTTAGATTATTGTGATTGGAGAGGAGAGAAAAATTTATTTTTGTTGGATTCTTGGAGAACTCTATTGGTTTGTCTCTCTCTCCTTTAAAAATACTATTTTTATTGCTTATTTGAATATGTGATGAATTCTCTTGTTAATTCAATTGATTATTTTTGTATTTGTGCTATGAATTGTGAGTAGTCCTAACGTCTTGGGGCGTGGGGATGAACCCTACGAGCCCAATTTCTGATTTGTGATGATTTGGTAGAAATATTGCTAGAATTGCTATTAGGGTTAGTTTGGGATCGATTTAACACAGATAGCTAGGTGTTCATATCGATTGGGATTTGCAAGAGATTGGATCCCAATTCGATAGGAACCCCTAGAAACCCGAATTGGGTTGAAATTGAGTTTCCGTAGTATCGGTTTGCAAGAGATTGGACCGATACTAGGGTTCTCGGTTGCAATTCCATGTCGATACCCATTTGCAAGAGATTGGACGGGTAGGAACTATCCCAACCTAGGTCGCGGACCGAGTTTGCACGAGAGTGGGCTCGGGACGCGATTGAACGATGATGTTGATCCTAATGCTAGCTTGCCTAGGCTAGGGTTTGCAAGAGATTGGACCCAACCCTAGGTTAGCTATAGACCGGCAACAGCGCGAGAGCGTGAGCTAGGTTCTACACTCAGTTGCAACTAGTTCATCCGAAATTCTACCCTAGCAATTGTGACACCAATGAATCACATTGACGAGATACGGTGAGTAGCGGGAATTCCCCATTCCCTAGGCGTCTTTTATTTGATTTTATATCTATACACTTTGTCTGACGATTGTGACAAGATCGCCAAAAAGGCAAATTCCATCTTTTCTGTTCCTATAGCCAGGTTGTTCGGAGAAGACACCGTCATTCGTCCTCCCTGTGTTCGATACCCACTCGCCGCTACACCGTGCGCTTGCGGTAAAACTACACGGTCGCTCTTTTTGGGTGTACGCCCGGAGTCGATCAAGTTTTTGGCGCCGTTGCCGGGGAGGCGATAGTGGTTGATCTTATCACCCTAGCTATTTCTTCTTTTTGTTTTTATTTCTTTATTTTTTATCAAACCCTTCCACTGTGCTAATCATTTCTTTGAAACTCTGTTTTCTCATTGCATGTACATGAGATCAACGGCGGACCCTGAAGCTATATTATTTGATCCCGAGATTGAACGTACTGTGCGGAGAATTAGAGCGGAGAGGAGACAAAATCCGGAAGGGAGGTTTATGACCAACCCGGAAACGGCGGAACAATTGGCGGCAAGGATGGCGAGGATCATTTCCATTCACGATAGGCTTCGGCCTAAGACCTCTTCTACGACCTCATCCATTGCCGTGCCGGAGTTGGCGGCCGACAAGAATTTTGAGCTGAAGACCGGACTAGTGGTTCTGATGCAGCAGGACCCATTTCATGGGAACGCCCATGAAAATCCTCACTACCATATCCAGCTATTTTTGTCGAAGTGTGCCACATTTCAGATGCCGGGCGTCACCCTAAATGCCATCAGACTACGCCTCTTCCCATTCACATTAAAGGACAAGGCTCTTTATTGGTTGAGGACGCAAGCTGACGGAGTCTTTACCTCATGGGACAAGTTGGCGAGTGCGTTCATTGACAAGTTCTATCCGCCCTCCAAGACGGTAAAGATTAGGAGTGCTCTTATGTCCTTCAAGCAAGGACCTCAAGAGACACTCTATGAGGCTTGGGAGCGTTTCAAAGATCTGCAACATCAATGCCCCCACCATAGCATCGAAGATTGGGAGCTAGTCCATAGCTTCTACAATGGTCTCCAACCGGGGACGAAGCAAATTATTGATGCGGTGGCAAATGGTGCCATCCTATCGAAGACTCCCGACGAAGCTACGGCCCTAATTGAGGAGATGGCCTCAAACAATCAACAATGGGGCGACGAGCGAGGACACTCTTCGTCCTCCTTGAAGCCATCTAGCATTTATAAGGCAAAGGCCGTAGTGGAGCTGACAAACAAGTTCGATTCTCTCCACAAGGTAGTGGAGAGACTGGAGAAGTATATCACGGAGCCCCAAGGAACCCCTTCCACCTCCGCACCAACGAATCAAATGTGTGATTGGCAAGACCAATCTCAAGCTATGTATTTGGGAGGCGAACAAGGAGAGGGATCTTTGGAGCAAGTCCAATACGTCGCGGGGAATCAAGGATATTGGGCCAATCCGGCCACTAGAAACCATCCCGGTTTCTCATATGCAAACAATGATTGAGCATTGAACCTGCCGCAACAACAACCTCAACAAGCTCGACCGCCACCACAACAACAACACTATCCACCGAGGGGGCCTCCGCAACATAATTTCCCACCAAAGCAACAAGTTGGACCCTATAGGCCGCCCGGATACAATCAAGGGTGGAGAAATCCAAACCCCCCACAAGCTCATCAACGATCCGAATTTGAAGCTAAGGTGGAGGAGTTCATGGTCGAGCAAAAGAAGATAAATGCTTCCTTGAAGGCGGGCCAAGACTCACTTACAACCATTGTAGGCCAAATTTCGAAGCAATTGTCGTTGCTCAATCGGAATACTCAACAATTTTCAGCTCAACCCGAGCAAACCCCACGGGGCGCCACCGGCCACATCAATGCCGTGGTTGCCGTTACAACTAGAGGCGGGAAGGACACCGCTCCCGTCATGATTCCTACCGAGGAGCCCGTGGTGGAGAGAGTAGAGCCAATTGAGTCGACCGTTGAAGTTGAGAAGGAAAAAAGAGCCACAAGAAAGAGAGAAGTCCAGAGCGGAGCAATTGCTTGAAGAGAGGCGCTTTATGCCACCGGTCCCATTCCCACAGAGGCTTGCTAGAGCGAAGATGGAGAAGCGACTAGCGAAGTTTCTCGAATATTTGAGAGGGGTAAGCCTCAATATTCCCTTTCTTGATGCTATCGTTGAAAGCCTGACATACGCAAAATTTTTAAAGGATTTGATTTCGGGGAGAAAGACGAAGGAGAAAATCATGCTCGCCGAGGAGGGTTCGTGGTTCACCAAGAGAGAGAAGGAGCCGGCTAAATTCAAAGACCCGGGAAGTTTTCGAATTCCTTGCACCTTGGGCGGCGTCCCTCTACAAAAGGCATTGGTGGACTTAGGGGCTAGCGTTAGCCTCATGCCTCTCTCTATGTTCCAAAGGCTAAACACCGGCACGGAATTGAAGCCTACCGACATGCGGATACAACTAGCCGATGGTCGGATCACAAGGCCGGTGGGGATTGCAGAGGATATCCCGTTACAAGTCCCGGGGGGCATATGTTTGCCATGTGACTTCGTGATCATGGATGTCAAAGAGGAGGGAGATACGTCGCTAATACTTGGATGACCGTTCCTCGCCACCGCCGGTGTCATTGTCGACGTACGAGAAGGTACCCTAACATTGAACGTCGGCAACATCGAGGTGGAGCTTCATATTCCTAAGGCAATGAAACACATGCCTTACCACGAGGAGCTGGACTATATGGACCTCCTTGACGAGGTTATTGAGGAGGCGACCCCCCATTCGATCGGCGCTCTATTCAAAGAAGATTTCAAAGAAGGCCCAGATTTGGACCAAGAAGAGAAGATTGAGCATTCCCCCGACTTATCCATTGAAATTGATGAAGGCGACGCTGATGTCGCAAGGATTCGAGAGCTTTGCAAGCTCTCAAAATTGAAGTCTCCGAAGAAAGCTCCGCCGATACGGAAATCGGCGTCACCGGTGAAGCCGAGGACCGGAGCAAGCGCTAGCTTGGGGGAGCCACCCCCCAACACTAATCGAGACGAGAGACCACCGAGGGAGAACACGCCACCGCAACTTCTGAATCCAAGCGTTCTCCCCGGAAAATTTGACGGGTGCATCTCCTATGCACCAAATATCCCGCATTAATTGAAAATCAAAGGGGGTCGAGCTCACGACCTTAAACGAGCGCTTGTCGGGAGGCAACCCGACGGTTATCGCTTTATTTTTACTTTTCCTTTATTTTTGTTTTAGAAATTATAAGTGTTTTGAGTCGTTCGACCAAAAAATTTGTGATAACGGGTCCTATTTTTCTTGACAGGAGAGGAGATAGGGAAATCCATCATGAGGAGGATGAACGAGGCTACGAGGAGCGCTCCAGGAATGCGCTCGATGCTTAGGAGGACGATGAAATCGACTGGAGGAAGGAAAACAGAGTTTAGAGCCCAAACGAAGACAAACAGCAGAGAACAGGGTTCACTCAGCCGAGTATACTAGTCACTCGGCCGAGCACACAAGTTTGTCCACCCGAGCGGCCCACGAACGAGGGAAGTCTGCTGTACCCAACTCTCTGTTTCTTTTCTTGATTTCAGAATAATTGCCACTCGGCCGAGTATATATATTCACTCGGCCGAGTAAAACTGATACACTCCTAGGGCGAGTCTTGCCGAGTGGCTTGAGCCACTCGGCCGAATGGACTTACTCCACTCGGCCGAGGGTGGCAAGGCCACTCGGCCGAGTCATTAGCGGGGGAGAATTTTCCAAGATATTCCGTTGAGTTCACTCGGCCGAGTCGTAACTTTTTCTATAAAAGGGGGCGGGGGCGCGTTTTTCGAAACGAGTTAAAATCCACAGCGCCCGACCCTTCGCCTCCCTCGGCCCCGATTTCCCCCCTCGCTCGCCCGATCACCGACCCCGCGCCGGCGCTCGGCCACCCAACTCCGACCGAACGCCGCCGCCCCTCGCCCGAGTCGCCGCCGGCGGCCACTCCTCCGGCCAACTCCGGTAACGCCTATTTCGTCCTATTTTCTCCTCTCTCTCTCGTATTCCTTGACGATCCATGTGTTAAACGAACCCCAAACCCAAATTAATTTCAATTTCTATCTATTATACCCCTAACCCCCCATACGTTTTGAATATTACACGCTAATCTCTTCGTTTTATGCGCAGGTAAATTTGGGGAGCTTAGGGGAGCCCAGGGGAGCTTTCGGGGATCGTTTTGGGCTACGTGGAGGCGTCACCTTCGCACACTTCCATTATCTTGCTCTCGCGGCGTGTCGCGGTATACTCTTTCATTTATTTTACACACGCCGCGTTTTCACATATTTGGTGAGCTCCCGGGGGCCATATGCCGCCCCGGACACGGCCGAGGTCGAGGAGAGCTTCCGCCAAGCAGAAGCGGTCGGATGATGCCGGCCCCTCCCACGAGGTGGAGGACTCTCCTCCGCCTACTCCACCACACCCCGTTCACCCAGCACAGCCTGCAGGCCCCGTACACCCCACACAGCCTACAGAGCCCGCACAGCCCATTCACCCCGCACAGCCACCCCCTGCCGTCCCACAGCCACCACCACCGGCACCGCTTGTCGGGCCACTCGGGATTACGTTCCGAGACGACGCACACCGCGTCGTCTTCGAGCGCATTTCCCAGCGCTCGATCGTACCCTCCAGGTTCGCACACCTTGCAGATCTAGGACACCTGGGGGTACTCGAGGGGATGCTCACGTTGTATGACAACGTGGGCTGGCGAGATTTCTTCCAGGTGTCGGCGGACACGTTTCTCCGTCCGACACTTGAGGTCCTTAGTTCTATCGCCCGGACCGACGAGGGATGCTCGTTTAGGTTCATGGACTGGGAGTGCCAGGTCACTCTCGGTATAATGAGAGCATTCTTCTCGTGGCCCGATGTCCCCGGGGCCGACCGTGGTTACGCCCCCACTCACATTCCCCCACCTTCGTTTGATTCCGGCGCCTTCTGGGCCCGGATCACGGGTCTACCTGCCGCCTTTGACCCTAGTAGGGCCAAGGCCTCGGCCATCGTCCATCCATGCCTCCGCATAGCTCAGCGCCTTATGGCGACTACCTTTTTGGCGAGGTATGAGCTTGGGACGATGTCCACGCCAGAGCTTTATATGCTCTATGCGATGACGCGTCCCAGAGTTCTAGCTAGGGACAGTGACGAGTTGGTCCCCGCCGTCGTGATTGATATCGCGAGCTGGTTTTTGGACCGCATCATCGTATCGGTGGGCGCTCGCTCACCGATATGCTGCGGTGGTCTGATCACCCTGCTCACCTTGATGACCGGCGAGGACCTACCGGCCGATTTGCGTCGTTCTCCGGGCCCCACTTCACTGTCCATAGATGTCATGGCCCGGATGAAGATGCTTCGTCCGCACAGTGAGCGACACTGGGTCTGGCTGCACGGTCCATTCGGTGCCGATTACATGATTCTTCCGAGCCCAGCTCGGACACAGATTGCATCGGCCCAGGTGGACTGGCTCCCGGCGATGGATCTTCTGATCCCCGCCGCATACGTGCTCGAGGCCGAGGAGGCCGAGCAGGCCCACGCTGCCCACGCTGCCCACGTTGCACCCGCTGACCCAGCTGCGCCCGTTGACCCAGTGGCCCCTCAGCCTGTCCCTACACCTTCTGCCGCTCCTGAAACTTCTGTCTCCACTTCTGCCAGTGTCGGGAGCACACTTGCTGAGCCCACCACCACCACTCCTGCTGGCCCTCTGTCCGTTGAGCCCCTTTGCTCTGCACTTCCCGAGCGCCCACCTACATTTGTCGAGAGTGGAGAGCCCTCTTTTGCTGCGGTCGTGGAGACCATGGCTAGCATGATCACCGCTGGGATTTCACCTCTTGGACCACACACTTCCTCCCCAGCGGTAGTCACTTATGTCACCTTCGCAGCCGTACTTTCTGAGAGTGTGGTGACGTCTGTCTTCACTTCTGTGTCACCTACCTCTCTGGCCGCCTCGTTGCCATTTTTATACTCCACTTCCGCTGATGTTGCTTCCACTTCATGCCTGCCTGCGTCCCAGCCTCGCCCTGAGGCTAGGCCCACACTGGTGAGCACAGCACCCTACCTCCACATGCATGCTGAGCCCATCACCTACGCCACCCGAGTACGCCAGCCTCGTCCTGCACAGCACCGACAGGTGCGTCCCTCTGCACCACCTCCCCCCGACACTGTACTCCTGAGCATTCGTGCTCTCGAGGGGGCAGTGAGTGCCCTCAGAGGCGACCTCAGGACCATGTCCGCCACCGTCACCACCATGGCCAGCCGTTTCGACCTACTATCGGGCATTCACTATTGCCTCACACAGATTCTCGACCGGCTCCCTCGCGTACCGACCGCACCCACACCCACACCCACCCAGCAGGTACCCACCCCCACCCCTACCCCCACCCAGCCTGCTACCACACCCACACCCACTCAGCAGTCTGTTCCCCAGCCGCCACCACCACCTCCGCCTCAGGACGGAGACGGCGCAGCACCACTTTGTTAGGCACCCTTGATGCCATTGATCTTTTTGCCATCGTGCTGCCCGTCTCTGCTGGGTCCTGACGATTTTACCCACCCCCCTCCCCTCACTGTTCTGGATACACATTTTGATCATATATTTATATACCATTTTTGGGAGAGAGGGAGAGTTTTTGGTGTCACACTTTTATATCGTATTCACTCCTATATCTGCATGCATCATGTCCGCATCATATTTTTCATTTATTTTATTTTATTTCCCTTTTTGATCATGCATGCATCCTCACATACCCCTCACTTTACACGTCTCTCGGTGTGCCACACTTCGCACATTGAGGACACTGTGCACTTTAGCTTGGGGGAGTGAGTTCTCACGTTCTTTTCGATTTACCACCTTTATTTTTAGTTTTTTCACGCCATTTTCCGCATTTGCACTCATTTTCATCACTTTTTCTTCTTTTTACCATGCATCACGTTTTTCTTATTTTCTCTGTGTGCTGCATTGTAATTAGTTTCATTTTCCCTTTATCTTTATTTCTTTTTCATCTCATGCTAGAGATGACTTTTCTGTGATGATGATTACGTGGCGTTAGCTTTCTCTATATATGCATGCTATATTTGTCATGTCTTAGATTTTATTTCTGATATCATATGCTATGACTTGCCTTGCATTTAGAGATAGTAACCCACACTTTTTCCGCATGAAAATGGATGAAATTTTATTATTAGCTGAGTCTGAATATTCATATGTATGCTATCGCAGAAAACACACCAAGATTCACGCATTGAATGCTTATATCTGGAGTACCGTTTTCTTTTCCTATATCACTTCTATATGCATGATTGGTACATTTCACTTCAGGATGATTGAATGATGTTAGCTATGATAAATCTGGATTAGTTAGCTTTTTTGTGATCGAAACTGAGTAGATTAGATTACCCTGCTGAAGTTGTCGTGCACGTCCTATAGAGTGAACTGAGAGACATATTTATTTCTTTCTCCACATATCTTGAACATCATTTCTCTATTTTAAAATCATTGGTGAATCTCCCCTTAGCGACTCTAATATATGGCATTTCCCCCGCTATTAATTCCTAGCTCCAAATTTCCCAAAAACAAAGAAAAAGAAAAATTCTTGTATATCCTTATTCCTCTTTGATTGGGATCATTGTGTATATATGAATTCAAAAAAAAGAGAGAAAAAGAAAATAAAAGAAAATAAAAGAGAAAAGAACATCAATAAAAGATCACATCTCATGTTCTCTCTTACTTTCCCTCTTTTTGTTTTTATTTTTATTACTTTTGGAGCTTTATAGAAATGGGGATGTAAATATTTTTTTATGCCACCACGCTTATAGATAAGCTTGGGGGAGAGAATCCAATGATGTGTGAGAGAGTGACTACTTGACGTTGCACGACAACCTAGGCTAAGTAATATTCTATACTCGGTGAGATTATTTTTAGCTTCACGAAATCCAGAAATCTATGCCTAGCACTCATTTCATGAAATCCATGCTTTTCTATTCTTTCTATTCTATTGCGTGATATTCTTATACTCCTCATAGAAAGCATTCAATTGAAAAGTGTGTGATCTGCGATATAGTATACCGCTTTAAATGATTCAGACGATGTTAATTTTAAAATTATTCCGTTTTTCATGATATATCAATATTCTTGGGTTTTCTATTTCTATTTGCACCATTATACTATGATATCGAAATAAAATTCTTTGACATGTGTTTTACATTCGGTGCATGCTATATGATTGAGCAAAACCCACGTCTGAGAAAATGATCTAGCAGCTTCCCTCTTTGCTTTCTTCCTTCTTCTTCGTTTTTCGTTTTCCATTTTTCTGCCGTTTTCGTTTTCGAAATCCACCGGGTTCGCCTTTTACTCATCTTCCTCGAGGACGAGTAAGAGGTAAGCTTGGGGGATTTTGATCACTTCATATTTTACACTTTTTTCCCGCATGTTTGCATGCCATTTAGATCGCTCAAATCATGTTTTTCACGATATATCGACGATATTGCGATACTTTTCACGATTTGTTGTTTTTGTCGTATTTCAGGTGATTTGGAGCGATTTGGAGTGATCCCGAGATACGCCTACTCCAGAGTGTCACCGACGACCTCCCTGAGGGGTATTTTGCCATTGGAGAGGAGCGGAAGAAGAAAGAACGCCGCAGGAGCGACGAGGAGGCAAAAACAAGCTGTTTGGGCATTTTTGGTGTCTCACTCGGTCGAGTGAAGGAGTCACTTGGCCGACCAGCGAGACACCGCTCGGCCGGCCAGATCGGACACGCATCATATGTGCACTCGGCCGAGCATCGGAAGCCACATCGGCCGAGTGACGAGACTCCGTCCGCCCGAGTGGCATTCAGACGACGCCCATCCAAAAGAGCCGACTTACTGTTTTTCGTCTGCCTGAGCTTCAGAAGATCCACTCGGCCGAGTGGAAAATGCCGACCGCCCGAGTGTATAGAATCCATCGGCCGAGTGACTACAACTCACTCGGCCGAGCGACCCCCGAAGAGAAGACCCCCGAAGACCCAGACTTACTGGAAATTTTCAGGGTTTCTTACTCGGCCGAGCGACTTTTGTCACTCGGCCGAGTGAGCCGCGCTGCCTGTAGCGTAAATTGCGATTTTCAGGCTGCGCAGGGGCATTTTGGTCACAGTTTTTTGGACGATTTTGGGGGGTATTTAACCCCAGTTTTTGACCTAGGTTAGAGAGCTTTTCTCTTTACTTTTTGCAGCTTTTTAGATTAAACTTTTTAGCTTTAGATTATTGTGATTGGAGAGGAGAGAAAAGTTTATTTTTGTTGGATTCTTGGAGAACTCGATTGGTTTGTCTCTCTCTCCTTTAAAAATACTATTTTTATTGCTTATTTGAATATTGTGATGAATTCTCTTGTTAATTCCATTGATTATTTTTGTATTTGTGATATGAATTGTGAGTAGTCCTAATGTCTTGGGGCGTGGGGATGAACCCTACGAGCCCAATTTCTGATTTGTGATGATTTGGTAGAAATATTGCTAGAATTGCTATTAGGGTTAGTTTGGGATCGATTTAACACAGATAGCTAGGTGTTCATATCGATTGGGATTTGCAAGAGATTGGATTCCAATTCGATAGGAACCCCTAGAAACCCGAATTGGGTTGAAATTGAGTTTCCGTAGTATCGGTTTGCAAGAGATTGGATCGATACTAGGGTTCTCGGTTGCAATTCCATGCCGATACCCGTTTGCAAGAGATTGGACGGGTAGGAACTATCCCAACCTAGGTCGCGGACCGAGTTTGCACGAGAGTGGGCTCGGGACACGATTGAACGATGATGTTGATCCTAATGCTAGCTTGCCTAGGCTAGGGTTTGCAAGAGATTGGACCCAACCCTAGGTTAGCTATAGACCGGCAACAGCGCGAGAGCGTGAGCTAGGTTCTACATTCAGTTGCAACTAGTTCATCCGAAATTCTACCCGAGCAATTGTGACACCAATGAATCACATTGACGAGATACGGTGAGTAGCGGGAATTCCCCATTCCCTAGGCATCTTTTATTTGATTTTATATCTCTACACTTTGTCTGACGATTGTGACAGGATCGCCAAAAAGGCAAATTCCATCTTTTCTGTTCCTATAGCCAGGTTGTTCGGAGAAGACACCGTCATTCGTCCTCCCTGTGTTCGATACCCGCTCGCCGCTACACCGTGCGCTTGCGGTAAAACTACACGGTCGCTCTTTTTGGGTGTACGCCCGGAGTCGATCAATTCGCATGTTGCATCGTAGCACACGTTACAAAATACTTGTACAATCTGTGTTTCCGTGTTTCCGGCTAGGCACCTGCTATGCGGGCATAACCCTACACCATACTTGTTAAAAAAACTTCCTGGCTCGTGATCCAGAAGCGGGCCACATGTGTTGGTTGAAAACCAATGCCCGATACACGTGAGGGGTAGGGATAAACGGTCACTTGAGCGTAAGAGTTGGCACATACAGCCTCTCTAGCCAAAGGGCAGAATCTCTGTGCACGACGTGCTTACTATACTTGTACTTGTCCCTGTGAATGTTCCTTGCAAAACTTGACATCCATGCCATGCCATGCTTGTACCTTACTTTACTTTACCTTACTTGTTGCACTCTTACTTAACTGCCATGTCATTGCATCATGCTAGAATTGCTAGGTTGTTTACCTGTACTTTCAGTTTCCTTGCACAAGTCTCTTGTAGACTTGCTGACATATGCCCCTTGCTCTTTTGGGTGACACATGTTAGACCCTGAGCCAGAGATCGTAGCTGAGTACGTGGTTGTCGCTGACGCTGAGCCTGAGTCCATGTCTGCCCAGGAGGAGTTTTGCGGACACCGGTGACCATTCTTAGTGACCCCTGCTGAGCTTCCTTTTGTTTTAGGTTTTCTGTTAGTTGTCGGTGCGTGGCACCATTACTTTGTTTGTACGTTGTACTTTTGTTGGCCATGCTGGGGCCCTTAGATTCTTTTCTCTTTAAGCCTGGTGGCTTTTTCTGTGATGTTGGAACTTATTTATGAACATTCTGAGATTTGCTTTTGTCTCATTTCCCTTCGTTATTATCTTTGTTTCGTATCGCATTGCAAGGACCTGTCTTTTAAAGTTAATTGACGCTTATCGGACTTGCAGCTTTGTAGCTTCAAGTCCGAGCAGACCTACTCACGTCTCGCCTCCATATTCTTGGGAAGCGTGGCGTGACAGGTTTTGTTGATGGCCCATACAGGTCCATCTTGCAACTGCGAATTATCGGTACAATGATAATAACTATGCAATGTCCATTAAATAAATTGCAATATCCGAGTCATAAGCCTTGAGTCTAGTCGTTTCCCATGTCGTTAGGTGGTAAGAAGACTTAGTTTGACGTCTGTGCTTGCTAGTTAGAGGCCCCTGATTGTTAGTTAGACTACATGCTAGGAATTGATTTAAATCGTCGTAAGAGTTACCTTAGTGGTTCTTGCCTGACTCTGACCATAGTAGACTTCTAGAATTTCTTTAGTCGTTCCCTTGGGTCCATCGATCTCGGGCCAAGCTGAACGTGTTTCATTGCAGTCTTGTTCCTTAGGAAGTCATAGCGCCAAGTTTCTTAACCTTTAGTTGGTCGACCGTAGGAGTTCCCCGTAGATTTTCCTGGGTTGTATCCTAGGCGTATGAATGTTTTGATCATCCGACCATTTTCCTTGTCTCGACTCGCGAGATCGCCTCATGACGATCGTCGTCAATTCCGAATCTCTCCGTTACAAATCTTGAATCTTCTGAAAGTATTGTCGATTTCCTCTTTCTCTAAATTTGTTCAAAAATTTTAATATGTATATACTTAGACTTCATACTCCTTTGTTGACTTAAATTTTTTAAACTTTTGTCGAAATTTTGAATACTAACTTATGGTATTTTTCCAGCCCATAATTTTCGTACCTATGAAAATACATTGTCCCTTCATATATTAATTTTATTCTGAACCGTACCTTTATTTTGTCCAATTCGATTTACAATTTTCTTTCTTATTTATGCTATTCGAATGACATATCGCGCTTACTTTTAATTTACTTTTCAAGTCACATGGGACCTCTGCTTTCAGCAAGTCGATTTTATGCTCATCATTTTCCCTATTTCAGATTATTGTAAAATTACTATTTCATAACCATTTACTGATCCAGACCCTCCATAATTTGGTTTTAAAACCTTAATACGAATTTTGATAATTCTACTACTGAGTTATTATTATCTTTCCGTCCACCATACATACTTTTAGAATAATTTCTAAACTAAATAGAATTTCAATTATTTTATATATCCGTACCCGGCTCGTTGTGCTCGTATGTTAAGGACCTTGTGTAAATCAGTTCTTTTTGGCAAATCCTGGTTCCGCTAAAAGTAGTTTCAATATTGATTATTTTAAATTTTTTTCCCTAGCTTAAAGACTTAGAAAGCATTTAACATGAGCTTAAATTCTTCAGTTAATTTAATTGCATTCTTTGAATTTCAAAACTTTTGCCAACATTATATTAAGTCACTGCTGTATAATATTTTCTAAAATGTTTGTGTGAATGATTTACTTTTTATTATAATTTTCGATAAGCCAATAAACCGTTTTCTCTTATTATGTATATCCGACTCAAACTTGTTTCGAACAACTTGTTTTATCGATCTCCAAATATTTTATACAGACGAGAACTCCAACTTTTGAAGTACAGCAGTTTTCAAATTCCACGTATTTTAGCTTATATTATTTACATTATTTCCTTTCTCTAACCTATAAAAGTATCACTACATCTCCCTTTCCTCTACCTAAACATTCACAAGTGAGTCATTGTTTCACCTAACCAAGCTGTCTCCTTGAATACGTCCTATCTGAACTCGTGCTTATCGATCCTTCCCTCGTCACGCTTTCGACCTCGATCTTCCTCTATTGCTTAGGCGTTAGTGCTCGTCAATGACTGTGTCAACCCTAATTTGTTAGTAGGCCCTTGGACCTTTGTGATGTTGTCGTGGTGCATGTACCTAAGTTGAGTATGTGGGCTTGAATGAGTGTACTCCCTGTAGTATATTAATGTTTGTCTATTGTGTGATATATACATACTCTGAGTTATTCATGATGTTATGAAGTTGTATGTGTGTTGGTATTTATAGATATGTGTGTGGATAGTTATACCACTCTAGGGGCGCCTATGTATATAAGGATCAGTATTGGAATATCTAATGGGGTGTATGTAGTTAGAGATACTTATAATGGTTGAAATACTATGTTGGTAAAGTTATGTGTATGTTAGGTGTGATAATAATAGGTGTACATATAGTTAAGTGGGTAGGCCTATTATATGACCTATGTGTTAGTACGTGGGAGTATGTGCTCGTACGTAGATACGTATTGTGCTTGGACGTAAGTAATTATGTAATTGATGCATGAGTATATAGGTAATATACATATGGTAGTAGGATTATAATTTTGATTGATATTGCTTGCTTTTACGGATGTAGTATGCGTGTATACCATGAGGTATACACGACTATTGCATATCTTAACCATGTATGAAGAAGATGTGTTGGTATACTAATTATAGGTAGTAGGATATGGTGTGAGTATATGTTCTACATGTGTGTGACTATACGTTGAATGCATGTATTAGGGAGGGTATTCTAATTATACGTGTGCTGATGTCTGGTATTAATATTACGGTACATAAAGTGATTGAACTATGTGAGTATTACCTGACCAAATATTAAGTGTGATTGACTTATGGTATGTATATGGTTATATTGGTAAGATGTGTATACATTGGAGTGGTATTGGTATAGGTATAAATACCGTGCTACGTATATAGAGTTTTCTGATATGTGCTTCGAGTCTCACTCAAACTTGAGTGGGTATACTCTAACTATATTGTTATGTATGTCTGTAGTTGCATATAGCAATGTTTGATGTATGTATAGTGATAGGAGTGTTTGTGCCTGGTTGTGTTATGCACATGATTGTGGGTCACTATACCAGTATATAGTTATAGGTGTTGGTCTTGCTGTATAGTTATTTACTAAGGACTTGCCTGTGTGAACGTATGTGTGCTAGCTAAACTAGGTGTGTAGATGTGCTGGATACGTAATGGTATGATTGGTATATATGAATGAAATGTTAGCGTGTATGGGTGTGCACCATGCACGGGTAAGTATGTGCTTAGTTATAGGTATTGGTGACTATGGTATTTGTGGCATGTCGTAAATCCAGTTACAGGACCATATGTGATGTGAATATATGGTGAAATATTTGCATGCTTTGAATGGCTATGTATTGTGAAATTATAGTAGTAGTGAATGCATATTAGATATAGTGAAACTTGATTTAATAATGGTATGGTGTGACTACATGTGTTGATGTGTTTGGTATTGGATGTATACTAGGAAATATTAGGAGTAGTATACCCATGTTTGTTTTGTGCAAATGTACCTATCTATACATAGAGCAATGATTGTATTTGCTAGTGTGAGGCTAATCTTATGTGAGTATCTGAACCATTGTTTGTGCTAAGTTAGTAGTAGTTATATAAGGGATGTATGCATATATATATGATTGAAATATGTGCATGAATGAATATATATATATATATATATACATGTTGGCAGAGTTATTGTTGACTACCTAGTGCTGTATAAGCATTTGTAATGACTATACCTGGTTGAATTATAATGAGATGTGAATCAGGATAGCTACTATAGCTAGAGTTATATTTATAGTTAGAAAGTCCGAGGACGGACTTTATTTTAAGGTGGGTAGAATGTAACAACTGGTTTTTGTCTAAGTGTTGTCTATAAATTATGGTTGTTCTCTTCCTTGTGTGTTTTTCCTCTGTTGGGTGTTTTCGCTCAGTTCTTTATAGTCTTCTAGTTCCTTCCCATAGAACGATGAGCTTGGAGTAAGTCATTCATGATGAACTTCATCTTGTCCGTATCTTAGAGCTAGGTTGATCCTAGAAGCCATAGGAATCTTTCCCGAAGCTTCGCGCTTCAATTCGAGACTTTTCGTGCATCTTAGTTGGTTCAAGAAGGAGAACCAACCGACTAGATTGCAATCTAGTCGGTCGACAACTCTTCAGGAACCGACTAGTTCATCTTGATTATTTCAGCTGAGTTACTGTTTACACTTAGTCGGTCTAAGCACATCCATCGATTGACTAGTTCCCAAACTAGTCGGTTAGAACTTGTTCTCAGACCGACTAATTCTGAGATCTTTCTGACAGCCGAGTTACTGTTTACAGTTAGTCGGTCAAAGAATGACTATCGACCGACTAGTTGAGAAACTAGTCGGTTAGAGTTTCTTCTCAGACCAACTAACTCTTAGTACTTATTGTCTATCATATTCAACCCTTAGTCGGTCAATGAACATTCACCGACCGACTAATTCCCAAACTAGTCGGTTGATGAACCTTCACAGACCGACTAAATCTGTCTACCTGTTTGACCATGTTCACTGTTTGCCTTTTAGTCGGTCACAGTTGGACGACCGACCGACTAGTTCCCAAACTAGTCGGTTGACCACTCTTCACTGACTGACTAATATGCCCAGAAACCCTAGGTTAAGTCGCAGCCGCCGCTTATTGTTTCTATTTAAACTCTATATTTCTCTCACTTCTTTTCTCACTTTTCTTAGCCGATTTTCTTCCCCAATCATGCCCCATCTTCCTCTTGCCTTTCTTCCTCCTCCCGTGCTCCCTCTCACCCCCATTGCGCCGGCAACCTCCCTACCGGCCGCCGGCCGACTCTAAAACCCCCAATTCTCCTTTTGCTCCAGTTTTTCCCCTTCATTCTCCCATCTCCAGATCTGTTACAACTCAGCCGCCAGGAGATCTCTTCAGCCGTAGTTCTTCCGGGATCGCTTCTTCCGTTGTCGTGCGAGATCAGATTTGGCGACGGCAATCCGGATACATCGAGATCCTCTCCTACCTGCAGACTCGTAGGCGTCTTTGATCGTCGTTCTTCCGCTTCGCATACGGTTAGTGATCTACCTTTAACTTTCCATAACCCACACTATAAATTAGAAAACCTAATAAAAATGGATTACTAGACGTTGTAGGATTCCAATACAAATCTGGATTAGATCTTTCAGTTCTGATTTCTGCTTTGGCCATAACAGCGAACCCAATTCCCCGTAGAGTAGCGATTTTGAGACGAACTCTCGTCGACCATCATCACCGAAACCAGGCAAGTGAAACTTGCCAACCTTGTTTTAGGCCATGCTTTAGGCCATTTCCTTGCTCTTAGCGTAAAAGAGACTAGACCGTGAAATGATAGCGGTCTAGGCGCAATTTCAAGTTTTAGCTTGACAACGAAGGTAGAACTGCCTTTTTGTCATGTCATATCATGCATATGCCTGTCACGTTTAATTTCCCTAACGGTACGCATTTTTACTTGAATATCTGCCATGCATTTTCATTCTTTACATGTCATCTGATTCGCATGTTGCATCGTAGCACACGCTACAAAATACTTGTACAATCCATGTTTCCGTGTTTCCGGCTAGGCACCTGCTATGCGGGCATAACCCTACGCCATACTTGTTAAAAAAACTTCCTGGCTCGTGATCCAGAAGCGGGCCACATGTGTTGGTTGAAAACCATTGCCCGATACACGTGGAGGGATAGGGATAAACGGTCACTTGAGCGTAAGAGTTGGCCCGTACAGCCTCCTAGCCAAAGGGCAGAATCTCTGTGCACGACGTGCTTACTATACTTGTACTTGTCCATGTGAATGTTCCTTGCAAAACTTGACATCCATGCCATGACATGCTTGTACCTTACTTTACTTTACCTTACTTGTTGCACTCTTACTTAACTGCCATGTCATTGCATCATGCTAGAATTGCTAGGTTGTTTACCTGTACTTTCAGTTTCCTTGCACAAGTCTCTTGTAGACTTGCTGACATGTGCCCCTTGCTCTTTTGGGTGACACATGTTAGACCCTGAGCCAGAGATCGTAGCTGAGTACGTGGTTGTCGCTGACGCTGAGCCTGAGTCCGTGTCTGCCCAGGAGGAGTTTTGCGGACACCGGTGACCATTCTTAGTGACCCCTGCTGAGCTTCCTTTTGTTTTAGGTTTTCTGTTAGTTGTTGGTGCGTGGCACCATTACTTTGTTTGTACGTTGTACTTTTGTTGGCCATGCTGGGGCCCTTAGATTCTTTTCTCTTTAAGCCTGGTGGCTTTTTCTGTGATGTTGGAACTTATTTATGGACATTCTGAGATTTGCTTTTGTCTTATTTCCCTTCATTATTATCTTTGTTTCGTATCGCATTGCAAGGACCTGCCTTTTAAAGTTAATTGACGCTTATCAGACTTGCAGCTTTGCAGCTTCAAGTCCGAGCGGACCTACTTACGTCTCGCCTCCATATTCTTGGGAAGCGGGGCGTGACAAGGGATGATCCCGACCTCATGCAACAAATGGTTGAGAAAGTTACAGAGGTCGTCGAAGCAATAAGGATCTCACACTCCCACTGGACAGAAGTGCTAGGTAAGAGGTTGTATGCAAACACAGAGTATCCATCAGAGGTGTTGGATATAGTGTTTAATGAGTTGGCCGATAATGAGACTGAATGGAGGAAGTTTTTGGCGAAGCCGAATGAGTCACGGAAGAGATACCTTAAGAAGAAAATATATGAGATTGTGACGGCAAGGGGGTCAGATGGCGGCGATGGTGAAGGAGATGATGATACATTGGCATTGTAATTGACCAGAGGGGTAATCTATGTGTTTGGTAACATTATGGGGATGAGGATGAGTAAGTGTGACAGTATGTGATCTTCTGTTGTTCTCTTCATTTGTTGTTTTGAGTAGCGTAGTGTTAATTATTGCCAAGATGTAATCTGTTAAAATCCACACATTATAAACTTGATGTAGTTTGATGCTGGTTTTTTCCTTGTTATTTTTTATATGTATATCTGAATTGTGCTTGAACTATAGATGTATCATAATCAAGGTTTTTAATTTATAGGGAAATATGTCCTACACCTGACTCTCTATGAGTTTGGGAACATTTTGGGGATGAGGACGAGTACGAGTGACTTTATGATTAGGCAGCCGATAATTTGTGTCCTTTGTATTGAAAAGCATATTATTAGTGTTTATTGCTCTTCTTTCTCTTCTTGTTGTTTAGTTATTCATTTAGATCCGTTGCTTCTGATGTTTCCATATTTTCCCTCTAATTATTTGATTTGATTGTTATTTTTCTACATTCTCTGTGTAAACTAATGCAATCCCAAATTTGCCAGTTGTTTCCTAAGATTTACAAGTATCCCAATCAACAAAATATAAACGAATTTGTAATTTTTTAGTTTTTATCAATGCTTGTACTTTATGTTGTTTTGTTCTTTCTTTGCAGGAACACATTGTCATTTAGAAGCATTTGCTCCAATAACATGCAACGATTCAGATATCAAATTACATTTTCTGTTGCATAGCTTTCATGTATTTATTGGAAATAATCCCATCATCCTGAAATCCAAATTAAATTGACTGACTGGTCATTGAACCTAAAGCCTATAAAGCAGGCAGAACTTGTATTGGAAAGTCATCTTAGCATGAGTCAATGGCACAATATATGATAATCATATATTGTGAAATTATGTGGATTATTAGTTACCTATTTTATAGGTGAGAATATGGTAGCGTAAGTCAATGTCACGATATATGGTAATCATATATTGTGAAATTATGTGGATTATTAGTTACCTATTCTGTAGGTGAGAATATGATAAAGTATATAATTAGGAGTAATGAGGAGTAATGAGGAGTAAATACATTGTACCATTGTATCTCTATATATTCCTCCTTATGGAGAAGAAAAAATATTAGTGAATTCACAAATTTCCATCATATTTGAGTTGGTATCAGAGCAAAAATCCGAAAGGGCTTTGTCTCTTGCTCTATAGTATTTTCCAATCAAGAACGATCATGAGATCGTCTTCTTGGACATGACTGCCGCTCACCATATCGGCCTCGTCTAGTCGTCTTCTGCTCACCAAATCGTCGCTATGACTCCACCTTCGCCGATCTCCTTCCCAACCTATTCCTTGCCTTGCTTCCCAGCCGGTTCCTCTCCTCGGCTTCGTCACCGTCGGCTTCGTCTCCCAGACCGCCGGTCAGACTGCCCTTCTCGTCGATCTCCTTCTCGCTAAGACGCAGTTCAACCGTTGCTCAGCCACCGTCCGTCGTCATCCAGAAACTCAAATCTGCTTCATCGAATCCCTTTCAACTCACCACTCGGTATTGATTTTGGATTTACTCCTACAGCTTCCATAGCTAGTCGAGGTAAAATTGGTATGGCTTTAAAAGTTTCTAACTTTGTCGAGTCAGATGCATGATTATTGATTCGGGTGCCTCTGATTATATGACTTATGATAAATCATACTTTACTGAATTGTCCTCCCCATTAGTGTCCTATGTAACCATTGCCAATGGTGAGGGTTTCCCGTGTTAGGGTTAGGGTCAGTTTGTATTACTCCTATCTTAGAACTCCATAATGTGTTATTGGTGACTGACTTGTCTCATTATTTGATATCTGTTCTCCAGTTGAATACTGAGTCTAAATGCTCTGTGACCTTTTATCCTATATATGTGATTTTTCAGAATCTTCTCACCAGGGAGGTAATCGGTCAGGGGCATTTGAGGGACAAGTTGTTCCATCTGGATCAGACATATGCAGGGGAGAAACCTGGAGCAAAATCCGAGTCGCTTTGACCTCGAGTTCTGATCAGCTAAGTGAAATTTGGTTGTGGCACCGCCGTTTGGGGCATCCATCTTTTAGTCTTATGAGAAAAACCATGCCTACTCTTTTTGTTGGCATGGATGTGTCTCCTTTTCATTGTGAAACTTGTGTTTTAGCCAAGAGTCATCGTGCTACTTATTCTCCTAGTACTTCTAATAAAAGTGCTACTCCTTTTGAGTTAATCAATTCTGATGTTTGGGGACCATCTAGAGACCCCACCGTATCGGGTGACAGGTACTTTGTGTTGTTCATCGATGATTGTACCAGATTGTCATGGGTTGCTCTTCTTAAAAGTAAAGATGAAGTCTTTCCAACATTCCAAGGATTTCGTACTCTTGTTCAAACACAACACCAAAGTACCATTAAAGTTCTTCGTTCTGATAATGGAGGAGAATATGTTAATCATGCTTTTCAAGAGTTTTTTAGAACTCATGGGATTGTTCACCAAACCACATGTCCATGAACACCGGAGCAAAATGGAGTGTCCATAAGAAAAAATCGACATTTACTAGACATGGCTCGCGACCTTCTCCTTAGCGCTCATATGCCTAAGTATCTTTGGGCTGATGCTGTAAGTACCTCCTCCCATCTTATCAATCGTCTTCCATCTAGTGTTCTTGGGGGGAAAATTACTTTTGAGGTTCTTGCATCCCATGTCTCTTTACCTTTATTTCATAATCTTCCGGCACATGTATTTGGTTGTGTTATTTTTGTTCATATTCCAAAAGCTCTCGGTTCAAAGTTGGATGCCCGGGCAATAAAGTGTGTATTTGTGGGATATGGAGGCTCTCAGAAAGGGTACAAGTATTATCATCCACCTACCAGAAAGTACTATGTCACTAAGGATGTTACTTTCTTTGAGGACATGAGTTATTTTTCATCTTCAGATACAACTCTTCAGGGGGAGAATTCATATTTTGAAGAGTTGTATTATGGAGAGGGGAAGGAATCGGAAGTCACACAAGAAGGGAGTTTTTCGGATAGTCCAGTTGCCTCTAGCATGTCACTTCCAAACAGCTAGACACCAGCTTCTATCACTGAAAATGAGGAAGATACAACCCTTTAAGGGGAGGATTCATATTTTGAACAAGATACACCAGCTTCTATCACTAAGAATGAGGAAGATACAATTGCCTCTCCTATCAGCACTTCTACCCCCGTCTCTCAACTTCCTAGTGCAGAAGATCACTTATCTGATGTACGTCCATCCACTGATACTAGTGAATCTAGAATTGAGCAATATGTGTTACCCAATATGTCCACTCGGGGTCAATCAGTCAAAAGGTATGAACCTACTCTCACTGCCAAAGCAAAATAACTTGTAGCCAACTATATGCCCACTAGGAGGTTACCTAAGTCATATGAATCATTTGTGAATCAAATATCTGTTGTATCAGTACCTAACAAAGTTCAGGATGAATTGGGGGATCCAAAGTGGAGGAAAGCAATGGAGGAAGAGATGGAGGCATTGCAGAAGAATGATACTTGGCTACTGGTGCCTCCACCACAAGGCAAGAAGGCTGTAGGTTGTCGCTGGGTGTTTACTATTAAGCACAATGTAGATGGGTTAGTGAACAGGTACAAAGCACGCCTTGTGGCAAAGGGGTTTACTCAAACGTATGGGATAGACTACGATGAGACGTTTGCTCCTGTTGCTAAGATAAATACCATTCGGGTTCTACTCTCGTTTGCTGCTAACTTGAACTGGCCACTCCGACAGTTCGATGTCAAGAATGCTTTTCTTCATGGAGAGTTAGTTGAGGAAGTGTACATGAATCTTCCACCTGGATATGTTGTTTCTTCTTCTGGTGATTTTGTATGCAAATTGAGAAAGTCATTGTATGGCCTCAAGCAATCACCTCGTGCCTGGTTTGGAAAGTTCTCAAACTTCATGCAGAAGGTTGGCTACAAGCAGAGTACTTCAGACCATACTCTGTTCCTCAAGCGTCAACAGGGGAAGGTAACTACTCTAATTATTTATGTGGATGATATGGTGATCACTGGTGATGACACAGTTGAGATGGATAGATTACAGAAACAACTAGCATCTGAATTTGAAATGAAGGACCTGGGTGAACTCAAGTATTTCTTAGGAATTGAGGTGGCCAGGGGGAGAGAAGGAATCTATCTGTGCCAGAGAAAATGCATCCTTGACTTGCTGACAGAGACATGATTGTTAGATTGCAAACCTATAGATACTCCTATTGAACAAAACCATTGTTTGGCTGAATACCCAGATCAGATTCCTACTGATCGAGCTCGTTATCATGGGTTGGTTGGACGCTTGATTTATTTGTCTCACACAAGACCAGATGTTGCTTACGCAGTAAGCGTGGTAAGTCGGTTCATGCATAATCCAAGTGAGAGTCACATGGAGGCTGTTATGCGTATTTTAAAGTATTTGAAGTCAGCCCCATGAAGAGGTGTGTTGTTTTCAAAATTCAACAATGTTACGAAGGTTTGTGGCTTCACGGATGCAGATTGGACAGGAAACATTACAGATAGAAGATCCACTTCAGAGTACTTTACTTTTGTGGGAGATAATCTGGTTACATGGAAGAGTAAGAAGCAGAAAGTGGTGGCACGATCTAGTGCGGAGGTAGAATATAGAGGTATGGCTCAAGGAGTGTGCGAATTACTGTGGATAAAAAGGTTGTTACATGATCTTGGTTTTGGACTCACAAGTTCTATGGAGTTGTATTGTGAAAATAAGGCAGCCATTGATATATCACGAAATCCAGTGCAACATGATCAAACAAAGCATGTGGAGGTTGATCGTCACTTTATAAAGGAAAATCTAGATGCCAATATTATTTGCTTTCCTTTTGTTCCAACTAAAGAACAACTTGCAGACATACTTACCAAGGGAGTCTCCAAGAAGGATGTAACGATTGGTTTTCATGTATCTGGATTTATTATAATATAATATATGTTTTGATGGATTTTCTCCTTTTGTGTGGTTTTCGTCTCCGTAACTTTCATTTTTGATCGTTTCGTCGTGTTTTCTCGTTTCTTCTTTAGGATCGTCGATTTCGAAGTATGTCATTCGTGACGGGCTTCATAACGGTCGTATCTTACTGTTAGATCAAGCCTAGGAGTCTTAGGAATCGATCCCGGAGCTCCGCGCTCCGTATCGGAACTTTTGGTGCTTATTAGCCGGTGTAAGAAGGGGCACCGACCGACTAGATGACGATCCAGTCGGTCGGCAATCCTTCTTGGACCGACTAGTTAGCTTTCTAAATTTCTCAGGAGTTACTGTTTATCGTTAGTCGGTCTAAGAACGTTGGTTGACCGACTAGGTTGCAAACTAGTCGGTCGACAATGCTTCTTTAACCGACTAACACATCATTTAAATTTTAGTATCAGTACTGTTCATTCTTAGTCGGTCTAAGTTCATCTTTCGACCGACTAGTTGTTAAACTAGTCGGTTAAGTTTTGTACTCAGACCGACTAATTCTGGGTTCTTCTGTACAGTTGAGTTACTGTTTACTCTTAGTCGGTCTAAGAACGTTCACCGACCGACTAGATGTCAAACTAGTCGGTCAGTAGTTGTTCATCGACCGACTAAATCCAAATCCTATTTTCGTTCAGAAGTTACTGTTTATACTTAGTCGGTCTGCGTTGGTCGACCGACCGACTAGTTGCCAAACTAGTCGGTCATTGGTTGCTCTTTGACCGACTAATCTGTGTTAAAACCCTAATTTCTGGGCAGCCGCCAGCCCATCCTATTTAAACCCATCCCAAACGTTTTCTTCTTCCTCCACTCGACCCAAAACCCTAGTTTCTCCCCCATTGAGCCCCCTTCTTCCCCAAACCCTTATTCCTTCATTCCAAGCCCTAAATCCATCATCTAAACCATCCATCAACTCATTCTACCTCTCATCTTCCCCAAAATCTCATCAAATCCCCAAAATCCCCCAAAAACCCTAGTTTCCCCAAACTTCTCCATTGGTTTCCAGATCTGGTTCCTAGGTTCTCCGGAGTGTTTCTTCCGCCTCCTCTCGGTAAGAAATCGATCTCTTGATGTTTTCATAACCTATTGGTATTTTTATGAAACCCTAATGAATGGATGTTGTTTTGGTGATTGTTCCCCTTAACAGCGATTTCCCCGTAGATTAGCATCCGTGAGACGAACCTTCGTGCTCGTCATCCCCGGTGCAAGGCAAGTGAAACTTGCCACTTAGGGTTTAGGCCATGTTTTAGGCCATTTGCTTGTTGTAGGCGTAAAAGAGGCTAGGCGACGAAATGATACTCGCCTAGGCGTAAATTTAGGAACTAGCTTGACAACGAAGCTAGATCCGACATATATCATGTTGCACAATTACCATGTCATGTTTACTTTCCATTAACGGTACGCGAATTAATTGTCATGTCATTGCATTCTTTAAGCGATCCCGTGATTGCGTAGCATCGCTACAATACTTGTGTTCCTGGCTCGTGACCAGAAGCGAGCATAATGAGTTGCTAACCCCAACGCTCGATATTGAATTGTGAACTAAGAAACAAGCTCCCGTGCGGGGCAACCCTGGCTCACTTGCTGGGCTCATGTTCAGGGACCCTGGCTTGTTTACGTGTGGGATGGGGTAAGAGTTAAGCGGTCTTTCAACTGGGGGTCTGCCTGATCAGCAACTGCAGTTGTAAGACGTAAACTCTGGGGTGGGGTAGTGTTTAGTGCCGATCAGTGTGAATGATGTACCATTCAGCTGAAGGGCGTAAACATCTACAAAACAACGTGAAACGTGAATAGTGAATTGATTGAGATTTTTAGTAGCTTGGCTACTCTTGTCTTGTCCCGTTAATTGTTCTCTTGTACTTATTGTTCACCATGTCTTGCTTGTGCACTCATGTTATAACTGTCATGTCATGCATACTAAAACTGCTAGGTTGCTAGTTGCCTTACTTCCAGTTTCCTTGCCCAAGTCTTTTAGACTTGCTGACATGTGCCCCTTTACTCTTTTGGGTGACACATGTTAGATCCCGAGCCTGAGTACCTTGTTGAGGACGAGGTGTTTGCTGACGCCGAGCCCGAGCTTGTGTTTGACGGGGAGTACTTGGACACTGGGGACCAGTCCTAGTGTCTTCGTTGTGTTTTCCTTTTGTTTAGACTGCTGTTTTGTTGTCGGTGCATAGCACCTATACTTTGTTGCGTTGTTGCTTTTGTTGGCCTTGTTCTGGGCCTTAGACTCTTTCTTTTAGCCTGGTGGCTTTTCTGGATGTTGGACTTATTTTCATGTTGGACAATTTATGAGATATGAGAATTTTATTTCTGTCTCCCCTTTTATTATTATTGTTGCTCCGTTTGTGGTTACAGGGACCTGCTTATGTTTTATTGACGCTTATCGGGTTTGGGGCTTCACAGCTCCACTCTCGTGCGGACCTTTTCACGTCTCGCCTCCATTTCAGGGAAGCGGGTCGTGACAGGTTTTAGTGGTGGCCCATGCAGGTCCTTCTGTAACTGCGAATTGTCGGAATAACGATAATAATATTAGATTTCCAATAAACTAAGTTCGACGTCCGAGTCATAAGCTATGAGTCTAATCTGCTTCGTTTTCTGTGTCATTAGATGGCAGGAAGACGATTCACCCGTGGTCGGGGTAGTGGTGCGCTCCCTCATGATGAGGAGCCTGAGCGGGAACCCACCAACGGTGAGATGATGTGGATGATGCTCCAGATGATGCAAGTGCAGCAGGGCGTGCTCCTGCAAGTCCAGAATGCTCCACTTGCTCGAGCTGCCCGGGCTCTTTCGGATGCCCCTCGCTCTGAGCCAGGAGCGAAGCAATTTCGGGAGCTGGGTCCCGCATATTTTGATGGGTCTGAGGGTCATCTGGCTGCCGATGAGTGGATTCAGAACATCGAGGACAATCTGAAGATGGCCAAGATCACCCCGGCTGGATGGGTTGATTTGGCGAAGAGGCAACTCAAGGATAATGCTCGAAATTGGTGGGATGCGGAAGAGAAGATGTTGGTGGAGCCGATAGCTTGGGCTACCTTTAAGTCCAGGTTTGATGAGGAATTCTTTCCGAAGGCTGCGAAGAAGGAGATGCTGCAGCGCTTCATTGATCTGAAGCAAGGGAGCTTGACGGTGGACCAGTACCACCAAGAGTTCACTAGGCTGAGTCGGTTCGCACCGAAGATGGTGCAGGATGCTGATGAGAGGGCTCAGAGGTTCCTGCAGGGACTTGCTTTGGAGCTCCAGAGTTTTGTGTCTTCCTCCGATCTGAATTCTTATCAGAAGGTTTTGGTCGCTGCCAGGAGGCAGGAGCTGAACCTGAGTCAGAGGAGAGGACATGCTGTTGGTGCTGGGAAGAGGCCTATGGAGCAGGCCAGGGCGGTGGTTAGGCCTGGTTTCAAGCCTAATCAGCCAGCTCAGTTTAAGAGGCCAGGAGGGCCTGTTCTGAAGACTTGCCATTTCTGCGGCAAGCCTGGCCACATCAAGGAACAGTGTCGGAAGTTTTTGGGCCAGTGTCTGGTTTGTGGTGATGCTTCCCATGTCGCGAAGGATTGTCGGCATGCGGGTCAACTGCGGAGGGCGCCTGTTGCAGCACAGCCGTTGCAGCAGCAAGCGTCTGTTCCTGCTGGTCGTGGAGCAGCTCTTGTTCCACAGAGGCAGGCTTTTCAGCAGGCTGTTCCGCCGAGGAGGCAGGCTTTTCTGATGACCGCTGTGGAGAGCGAGGCTGTGGATGAGGTTATCACAGGTAATCCTCAATCTAGCTGTTACTTTCCTAGCTGGTTTTGATTGTTAGATTGCGTTGTTTGCTTGAACATGGTTGTTTGCTAGACTAGGGTTTGATTGTTAATTGATTGTTAGGTGTGGTTTTGGTGTGCACATTTCCTGCACGAGTCCTCTTTGACTCTGGTGCATCGATGTGCATTATTTCTCGGAGCTTCGTGGAGAGGCATTCCTTGTCGACGTCCTCTCTTCCCAAGAGTTGGAATATCGTTACAGGGAATGGTGTGGTCTCGGTGCATCGTGGTTGCAATTCTTGCTCGTTGGTGGTCTGTGGACATGAGCTTTTCGCTGATTTCATTGTCCACGACATCATCAACTATGATGCAGTTCTTGGAATGGACTGGCTTGCGAGCTTCTATGCTACGATCGACTGTCGAAGGAAGAAGGTGGTGTTCGAGATTCCCAGACATCCAGTATTTGAGTTCAGTCGTGGTAGCAGTTCGCTTGGTCCTGTCAGATTTCGGGCCAGGCCGGTGGAGGTTGTGGCTATGCGGTTGGAGCTGGAGTGGCCAGCTGTGGTGCGTGATTTTGGCGACGTCTTCCCCGAGGAGATGTCTGGTTTGCCACCTGATCGAGCTCTAGAATTTTCTATTGATCTGGTTCCAGGTGCGCAGCCGA
This sequence comes from Scilla litardierei, assembly GCA_030789695.1. Lineage (NCBI taxonomy): Eukaryota > Viridiplantae > Streptophyta > Magnoliopsida > Asparagales > Asparagaceae > Scilla > Scilla litardierei. The sequence goes on from CM061133.1 coordinate 219,581,990, forward strand.
TTTCAAAGGCGTCGTATCGTATGGCACCTGTAGAATTGGAAGAGTTGCGGAAGCAGTTGGATGAGCTCTTGCAGAAGGGTTATATTAATCCTAGTGTGTCTCCGTGGGGAGCACTGGTGCTGCTAGTGAAGAAGAAGGATGGTTCGCGTCGCATGTGCGTGGACTATCGGAAGTTGAATGCGGTGACCATTAAGAATAAATACATGTTGCCTCGCATCGATGATATTTTTGATCAGCTTGGAGGTTCGAGGGTGTTTTCTAAATTGGATTTGAGGAGTGGTTACCATCAGTTGAAGGTGAAGAAGGGAGATGTTCCGAAGACAGCGTTCAGGACGAAGTATGGACACTATGAGTTTGTGGTTATGCCTTTCGGCGTAACTAACGCACCCGCAGTTTTCATGAATCTGATGAACCTGATTTTCTACGACTTTTTGGATAAGTTTGTCGTTATCTTTATTGACGACATTCTGATCTATTCGAAGTCGAAGGAAGAGCATGCCTCGCACTTGAGGACGGTATTAGAGATCTTGAGGAAGCATCGTTTGTATGCTAAGTTTTTGAAGTGCGAGTTTTGGCTGGACAGAGTTGCTTTTCTCGGGCATGTGGTGACTGGAGATGGTATTTCAGTGGATCCCGAGAAGATTAGGGCCATCAGAGAGTGGCATGTTCCATCGTCTGCGTCTGAGATTCGGAGTTTCCTTGGACTTGCTGGTTATTATCGGCGATTCATTAAGGACTTTTCTCGTATTGCTGAGCCGATGACCAGGTTGACGCGGAAGGATGTACCTTTTGTTTGGTCGGGTGATTGTGAGAGTGCTTTTGGTATTCTGAAGGAGAGGTTGACGACTGCCCCTATTCTTGTTGTGCCTGATCGCAGCGGTGGATTTGAGATCTTTTGTGATGCTTCTGGCAAGGGTCTCAGTTGTGTGTTGCATCAGCACGGACCTGTTGTGGCGTATGCGTCTCGTCAGCTTAAGGTTCATGAGAAGAATTACCCGACGCATGATTTGGAGTTGGCTGCCGTTGTGTTTGCTCTTAAGATTTGGAGGCACTTCCTGCTGAGTGAGAAAGTGAAGATTTTCACCGATCACAAAAGCTTGAAGTATATTTTCACTCAGAAGGAGCTCAACATGCGACAGCGTCGATGGTTGGAGCTTATGGCGGATTATGAGATTGATTTGCAGTTTCACCCTGGTAAGGTGAATGTGGTGCCAGATGCTTTGAGTAGGCTTCCAGCGGTGATGATTTTGACCTCGCAGTGGAGATTGCAGCAGGATTTTTGAGAGTCTGGCGTGGAGATTGTCCTTCCTGGGGAGGCTTCATCGTTGATGTACATGCAGGTACAGTCGACGATCGTGGATCGGATTAAGGCTGGCCAGGCTGAGGATCCGAAGCTGGTGAAGATTCGGGAGCAGGTGGAAGCCGGTCTGCGGACTGACTTTTTGATTCATGAGGATGGCTCGCTGAGGTTTGGAGCCAGGTTGTGTGTGCCAGCTAGAGATATTAGAGAGGAATTGATGGTGGAGGCACACAATTCGCCGTATTCTGTGCATCCTGGTGGCACCAAGATGTACCAGGATCTTCGTCTGATTTATTGGTGGCATGATATGAAGAGGAGTGTGGCTCGGAGTGTAGCCAAGTGCTTGGTTTGCCAGCAAGTGAAGGCGGAGCATCAGCGTACGGTCGGGTTGCTACAACCGCTTCTGATTCCGGAGTGGAAATGGCAACACATCACTATGGATTTCGTGACTGTAACGACTGCTTTTCATGTATCTGGATTTATTATAATATAATATATGTTTTGGTGGATTTTCTCCTCGTGTGCGGTTTTCGTCTCCGTAGCTTTCATTTTCGATCGATTCGTCGTATTTTCTCGTTTCTTCCTTAGGATTGTCGATTTCGAAGTATGTCATTCGTGATGGACTTCATAACGGTCGTATCTTACTGTTAGATCAAGCCTAGGAGTCTTAGGAATCGATCCCAGAGCTCCGCGCTCCGTATCGGAACTTTTGGTGCACGTTAGCCGGTATAAGAAGGGGCACTGACCGACTAGATGACGATCCAGTCGGTCGGCAATCCTTCTTGGACCGACTAGTTGGCTTTCTAAATTATTCAGGAGTTATTGTTTATCGTTAGTCGGTCTAAGAATGTTAGTTGACCGACTAGGTTGCAAACTAGTCGGTCAGCAATGCTTCTTTAACCGACTAACTCTTCAACTTAATTTTAGTATCAATACTGTTCACTCTTAGTCGGTCTAAGAACGTTCATCGACCGACTAGATGTTAAACTAGTCGGTCAGTATTTGTTCATGGACCGACTAAATCTAAATCCTATTTTCGTTCAGAAGTTACTGTTTACACTTAGTCGGTCTGCGTTGGTCGACCGACCGACTAGTTGCCAAACTAGTCGGTCAGTGGTTTCTCTTTGACCGACTAATCTGTGTTAAAACCCTAATTTCTGGGCAGCCGCCAGCCCATCCTATTTATACCCCTCCCAAACGTTTTCTTCTTCCTCCACTTGAACCAAAACCCTAGTTTCTCCCCCATTGAGCCCCCATCTTCCTCCAAGCCCTATTCCTTCATCCCAAGCCCTAGATCCATCATCTAAACCCTCCATCAACTCATTCTACCTCTCATCTTCCCCAAAATCTCACTAAATCCCCAAAATCCCCCAAAACCCCTAACTCTCCAAACTTCTCCATTTGTTTCCAGATCTGGTCCTAGGGTTCTCCGGAGTGTTTCTTCCGCCTCCTCTCAGTAAGAAATCGATCTCTCGGTGTTTTCATAACCTATTTGTATTTTTATGAGACCCTAATGAAATTTCATGTTGTTTGATGATTGTTTCCCCATAACAGCGATTTCCCCCGTAGATTAGCATCCGCGAGACGAACCTTCGTGATCGTCATCCCCGGTGCTAGGCAAGTGAAACTTGCCACTTAGGGTTTAGGCCATGTTTTAGGCCATCTTGCTTGTTATAGGCGTAAAAGAGGCTAGGTGACGAAATGATACTCGCCTAGGCGCGAAATTGGGGAACTAGCTTGACAACGAAGCTAGTTCCGACATTTAGCATGTTGCACAATTACCATGTCATGTTTACTTTCCATTAACGGTACGCAAATAAATTGTCATGTCATTGCATCCTTTAAGTATTTCTGTGAATGCGTAGCTTCGCTACAATGCTTGTGTTCCTGGCTCGTGTTCCAGAAGCGGGCCATGTGTTGGTTGATAGCCAATGCCCGAATTACTTGTTTCCGGCTAGGTGCACCCCTACGCCAAATGTTTAAGAATGCGAGCTCATGTGCGGGGCAACCCCGGCTCACTTGCTGAGTTCATGTACGGGGACCCTGGCTCCATTTCGTGTGGGTATTGGGGGTAAGAGTTAAGCGGCCAATCAACTGGGAGTCTGCCCGATCAGCAACTGCAGTGGTAAGGCGTAAACTCTGGGTTTGGGGTAGTGTTAAGCGGCCAATCAGCGTGAATGTGAAACCATTCAGCTGTAAGGCGTAAACATCTACAAACAACGTGAATAGTGAATTGATTGAGATTGTTAGTAGCTTGGCTACTCTTGTCTTGTCTTGTCCCGATAATTGTTCTCTTGTACAATTTGTCTTGCCATGTCTTGTTTGTACACTCATGTTATAATTGCCATGTCATGCATACTATAATTGCTAGGTTGCTAGTTTACCTTACCTTCAGTTTCCTTGCCCAAGTCTTTTAGACTTGCTGACATGTGCCCCTTTACTCTTTTGGGTGACACATGTTAGATCCTGAGCCTGAGTACCTTGTTGAGGACGAGGTGTTTGCTGACGCCGAGCCCGAGCTTGTGTTTGACGGGGAGTACGTGGACACTGGGGACCAGTCCTAGTGTTTTCGTTGTGTTTTCCTTTTGTTTTAGACAGTTGTTTTGTTATCGGTGCGTAGCACCTATACTTTGTTATGTCGTTGCTTTTGTTGGCCTTGTTCTGGGCCTTTAGACTCTTCCTTTTAGCCTGGTGGCTTTTCTGGATGTTGGACTTATTTTCATGTTGGACAACTTATGAGATATGAGATTTTATTTTCAGTCTCTCCTTGTTTTATTATTGTTATTCCGTTGTGGTTACAGGGACCTGCTTATGTTTTATTGACGCTTATCGGGTTTGGGGCTTCACAGCTCCACTCTCGTGCGGACCTTTTCACGTCTCGCCTCCATTTCAGGGAAGCGGGTCGTGACAGGTTTTAGTGGTGGCACATGCAGGTCCTTCTGTAACTGCGATTTTTGGAATGACGATAATAATATTAGAATGTCCAATAAACTAAGTTCGACGTCCGAGTCATAAGCTATGAGTCTAATCTGATTCGTTTTCTGTGTCACTAGATGGCATGAAGACGATTCACCCGTGGTGGGGGTAGTGGTGTGCTCCCTCATGATGAGGAGCCTGAGCGGGAACCCACCAACGGGGAGATGATGCGGATGATGCTCCAGATGATGCAAGTGCAGCAGGGCGTGCTCCTGCAAGTACAGAATGCTCCACTTGCTCGAGCTGCCCGGGCTCTTCCGGATGCCCCTCGCTCTGAGCCAGGAGCGAAGCAATTTCGAGAGCTGGGTCCTGCATATTTTGATGGGTCTGAGGGTCCTCTGGATGCCGATGAGTGGATTCGGAACATCGAGGACAATCTGAAGATGGCCAAGATCACCTCGGCTGGGTGGGTTGATTTGGCGAAGAGGCAACTCAAGGATGATGCTCGGAATTGGTGGGATGCGGAAGAGAAGATGTTGGTGGAGCCGATAGCTTGGGCTACCTTCAAGGCCAGATTTGAGGGTGAGTTCTTCCCGAAAGCTGCCAGGGAAGAGATGCTGCAGCGTTTTATCGATTTGAAGCAAGGGAGCTCGTCGGTGGACCTATATCACCAAGAGTTCATGAGGCTGAGTCGGTTTGCACCAAAGATGGTGCAGGACGCTGAGGAGAGAGCTCAGAGGTTCCTGCAGGGACTTGCTTCGGAGCTCCAGAGTTTTGTGACCTCTTCTTACCGGGAGTCTTATCAGAAGGTTCTAGTAGCAGCCAAGAGGCAGGAGCTGCTCGTGAACCAGAGGAGGGGGTCTGTTGTTGGTGCTGGGAAGAGGCCTATGGAGTAGGCCAGAGCTGTGGTTAGACCTGGATTCAGGCCTAATCAGTCCGCTCAGTTTAAGAGGCCAGGAGGACCTATTCTGAAGACTTGCCATTTCTGCGGCAAGCCTGGCCACATCAAGGATCAGTGTCGGAAGTTTTTGGGCCAGTGTCTGGTATGTGGTGATGCTTCCCATGCCGCGAAGGATTGTCGGCACGCGAATCAGCTGCGGAGGGCACCTATTGTAGGACAGCCGTTGCAGCAGCGAGCGCCTGTTCCTGCTGGATGTGGAGCAGCTCTTGTTCCACAGGGGCAGGCTTTTCGGCAGGCTGTTCCGCCAAGGAGGCAAGCTTTTCTGATGACCGCTGTGGAGAGCGAGGCTGTGGATGAGGTTATCGCAGGTAATCCTCACTCTAGCTGTCACTTTCCTAGCTGGTTTTGATTGTTAGATTATGTTGTTTGCTTGAACATGGCTGTTTGCTAGACTAGGGTTTGATTGTTAATTGATTGTTAGGTGTGGTTTTGGTTTGCACATTTCCTGCACGAGTCCTCTTTGACTCTGGTGCATCGATGTGCATTATTTCTTGGAGCTTCGTGGAGAGGCATTCCTTGTCGACGTCCCCTCTTCCCAAGAGTTGGAACATCGTTACAGGGAATGGCATGGTCTCGGTGCATCGTGGTTGCAATTCTTGCTCGTTGGTGGTCTGTGGATATGAGCTCTTCGCTGATTTCATTGTCCACGACATCATCAACTATGATGCAGTTCTTGGGATGGACTGGCTTGCGAGCTTCTATGCTACGATTGACTGTAGGAGGAAGAAGGTGGTGTTCGAGATTCCCGGACATCCAGTATTTGAGTTCAGTCGTGGTGGCAGTTCGCTTGGTCCTGTCAGATTTCGGGCCAGGCCAGTGGAGGTTGTGGCTATGCAGATGGAGATGGAATGGCCAACTGTGGTGCGAGATTTTGGCGACGTCTTCCCCGAGGAGATGTCTGGTTTGCCACCTGATCGAGCTCTAGAATTTTCTATCGATCTTGTTCCGGGTGCGCAGCCGATTTCGAAGGCGCCGTATCGTATGGCACCTGCAGAATTGGAGGAGTTGTGGAAACAGTTGGATGAGCTCTTGCAGAAGGGTTATATTAATCCTAGCGTGTCTCCGTGGGGAGCACCGGTGTTGCTGGTGAAGAAGAAGGATGGTTCGCGTCGCATGTGCGTGGACTATCGGGAGTTGAATGCGGTGACCATCAAGAATAAATACCCGTTGCCTCGCATCGATGATATTTTTGATCAGCTTGGAGGTTCGAGGGTGTTTGTTGAATATTGGAGTCCCCGGATTTGGTTTTGATGATGAGCAAACATAAATAATCCATGAACTAACAATTTGTGAGCGCAGTATTGGAGATCGTCGCCAAATTCACGAGAACATTCAAAGCGACATCTCAACACTTCACAAAACTCGTATTCATGCCTAAAGCTTCGTTGAAGCTCTTGCGCCATTTTGGAAGTTATGAAGAATCAATCGAAGCTCTCGAAGACCGTTTATTAAGGTTTTATTTATAGTCTTTTTAGCTTCGATATATATAGAATGTTAAGCCTTGAGTATATCTTACCATTCTAACTTCATAACGCTCATATCGTAGCTCTAGGATCTTAGTACAAGTTCATTCTAACTTCCTCGAAGCGTCGCGCTTCGATTCGGACTTGTTTGTGCATGTTAGTTGGTACAAGAAGAAGTACTGACCGACTAGATAGTGATCTAGTCGGTCAGTAACTCTTCTTGGACCGACTAGTTTGATTCCTTAATTTCTTGGACTTTACTGTTTACAGTTAGTCGGTCTACGTTGACTCACCGACCGACTAGTTTGTGAACTAGTCGGTCAGTGATGCTTCTTTGACCGACTAGTTGTGACTTACTGTTCATACTAAATTTCTCCTAAGCTACTGTTTATCGTTAGTCGGTCTAAGAACGTTTGGTGACCGACTAGTTGACAATCTAGTCGGTCAACTTTTGTTCTTGGACCGACTAAGTCAACTTGTGTTCAGACTATTTCATTTTGCCTCTTAGTCGGTCTACGTTCACTGACTGACCGACTAGTTGTGAAACTAGTCGGTCAGAAAGTCTTCTTGGACCGACTAGATTTCTAGGTCTGAAATTCTCTTTCTTCTCAGTTCCTCTCTTAGTCGGTCCATGCTGTTTGACTGACCGACTAGTTGATGAACTAGTCGGTCAGTGATTGTTCTTTGACCGACTAATTCTCCCAGATTTCTATCCGTTGGAGAATGACCTAAGTTGTTTTTATGGGACCCTATAAATACGAACCTAGGTCATTTCTATCTAGGTTAGAGCTTCCATTCAGAGATTCATTGAGATCAAAAGAGATAGCCATTCTCACTCAAATCTAAAGCTCTCTTCCTCACAAGAAACCCATTCTCTCTCATTTCTAGATTTAGAATCCATCTTGAGAGAAGCTTGTTCTTGGTGAGCTCTTCAAGCTATTGCTTGATCCAAGTCTCCAAATCTTTCCTAGGCACCTATTGCTGGTCATTTCCTTGGTGCTAGGACTTGGTGACTTCATTTTCCTCAAATCCTTCATTTCACCTATTGGGTAAGAAAAACTCAAGGTATAGGATTTTGTGGTAAGTTTGCTTATTTCAATATAAACTCTTTTATATTGCTTGTTGATTCTCTCGGTTGTGAGAGAAGGTTGTGATCCCGGGTTGTGGGATTCACTATTGCCGTTGTTGTATGATTTGATCTTGTGAAGGTTTTTCACAAGATATTCATAGTGGAAATCTTGGGTTAGGGTTTCTAACCTAAGTATCCGGAGGGGATCCGGGTGGTTGGGACGTAGGATCACCGGGAACAAGTCGGGGAGACTTGGGTGGATCCGAACCCATTAACATCATTTGTTTGCATTGTTAATTTTGTTGTTGTCATTCAATTTAAGCTTCCGCAAATTGATTTGGTAGTTGTTTGCAATTTAATTTGGAATTATACTCCTTATTATTTTAAAGTACTATTCACCCCCCCCCCCCCTCTAGTACTTGTGCAGTAGCTTGTAGGGCATTACATTTGGTATCGGAGCCAGATACTTAGCTATGTCTGCCAACGACAACAAGACCGTGCGTCCACCTTCCAACTATGACACCTTCAGGAACCGTGAAGGAGCATCTTCGGTGATGGAAGGACATTCCTCTACGAGGCCTCCATTCTTCAACGGTACCAACTACGGGTACTGGAAATGCCGGATGGAAACCTTCCTCCGGAGTGCATCCTTATGGAGGACCTCAATGAAGGAATACATAGAGCCCGGAGAAGAAGACTTTGAGAAATGGACTACCGCGGAGATCGCCGCGGAGGTAAGCAATGCCAAGGCAATGAACGCCTTGCAATACGCTTTGGAGCCCGAGGACTTCAATAAGATATGCACATGTAAGAGTGCATATCAAATTTGGAACTCCCTCCTCATTCTTCATGAAGGGACGAGTAGGGTAAGAGACTCTAAACTCGTAGTCGTAAACAAAGATTACGAAATGTTTCATATGCAACAGGGCGACAAGATGAAAGAATATTACGCTCGTTTCGTTGACATAATAAACGAGTTAGAGGCCCTCGGCAAGTCCTACACTCAAAAGGAGAAGTGCTCAAAGCTTATTGAAGGACTTCCCTCTTCTTGGGAAAAACGTACCTTCGCCATTGAGGAAGGTAATGACATGAATAAATATACCGTAGTTCAATTGATGGGTACTTTAATGTCATACGAGGTACGCAAGGATAGAAAGGTGAAGTTACAAGAAAAGATGAAGTCCTATTTGAACCAAGACGCGCCTAAGAAAAAGGCGATTGCATTCAAGGCGGCTTCATCCACCTCTACCGATGATGAGGACTCGGAAGAAGAAATGGACATGGAATCCATTGCACTCATGGCAAAGAAGTTCAATCGCTTCTTCCGAAAGGGTAACTTCAAACAAAAATCTAAATTTCCTTCTACTAACGCCTCTCCACCTTTGTGCTTTAAATGCAATAAGCCAGGACACGTCAAAGCGGATTGTCCTCAAAACAAGCAAAAGGAGAAGTGGAAGGCGCCGAAGTTCGACAAGTCAAAGAAGTACAAAAAGGGGTAAAAAAAGGGACTTGTCAGAGCTACATTCACCGACTCCGAGGATTCCTCAAGCGGAGAGTCGGACGATGAGAAAGTGGAGCAAGCGCACATGTGCTTCATGGCAAGAGAGGAGCATGATCAAGGATCTTCCTCCTCCGATGATAGCGACGACGAAGGCAACGATGTGGTAACTATGGATGATCTTAGGAATGCTAACTCTCAATTATGGTCTAAATACACTAAGTTAGTAAATAGATATACTAAAGTAAAAGATGACATAGCTAGCATTCAAACCTCGCCTAAGACTATCATCACCAACAACGACACCGTTGTTGAAGAGTTAAGAAATGAGATTGTTAATCTCAAATCTAAACTTGAACATGTTAGCATTGATGATCCGGAAGAACATAGGATAGCGGATTTAACTTCTCAAAACTCGACTTTGAGTATTGAGAACGAGAATCTTAAATCTCGTGTTTATGTGCTCACATCGCAAGTATCCACATTAGATACTTCTATGCGTTCTCTCAAAGAGAAATATGAGAACACATTAGGCCGAATCAATAGATTCAATAAGGGTAAGGACCATTTGGATAAAATCCTAAGTGACTTACTTCCGGCCAATCACCACATTGGTTTGGGGTATACGATGGGATGTCCATCCAAAGCGGCCACTACCTTTGTTAGGCCAACTTCCGGTGACTCTACGAGTGGTAGCAAACACTCTATTGGTAGTTGATCTACCAATGGTGCTTCCACCTCGTCCACACCCTCTTTTGGAAAGAAACCCACTTTGGGTGGACCTCCAAAGAAGGGGCATGCTTATATGTACACAAATACCATGCCACGTAGGAACACACGTCCTACTCCACCATCTCACACATATGATGATTTCTATGCTACACGTTCACGGGCACGTGCACACCATGTGAGACACCCTCACGCACGTGTTCCCACACATGCATATGTTCACCCACCTCATCATATGAATAATTCTCGTCGTGCACCATTCCATCATGTTCCTTATTCCTATCCACAACATGCATCACGTAGAAATCAACGTCGCATGCATGCACCCAATAGGATGATGGCTCCCAAAATTTTCACTATTTGGAGCCCAAAGGACACAAGCATGGATGAAAAACAAGTATATATGAATGCTTATTTTTCGGATGTTGTGCATAGTAGAAATTATGTGGGGAAGTCAAAGTCCAATTGGACTTGGCTTCCAAAGGTCTAACTTTTGAGGACCCAATGACCTTGGGTACCATGATATGAATGTTTCTATCTTTAGGTACTCAAGGAAAAGAAAAAGAAAAGGAGCAACAAATTTAAATTTAGCTCCAAAGGGAATTGGATACTCGATAGCGGGTGTTCAAAACACATGACGGGTGACGCTCAATTGCTCTCCGGAGTGGTTCCCATTGCAAATGAAAATCGCGTCGTATTTGGAGGCAACGAGAGCGGAACCATAGTCGGTGTTGGTAAAGTGGGTAACCCTTCTAAACCCTTAATTAGTGATGTTTATCTAGTGGATGGTTTAAATCATAATCTTATTTCAATAAGCCAACTTTGTGACAAAGGTTACAAAGTTAGCTTTGCGAAAGGATTGTGTCATATTTCAAATGATAGTAATAAATTATTATTTTCCGGCACACGCCATAAAGATATTTATATTTTGGATCTTCCTAAGTCATATGAACAATGTCTCGTTGCCAACACAAGTGAACAACACTTATGGCATCGACGCTTTGGACATGTGAACTTTGGAACACTTTATAAGCTTTCGAAATTAAATTCCATTAAAGGTTTTCCGAAGCTCGTTTTTGAAAAGAAAAGTTTTTGTGATTCTTGTCAACGTGGCAAGCTTCCTAAATCTTCATTTAAACCTAAGAAAAGCATTTCTACGAAACGGCCACTAGAGCTATTACATCTAGATTTATTTGGGCCAACTAGAGTTGCTTCCTTAGGAAATGCAAGATATGGACTAGTCATCGTTGATGATTATTCAAGATTTACATGGGTATTTTTCTTATGTAATAAAAATGAAGCTTTTGAAAACTTCACAATATTTGTGAAGAAAGTACAAAATCTCATCGGAACCACCATTGTCACTATTCGTAGTGATCATGGGGGTGAATTTGAGAATGAGTCTTTCTCAAATTTTTGTGATGATCTTGGAATTACTCACACGTTTTCTTTCCCTCGCGCACCTCCTCAAAATGGTGTTGTTGAGAGGAAGAATAGAACGTTTGTGGAGTGTGCTCGCACTATGCTCGAAGATAGTCAACTTGGTTATCAATGTTGGGCGGAAGCGGTACACACCGCTTGTTATGTGTTTAATAGAATACTTTTGAGGCCCGGCACCAAACAAACTTGCTATGAATTGTTGTTTGGTAGATTGCCTCAAGTTAAACATTTTCGTGTTTTCGGCGCAAAATGTTTTATTAAAAACACATATGATAATTTGGACAAGTTTGATCCGAGATCGGATGAGGGGATATTTGTTGGGTATTCCTCACGTAGCAAAGCCTACCGGATATACAACAAAAGATCCTGTACGATCGAGGAATCACTTCATGTCTCTTTTAATGAGAATTTTACTACTTCTAGAATTTCAAATGATAATGATTCTATGGATGTTTTATGTGATTCGTTTGAAAATTCTAAGTCTATTGATTCAATTGATTCTATTGAGACTAACCCGACTAATGAAGTTGTTGAGAATGTGCCTAGTGATCAAGGTATTCCCAAGCGGCTTCATACCGTTCGCGACCATCCCCATGAGCAAGTCATTGGCAATATTACTGATAGTGTCAAGACGAGATCTCAAGTCCACCACTTCGCCAATTGTGCCTTTGCCTCATCGATAGAGCCAAAGAATATAGTTGAAGCGTGCGAAGATAGTGCTTGGATCCTTGCCATGGAGGAGGAACTCATTCAATTCGAGAGGAATGAGGTATGGGAGCTTGTTCCTTTGCCATCGAAGAACCACACCGTCATAGGGACAAAGTGGATCTTCAAGAACAAAACCGACGAAAATCAAGTCGTCGTCCGGAACAAAGCTCGGTTAGTTGCTCAAGGCTATCGCCAAGAGGAAGGTATCGATTTCGAAGAATCCTTCGCTCCGGTAGCTAGATTAGAATCAATTAGACTTTTATTGTCTTATGCATGCCATAAAAATTTTAAGTTATTTCAAATGGATGTTAAAAGTGCATTTTTAAACGGAGATGTTGTTGAGGAAGTTTACGTTTCTCAACCTCCGGGCTTCATAAATGAAAAATTTCCAAATCATGTTTTTAAACTTAAGAAAGCTCTTTATGGTTTGAGACAAGCTCCTCGAGCTTGGTATGATCGCCTAAAGAATTTTCTTTTGGATTTGAATTTTAAAATGGGCGAAGCCGATTCTACACTTTTTGTTAAGCATGCGAATAATGATATTTTATTAGTTCAAATTTATGTTGATGATATCATTTTCGGTGCTACTAACTTCACTCTTTGCGAAGAGTTTTCTAATGTTATGAAGGACCAATTTGAGATGAGCCACATGGGCGAACTCAAATATTTCTTAGGTCTCCAAATTCGCCAATTGAACGATGCAATCTTCATCCACCAAACGAAGTATACGGTGGAGTCGCTTAAGCGATTTGGAATGGAAAGTGCTTCCGGGAAAAAGGCTCCAATGAGCACGACTACGCATCTTGACAAGGATACGGGCGGTAAGGATGTAGACATTCGTCTATATCGAGGTATGATAGGTAGTTTACTTTATCTTACCGCAAGTAGGCCCGATATTATGTTTGCCGTATGCATATGTGCTCGTTATCAGTCTCAACCTAAGGAGTCTCACTTAGTAGCGGTAAAACGTATTTTCCGTTATCTAAGTTATACACTTGATTTTGGATTACTTTATCCAAAATATAGCACGTATGAGTTAGTCTCATACAGTGATGCCGATTATGCGGGATGCAAATCCGACAGGAAAAGTACTAGTGGCACTTGCCATTTTCTAGGAAATTCTCTTGTCTCTTGGTTTTCCAAGAAGCAAAATTCTGTATCACTTTCAACCACCGAGGCGGAATATATTGCCGCCGGTGCCGCTTGTGCCCAGGTTCTTTGGATGAGACACACTTTGAAGGATTTTGGGATTCATTGTGATACTAGCCCTATCATGGTGGATAACCAAAGTGCTATTTGTCTTTCGAAGAATCCGGTGCACCATTCCCGATCAAAACACATAGATGTCCGACACCACTTTTTAGATGATCATGTTGCTAAAAAGGACATCATTTTAGTGTACGTTGAAACCCAAAAGCAAATCGCCGATATTTTCACGAAACCCCTAAAGGAGGACTCCTTTGTGCGGTTGCGTCGAGAATTGGGGATTATGGGTGAATCCGAGATATAGGGTTCATGTTTCATTCAATTGTCTTGCATGCTATTCGATTTCGCGATATTTCGTTCATGCTAGCTTTATTGAATTTTTGGGAATTTTATGTGATATGTTTGAATTTATGCTCGAATTCGTATTTCAATGTCGTATTTAAGATTTCGACGTTTTATGGGGTAATTTAGATGACTAATGAGAGTGTTAAGATGTTTCATCCAAGTGGTTTGTGAAGAGAAATCAATTATCAATTTTTGGACTCTTCTAGTCGGTTTCAGTTCATTTGTCAACCGACTAGATGCTCATCTAGTCGGTCAGCAAGTGAACTCAGACCGACTAGATCAAGCTTTTATCTTACTCTTATCATTTTCTTTCTTTAGTCGGTCTCAGTACACTTACCGACCGACTAGATTGAAAACTAGTCGGTCAGTGAATATACTGCGACCGACTAATTCTAGCCCTAAAAATCCCTGTTTGCCTCTGTTTCGACTTAGTCGGTTCAAGCTCATTGACCGACCGACTAGATCGTAATCTAGTCGGTCAGTTCTTGAACTGTGACCGACTAAGTAGGTTAGGGCATTTGTGTCTTTTCCAGATCTCGACCGACTTAAAACGATTTTATCCGACTTCCTCTTCATTTAGTCGGTTGTTTTTCTCAGCTCAAGCCCGCAAAAACCCAAACCCTCTCGAGTCTCTTCCTATTCCCGTCGACTCCGGCCAGATCTCCGGCCATCCCCGCCATCCGCCGCCGTCGACTCCTCCTCCTAGGTAAAACCCCCTCACCTAGGTCTCGATTCATACTCTAGGGTTTGATTTTCATCTTATCTAGCTCCTAGGGTTTCGAATTCAGTTCTAGGGCTTGTGTATTTCGATTTTTCATCTAGGGCTTGTTAATCTCAGTTTGTTTTTCAGTTCTAGGGTTTGTATTAGGGTATTTGATCTTCCGTCATCGCTTAGCTTGTCCTAGTCGTGCCACGATCAATGGCAAAGACTAGGATCCCTATCGCTTCATCTGGGGCTTCCCCAATGTCTGTAGAGCCTTCTGAGCCTAGGAATCCACCTAAGCCTAAGCGTCGTGCCAAATCAACCCAAGCTTCTCCGTCTTTGCCTCCTCTGAAGAAGCAGAGGACGGCGACGGTCAAACCCAGAAAATCTAAGACTAAAAAGCCCATACTCCACTCACCCTCGACTCCTCCTGATTCCGACACTGAGTTTATCCCTGAGGATGAGCCTAGCCATAGGGAACCCACTCCTCCACTTCGTCCTAGGACTCGCCAGCCAAAAGGGAAAGGGCCCAATGCCAGCAGGTGGTGTTGACATATCGTTGTGTCACGACGACCCTATGTGTCTCGCGGCCTACAACCGTATTGAACACTGCCCGATGCTATTGGAGCACTACGTTCAGTTTTCAGATTTCCTTGGCTTAGCTGATCTCCTCTCCTATAGTGGTCTCCTTGATTATCTCCGCTATGATCTTAAGGCCAACCCTAAACCATATCCTCGCCTTGTGAAATTGTTCTATGCCAATCGTGTCCGAGGCCAGTACGACGCGAGTCACTCCATCGAGACTACTGTCTTGGGAACTCCTATAGTTCTCACGGCAGAAATCTTGGGGGAGATACTTGGTTGTTCGTCGTCCGGTCTCCTTCCTTCAGACATTTCCGTCGACGATATATCTTCCTTGGATCAGTCCGTTCTTTCTGACATCTTCCATGTGATCCCTCCTGCCTTTATTGGAGTTCCTTCAAAGTCGTTCAAGCCAAATGCATGGGTAGTGAATCTTATTCTGAAGTCGTGCTTGCTTCCCAAGTACGGCTCATCTTCACTTCCATCCCAGCCATTCTTGAAGCTTATCTACGCTCTTTTCTTGGGTTGCGAGATTAATTGGGCTCGCGTTATACTCGATAAGATGGACTCTTTCGAGTGTATACGCAAGACCAATAAATCTGCGCATATTCCATATCCGTGTCTGCTGACCCTTGTCTTTCGTCATTTCCGAGTCCCTCTCCCTCCTGACGATGAGCGTCCCTTGGGTACTCCTCTGAACGCGACGGCCGTTAAGAAATCTCTAGCGGCGCTTCGTCACGTGCAGAGGTCTACCGCATCTGCTTCCCAATCTACTCCCTCAACTGCTGCTGCCCCCGCTCCTCCTGCCACATTAGACGATGTCGTACGCCTTCTTCGTCAGCACGACTCACGTTTGGCTCGTACTGAGGAGGTCGTCTGTCGTATGGCTCGTATGATGGGGATCGATCTTCCTCCTTCAGTTTCTGAGGCCGAGGAGATGGACGATGAGGAGCTTGACGATCTTGTCACTTCCTTAGCCCGTGGCGATGAGGCCACTGCTGCTGCTGCTGCTACCACTTCTGCTCCTGGAGTTGGCACATCTTCCGGTGTTCCAGAGACTTCTGCAGCAGTAGTCCAGACTTCTGTGGCTACTGTTACTCCTGCTGCCGAGCCTGCTCCTGTCTCACCTGCTGCTGTTGAGACCCCTGATGTTACGACCCCTGCTGTTGAGCCAGTCGTTTCCACACCTGCCCCGACGATCCCGTCTGTTGAGACACCTCTTCTCCCTGCAGAGCCTGAGTCCACTCCGTCGACTGGACCCACGGACACTGCAGATCCAGCCACTTCCTCGTGATCGTTCGTTCCGAGGACTCTCCACTACTCTTTGGATGACATATCTTTTTGAGAGTATTTTGGGTTAGGATGGAGTATGAGGGTTGATTTGATGTATTTTTGAGTTTTCTGGATGTCGGTGTTGGATATTTTGATGTGTTGTATTTTTCGTTGATGATGTTGATGATGATGTTCTCATGATGATGTTGTATCAATGATATATGATGTATTTCTTTTTGATGGGTATGTTGCATTTGATGTATCGATATCTTTTTGGATGTACTCATGATGTTTCTATCTATATATACATCGTTGTTCATGTTGTGATATTTACTTCCTCGTGCACATTAATTCTCATTCAATGTCCATGCTATGTAAAATCATCGCTCGACGATTGAAAAACTTGGTTAAATAGATTGAAATTCTATAATTGTATAGAATTGTTTTCCATGCACAAATTTAACCAAGAAATATTGAATATTGGAGAGTATGTTTCATTATTCAATAAATAAAAAAAATTACCAAATATTATTTTTGATGATTTTGATTAAAGCTTTTTGATAATGGACAATTTGGCACACCTTGATTTGATTTTATCATTTTTTTCCCTTGGTGTCAATTAGGTCCATCGTCATTGTCTACGACTCCCGATGTTGGATTTTCCATTTCCTAGTTGTTGTCGTTGTCTGCCCCCCCCCCCCCATTTTTGGGATAATGCCAAAGGGGGAGAGATAATGATAATAAATAGCGCAAATGAAAATTTAACTCAATTTCCAAGAATCTAGTTTGATATGTTAGATTCAGGGGGAGTTAAGATATATATAAGGATTTCTCAAAATCCGATATTTCGAAAATCGATTCTCTTTATTTATCTTACTCGTCTGATTGATGCAATTCATATATATTCATTTTGGAATTAACGTGTCATCAATGCAGGGGGAGTAAGTATTTTACATTTGAATCATTATTTTTGATTATTATTTATGTTGGTTTGTCATCACCAAAAAGGGGGAGAATGTTAAATATTGGACTCCCCGGATTTGGTTTTGATGATGAGCAAACATAAATAATCCATGAACTAACAATTTGTGAGCGCAGTATTGGAGATCGTCGCCAAATTCACGAGAACATTCAAAGCGACATCTCAACACTTCACAAAACTCGTATTCATGCCTAAAGCTTCGTTGAAGCTCTTGCGCCGTTTTGGAAGTTATGAAGAATCAATCGAAGCTCTCGAAGACCGTTTATTAAGGTTTTATTTATAGTCTTTTTAGCTTCGATATATATAGAATGTTAAGCATTGAGTATATCTTACCATTCTAACTTCATAACGCTCATATCGTAGCTCTAGGATCTTAGTACAAGTTCATTCTAACTTCCTCGAAGCGTCGCGCTTCGATTCGGACTTGTTTGTGCATGTTAGTTGGTACAAGAAGAAGTACTGACCGACTAGATGGTGATCTAGTCGGTCAGCAACTCTTCTTGGACCGACTAGTTTGATTCCTTAATTTCTTGGACTTTACTGTTTACAGTTAGTCGGTCTACGTTGACTCACCGACCGACTAGTTTGTGAACTAGTCGGTCAGTGATGCTTCTTTGACCGACTAGTTGTGACTTACTGTTCATACTAAATTTCTCCTAAGCTACTGTTTATCGTTAGTCGGTCTAAGAACGTTTGGTGACCGACTAGTTGACAATCTAGTCGGTCAACTTTTGTTCTTGGACCGACTAAGTCAACTTGTGTTCAGACTATTTCATTTTGCCTCTTAGTCGGTCTACGTTCACTGACTGACCGACTAGTTGTGAAACTAGTCGGTCAGAAAGTCTTCTTGGACCGACTAGATTTCTAGGTCTGAAATTCTCTTTCTTCTCAGTTCCTCTCTTAGTCGGTCCATGCTGTTTGACTGACCGACTAGTTGATGAACTAGTCGGTCAGTGATTGTTCTTTGACCGACTAATTCTCCCAGATTTCTATCCGTTGGAGAATGACCTAAGTTGTTTTTATGGGACCCTATAAATACGAACCTAGGTCATTTCTATCTAGGTTAGAGCTTTCATTCAGAGATTCATTGAGATCAAAAGAGATAGCCATTCTCACTCAAATCTAAAGCTCTCTTCCTCACAAGAAACCCATTCTCTCTCATTTCTAGATCTAGAATCCATCTTGAGAGAAGCTTGTTCTTGGTGAGCTCTTCAAGCTATTGCTTGATCCAAGTCTCCAAATCTTTCCTAGGCACCTATTGCTGGTCATTTCCTTGGTGCTAGGACTTGGTGACTTCATCTTCCTCAAATCCTTCATTTCACCTATTGGGTAAGAAAAACTCAAGGTATAGGATTTTGTGGTAAGTTTGCTTATTTCAATATAAACTCTTTTATATTGCTTGTTGATTCTCTCGGTTGTGAGAGAAGGTTGTGATCCCGGGTTGTGGGATTCACTATTGCCGTTGTTGTATGATTTGATCTTGTGAAGGTTTTTCACAAGATATTCATAGTGGAAATCTTGGGTTAGGGTTTCTAACCTAAGTATCCGGAGGGGATCCGGGTGGTTGGGACGTAGGATCACCGGGAACAAGTCGGGGAGACTTGGGTGGATCCGAACCCATTAACATCATTTGTTTGCATTGTTAATTTTGTTGTTGTCATTCAATTTAAGCTTCCGCAAATTGATTTGGTAGTTGTTTGCAATTTAATTTGGAATTATACTCCTTATTATTTTAAAGTACTATTCACCCCCCCCCCCCCTCTAGTACTTGTGCAGTAGCTTGTAGGGCATTACAGTGTTTTCTAAATTGGATTTGAGGAGTGGTTACCATCAGTTGAAGGTGAAGAAGGATGATGTTCCGAAGACAGCGTTCAGGACGAAGTCTGGACACTATGAGTTTGTGGTTATGCCTTTCGGCGTAACTAACGCACCCACAGTTTTCATGAATCTGATGAACCTGGTTTTCTACGACTTTTTGGATAAGTTTGTCGTTATCTTTATTGACGACATTCTGATCTATTCGAAGTCGGAGGAAGAGCATGCCTCGCACTTAAGGACGGTGTTGGAGATTTTGAGGAAGCATCGGTTGTATGCTAAGTTTTCGAAGTGCGAGTTTTGGCTGGAAAGAGTTGCTTTTCTCGGGCATGTGGTGACTGGAGATGGTATTTCAGTGGATCCCGAGAAGATTAGGGCCATCAAAGAGTGGCCTGTTCCGTCGTCTGTGTCTGAGATTCGGAGTTTCCTTGGACTTGCTGGTTATTATCGGCGATTCATTAAGGACTTTTCTTGTATTGCTGAGCCAATGACCAGGTTGACGCGGAAGGATGTTGCTTTTGTTTGGTCGGGTGATTGTGAGAGTGCTTTTGGTTTTCTGAAGGAGAGGTTGACGACTGCCCCTATTCTTGTTGTGCCTGATCACAGCGGTGGATTTGAGATCTTTTGCGATGCTTCTGGCAAGGGTCTCGGTTGTGTGTTGCATCAGCATGGGCATGTTGTGGCTTATGCATCTCGTCAGCTCAAGGTTCACGAGAAGAATTACCCGACGCATGATTTGGAGTTGGCTGCCATTGTGTTTGCTCTTAAGATTTGGAGGCACTTCTTGCTGAGTGAGAAAGTGAAGATTTTCACCGATCACAAAAGCTTGAAGTACATTTTCACTCAGAAGGAGCTCAACATGCGACAGCGTCGATGGTTGGAGCTTATGGCGGATTATGAGATTGATTTGCAGTTTCACCCTGGCAAGGTGAATGTGGTTCCGGATGCTTTGAGTAGGCTTCCAGCGGTGATGGTTTTGACTTCGCAGTGGAGATTACAGCAGGATTTTTGCGAGTCTGGCGTGGAGATTGTTCTTCCTGGGGAGGCTTCTTCGTTGATGTACATGCAGATACAGTCGACGATCGTGGATCGGATTAAGGCTGGCCAGGCTGAGGATCCGAAGCTGGTAAAGATTCGGGAGCAGGTGGAAGCCAGTCTGCGGACTGACTTTTTGATTCATGAGGATGGCTCGCTGAGGTTTGGAGCCAGGTTGTGTGTGCCAGCTGGGGATATTAGAGAGGAGTTGATGGTGGAGGCACACAGTTCGCCGTATTCTGTGCATCCTGGTGGCACCAAGATGTACCAGGATCTTCGTTTGAATTATTGGTGGCATGGCATGAAGAGGAGTGTGGCTCGGAGTGTAGCCAAGTGCTTGGTTTGCCAGCAAGTGAAGGCGGAGCATCAGCGTACGGCCGGGTTGCTACAACCGCTTCCGATTCCGGAGTGGAAATGGCATCACATCACTATGGATTTTGTGACTGGACTACCTCGGAGTCCGAAGCAGAATGACGCAATTTGGGTGATCGTGGACCGATTGACCAAATCCGCGCACTTTATTCCATTCCGAGTGGGACAGTCCACTGAGGCGCTAGCGAGGAGATATATGGAGGAGGTCGTGCGACTTCATGGAGTCCCCGTGAGTATCGTGTCTGACAGAGACACGTGGTTCACATCTCAGTTCTAGCAGAGTTTGCAGAAGAGCTTGGGTACGCGTCTGAGTTTCAGCACGGCGTACCATCCGCAGACGGATGGCCAGTCCGAGAGGACGATTCAGATTTTGGAGGACATGCTGAGGGCGTGCATGTTGGATTTCAAGGGTTCGTGGGAGGACCATCTACATCTGGTAGAGTTCTCTTACAACAACAGCTTCCAGGCGAGTATTGGCATGGCGCCTTTCGCCGCTCTTTATGGGAAGAAATGTCGATCGCCATTGAGTTGGGATGACGTTGGTGATCGGGAGTTGTTGGGACCTGAGATGATCGTGGAGGCCGTGGATATCGTCAGGAATATTCGGGAGAGGTTGAGGATTGCTCAGGACCGTTTTAAGCATTGGGCGGATGCTAAACGTCGTCCTTTGGAATTTCAGCCGGGCGACCATGTGTTCTTGAAGATTTCCCCGAATCGCGGTGTGATTCGTTTTGGGAAGCTAGGGAAGTTGAGCCCGCGATACATTGGACCATTTGACATTTTGGAGAGGGTTGGCGAGGTAGCTTATCGCTTGGCCTTGCCGCCATCTTTGGAAGGAGTTCACAATGTTTTCCATGTGTCGCAGCTTCGTCGATACATTAGCGATCCATCTCATGCTGTGGATTTTTCGAAGATTACCGTTCACCCCGATATGACGTATGACCAGCATCCAGTGCAGATTCTGGACAGGCGTCAGAAGTCGCTTCGGAACAAGATTGTCAATCTTGTGAGGGTGATGTGGCGACACGGCTCACCTGGAGAGTCTACTTGGGAGAATGAGGATGAGATGCGAGAGCGTTTCCCACTTTTGTTTCCGGACTCGTGAGTATTCAGAAATTCCGAGGACGGAATTTTCTTAAGTTGGGGAGGATGTAACGACTGCTTTTCATGTATCTGGATTTATTATAATATAATATATGTTTTGGTGGATTTTCTCCTCGTGTGCGGTTTTCGTCTCCGTAGCTTTCATTTTCGATCGATTCGTCGTATTTTCTCGTTTCTTCCTTAGGATTGTCGATTTCGAAGTATGTCATTCGTGACGGACTTCATAACGGTCGTATCTTACTGTTAGATCAAGCATAGGAGTCTTAGGAATCGAACCCGGAGCTCCGCGCTCCGTATCGGAACTTTTGGTGCACGTTAGCCGGTATAAGAAGGGGCACTGACCGACTAGATGACGATCCAGTCGGTCGGCAATCCTTCTTGGACCGACTAGTTGGCTTTCTAAATTATTCAGGAGTTACTGTTTATCGTTAGTCGGTCTAAGAACGTTGGTTGACCGACTAGGTTGCAAACTAGTCGGTCAGCAATGCTTCTTTAACCGACTAACTCTTCAACTTAATTTTAGTATCAATACTGTTCACTCTTAGTCGGTCTAAGAACGTTCATCGACCGACTAGATGTTAAACTAGTCGGTCAGTATTTGTTCATGGACCGACTAAATCTAAATCTTACTTTCGTTCAGAAGTTACTGTTTACACTTAGTCGGTCTGCGTTGGTCGACCGACCGACTAGTTGCCAAACTAGTCGGTCAGTGGTTGCTCTTTGACCGACTAATCTGTGTTAAAACCCTAATTTCTGGGCAGCCGCTAGCCCATCCTATTTATACCCCTCCCAAACGTTTTCTTCTTCCTCCACTCGACCCAAAACCCTAGTTTCTCCCCCATTGAGCCCCCATCTTCCTCCAAGCCCTATTCCTTCATCCCAAGCCCTAGATCCATCATCTAAACCCTCCATCAACTCATTCTACCTCTCATCTTCCCCAAAATCTCACCAAATCCCCAAAATCCCCCAAAAACCCTAACTCTCCAAACTTCTCCATTTGTTTCCAGATCTGGTCCTAGGGTTCTCCGGAGTGTTTCTTCCGCCTCCTCTCGGTAAGAAATCGATCTCTCGGTGTTTTCATAACCTATTTGTATTTTTATGAAACCCTAATGAAATTTCATGTTGTTTGATGATTGTTTCCCCATAACAGCGATTTCCCCCGTAGATTAGCATCCGCGAGACGAACCTTCGTGATCGTCATCCCCGGTGCTAGGCAAGTGAAACTTGCCACTTAGGGTTTAGGCCATGTTTTAGGCCATCTTGCTTGTTATAGGCGTAAAAGAAGCTAGGCGACGAAATGATACTCGCCTAGGCGCGAAATTGGGGAACTAGCTTGACAACGAAGCTAGTTCCGACATTTAGCATGTTGCACAATTACCATGTCATGTTTACTTTCCATTAACGGTACGCAAATAAATTGTCATGTCATTGCATCCTTTAAGTATTTCTGTGAATGCGTAGCTTCGCTACAATGCTTGTGTTCCTGGCTCGTGTTCCAGAAGCGGGCCATGTGTTGGTTGATAGCCAATGCCCGAATTGCTTGTTTCCGGCTAGGTGCACCCCTACGCCAAATGTTTAAGAATGCGAGCTCATGTGCGGGGCAACCCCGGCTCACTTGCTGAGCTCATGTGCGGGGACCCTGGCTCCATTTCGTGTGGGTATTGGGGGTAAGAGTTAAGCGGCCAATCAACTGGGAGTCTGCCCGATCAGCAACTGCAGTGGTAAGGCGTAAACTCTGGGTTTGGGGTAGTGTTAAGCGGCCAATCAGCGTGAATGTGAAACCATTCAGCTGTAAGGCGTAAACATCTACAAACAACGTGAATAGTGAATTGATTGAGATTGTTAGTAGCTTGGCTACTCTTGTCTTGTCTTGTCCCGATAATTGTTCTCTTGTACAATTTGTCTTGCCATGTCTTGTTTGTACACTCATGTTATAATTGCCATGTCATGCATACTATAATTGCTAGGTTGCTAGTTTACCTTACCTTCAGTTTCCTTGCCCAAGTCTTTTAGACTTGCTGACATGTGCCCCTTTACTCTTTTGGGTGACACATGTTAGATCCTGAGCCTGAGTACCTTGTTGAGGACGAGGTGTTTGCTGACGCCGAGCCCGAGCTTGTGTTTGACGGGGAGTACGTGGACACTGGGGACCAGTCCTAGTGTTTTCGTTGTGTTTTCCTTTTGTTTTAGACAGTTGTTTTGTTATCGGTGCGTAGCACCTATACTTTGTTATGTCGTTGCTTTTGTTGGCCTTGTTCTGGGCCTTTAGACTCTTCCTTTTAGCCTGGTGGCTTTTCTGGATGTTGGACTTATTTTCATGTTGGACAACTTATGAGATATGAGATTTTATTTTCAGTCTCTCCTTGTTTTATTATTGTTATTCCGTTGTGGTTACAGGGACCTGCTTATGTTTTATTGACGCTTATCGGGTTTGGGGCTTCACAGCTCCACTCTCGTGCGGACCTTTTCACGTCTCGCCTCCATTTCAGGGAAGCGGGTCGTGACAGTGACTGGACTACCTCGGAGTCCGAAGCAGAATGACACGATTTGGGTGATCGTAGATCGATTGACCAAATCTGCGCACTTTATTCCGTTCCGAGTGGGACAGTCCACTGAGGCGCTAGCAAGGAGATATATGGAGGTAAAATTCTTTTACTCTCCGTTTTATGTCCTTTTCCTAGTTTGGATAGTGATGTAACGTGAATCGTGTAGGAGGTTGTGCGACTTCATGGAGTCCCCGTGAGTATCGTGTCGGACACGGACACGAGGTTCACATCTCAGTTCTGGCAGAGTTTGCAGAAGAGTTTGGGTACGCGTCTGAGTTTCAGCACGGCGTACCATCCACAGACGGATGGCCAGTCCGAGAGGACAATTCAGATCTTAGAAGACATGCTGAGGGCGTGCATGTTGGATTTCAAGGGTTCGTGGGAGGACCATCTACATCTGGTAGAGTTTTCTTACAACAACAGCTTCCAGGCGAGTATTGGCATGGCGCCTTTCGCCGCTCTTTATGGGAGGAAATGTCGATCGCCATTGAGTTGGGATGACGTTGGTGATCGGGAGCTGTTGGGACCTGAGATGATCGTGGAGGTCATGGATATCGTCAGGAATATTCGGGATAGGTTGAGGATTGCTCAAGACCGTTTTAAGCATTGGGCGGATGCTAAACGTCGTCCTTTGGAGTTTCAGCCGGGCGACCATGTGTTCTTGAAGATTTCCTCGAATCGCGGTGTGATTCGTTTTGGGAAGCGAGTGAAGTTGAGCCCGCGATACATTGGACCGTTTGACATTTTGGATAGGGTTGGCGAGGTAGCTTATCGCTTAGCCTTGCCGCCATCTTTGGAGGGAGTTCACAATGTTTTCCATGTGTCGCAGCTTCGTCAATACATTGGCGATCCATATCATGCGGTGGATTTTTCGGAGATTACCGTTCGCCCCGATATGACGTATGACCAGCCTCCAGTGCAGATTCTGGACAGGCGTCAGAAATCGCTTCGGAACAAGATTGTCAATCTTGTGAGGGTGATGTGGCGACACGGCTCACCTGGGGAGTCTACTTGGGAGAATGAGGATGAGATGCGAGAGCGTTTCCCACTTTTGTTTCCGGACACTTGAGTGTTTGGAAATTCCGAGGACAGAATTTTTCTTAAGTTGGGGAGGATGTAACGCCTGGTTTTCATGTATCTGGATTTATTATAATATAATATATGTTTTGATGGATTTTCTCCTTTTGTGTGGTTTTCGTCTCCGTAACTTTCATTTTCGATCGTTTCGTCGTGTTTTCTCGTTTCTTCTTTAGTATCGTCGATTTCGAAGTATATCATTCGTGACGGGCTTCATAACGGTCGTATCTTACTGTTAGATCAAGCCTAGGAGTCTTAGGAATCGATCCCGGAGCTCCGCGCTCCGTATCGGAACTTTTGGTGCTTATTAGCCGGTGTAAGAAGGGGCACCGACCGACTAGATGACGATCCAGTCGGTCGGCAATCCTTCTTGGACCGACTAGTTAGCTTTCTAAATTTCTCAGGAGTTACTGTTTATCGTTAGTCGGTCTAAGAACGTTGGTTGACCGACTAGGTTGCAAACTAGTCGGTCGGCAATGCTTCTTTAACCGACTAACACATCATCTAAATTTTAGTATCAGTAATGTTCATTCTTAGTCGGTCTAAGTTCATCTTTCGACCGACTAGTTGTTAAACTAGTCGGTTAAGTTTTGTACTCAGACCGACTAATTCTGGGTTCTTCTGTACAGTTG
This sequence comes from Scilla litardierei, assembly GCA_030789695.1. Taxonomy (NCBI): domain Eukaryota; kingdom Viridiplantae; phylum Streptophyta; class Magnoliopsida; order Asparagales; family Asparagaceae; genus Scilla; species Scilla litardierei. The sequence continues at coordinate 219,607,745 of CM061133.1, forward strand.
AGTTACTGTTTACTCTTAGTCGGTCTAAGAACGTTCACCGACCGACTAGATGTCAAACTAGTCGGTCAGTAGTTGTTCATCGACTGACTAAATCCAAATCCTATTTTCGTTCAGAAGTTACTGTTTACACTTAGTCGGTCTGCGTTGGTCGACCGACCGATTAGTTGCCAAACTAGTCGGTCAGTGGTTGCTCTTTGAACGACTAATCTGTGTTAAAACCCTAATTTCTGGGCAGCCACCAGCCCATCCTATTTAAACCCATCCCAAACGTTTTCTTCTTCCTCCACTCGACCCAAAACCCGAGTTTCTCCCCCATTGAGCCCCCTTCTTCCCTAAACCCTTATTCCTTCATTCCAAGCCCTAAATCCATCATCTAAACCATCTATCAACTCATTCTACCTCTCATCTTCCCCAAAATCTCATCAAATCCCCAAAATCCCCCAAAAACCCTAGTTTCCCATAACTTCTCCATTAGTTTCCAGATCTGGTTCCTAGGTTCTCCGGAGTGTTTCTTCCGCCTCCTCTCGGTAAGAAATCGATCTCTTGATGTTTTCATAACCTATTGGTATTTTTATGAAACCCTAATGAATGGATGTTGTTTTGGTGATTGTTTCCCCTTTACAGCGATTTCCCCATAGATTAGCATCCGCGAGACGAACCTTCGTGATCGTCATCCCCGGTGCAAGGCAAGTGAAACTTGCCACTTAGGGTTTAGGCCATGTTTTAGGCCATTTGCTTGTTGTAGGCGTAAAAGAGGCTAGGCGACGAAATGATACTCGCCTAGGCGCAAATTTAGGAACTAGCTTGACAACGAAGCTAGATCTGACATATATCATGTTGCACAATTACCATGTCATGTTTACTTTCCATTAACGGTACGCGAATTAATTGTCATGTCATTGCATTCTTTAAGCGATCCCGTGATTGCGTAGCATCGCTACAATACTTGTGTTCCTGGCTCGTGACCAGAAGCGAGCATAATGAGTTGCTAACCCCAACGCTCGATATTGAATTGTGAACTAAGAAACAAGCTCCCGTGCGGGGCAACCCTGGCTCACTTGCTGGGCTCATGTTCAGGGACCCTGGCTTGTTTACGTGTGGGATGGGGTAAGAGTTAAGCGGTCATTCAACTGGGGGTCTGCCTGATCAGCAACTGCAGTTGTAAGACGTAAACTCTGGGGTGGGGTAGTGTTTAGTGCCTATCAGTGTGAATGATGTACCATTCAGCTGAAGGGCGTAAACATCTACAAAACAACGTGAAACGTGAATAGTGAATTGATTGAGATTTTTAGTAGCTTGGCTACTCTTGTCTTGTCCCGTTAATTGTTCTCTTGTACTTATTGTTCACCATGTCTTGCTTGTGCACTCATGTTATAACTGTCATGTCATGCATACTAAAACTGCTAGGTTGCTAGTTGCCTTACTTCCAGTTTCCTTGCCCAAGTCTTTTAGACTTGCTGACATGTGCCCCTTTACTCTTTTGGGTGACACATGTTAGATCCCGAGCCTGAGTACCTTGTTGAGGAAGAGGTGTTTGCTGACGCCGAGCCCGAGCTTGTGTTTGACGGGGAGTACGTGGACACTGGGGACCAGTCCTAGTGTCTTCGTTGTGTTTTCCTTTTGTTTAAACTGATGTTTTGTTGTCAGTGCGTAGCACCTATACTTTGTTGCGTTGTTGCTTTTGTTGGCCTTGTTCTAGGCCTTAGACTCTTTCTTTTAGCCTGGTGGCTTTTCTGGATGTTGGACTTATTTTCATGTTGGACAATTTATGAGATATGAGAATTTTATTTCTGTCTCCCCTTTTATTATTATTGTTGCTCCGTTTGTGGTTACAGGGACCTGCTTATGTTTTATTTACGCTTATCGGGTTTGGGGCTTCACAGCTCCACTCCCGTGCGGACCTTTTCACGTCTCGCCTCCATTTTAGGGAAGCGGGTCGTGACAAAGGCACTTTATGACTCACTAAACAAGTTGGGCATGATTGATGTGTATGCGCCAACTTGAGGGGGAGTGTTAGCGTGAGTCAATGGCACAATATATGGTAATCATATATTGTGAAATTATGTGGATTATTAGTTACCTATTATATAGGTGAGAATATGGTAGCGTGAGTCAATGGCACAATATATGGTAATCATATATTGTGAAATTATATGGACTATTAGTTACCTATTCTATAGGTGAGAATATAGTAAAGTATATAATTAGGAGTAATGAGAAGTAAATACATTGTACCATTGTATCTCTATATATTCCTCCTTATGGAGAAGAAAAAATATTAGTGAATTCACAAATTCCCATCATATTTGAGTAGTCATACTACACCCATTTCTTGTCCTGCTATCGTCAATTATTTTTTCCACTTAATATGCATAAAGTACTAACAATGGTTATCACTATTAGGCACACAATTATCATTTTCATGGTCAATTAATATCCTTATAATTTAAGGTACATAAGTTAACTCAAACAAGAAATACAATTAACCGGGAAATTTACGATACGATTAAATTTCATTGGACTGCATGAATGCCTTGTCGAGAGCCATTTTTTCTAGTTTGTGATGGAGAGGGAGGGAGGGAGGGAGAGATGTGTGTGTGTGTGTGTGTGTGTAATCTCTTTAAACTTGAGGCAAAGAAAACTCTAAGAAGGCTCAAGAGACGAATCTGCATTTGGCATCACTCAAAGCACATACGTTCATATCATCAAAGCTGGGCAACAAACACAAACAGTAGAAGCAAACAAAGGAATTTGCTCATGAGTTTATGTGTGTGCTTTTGTTGTTGTCGTTGTGATGCTTGTTCAAGAACATTCAAAAATAAAAAAACTACTCTCTGTCTTGCTAGATGCTGCTTTTCATTAGTTGACAGTAGTAGTATTGCTAGTATTGGGTGGTGCTATTTCTATTGTTGTAAGAAAACAATGTTAGTTGCAGTGATCAGTCATCGGCATTGTGGTTGTCAGTTGTTGAACTTGAGGTTTCTCTCCTCCTTTTTTATGCTCATGTCTTCTTTACAAAGCTAGGGTTTTCAGCCAAAAGTTACTCTCTTTTTTAGTTTTTGTTTTTCATTCCTCTATGTTATGATTGATGCTTTTGGAGGTTTGGTTCCATGATATACACTGTTAGTATTTGATGTGCTCATCCTATGCAGTTTTTTTTGCTGACCTCTCAGAATTTTTGATTATCTTTAGATCAAGCATGTTGGTATTTGTTATTCCATTCCTAGTATTGAAAATTACTTTGTGGTTGTAATGGCATTGAAATGGTGGGTGTGTGTGTGTGTGTGTGTGTGTGTGTGTGTGTGTGTAAAGGGATCTTAGGGTGCCTCCTTAGGTTCAATCTAAGGAGGCGCCCCCATTTCCACACATCTCCCATATTTTTTGGAAAAGTTTTTGCATGGGTTTGTTGTTCACCTTATGGATGATCAACGTACCAAATTCAAGGGATTCCAATACTTTTTGAGCCCCCATCTACCCCTTGCAATTTCATGGGTTTTTCTGCACGTTTTTAGACCATTGAAGTTGTAAGGGGTAGATGGGGGCTTAAAAAGTATTGGAATCCCTTGAAATTTAGTTTGTTGAGCATCCATGATGTGAACAACAATCCCATGAAAAAAAATTTGAAAAAAATTGTAGGAGATGGTGGAAAATGGGGGTGCCTCCTTAGATTTAATCTAAGGAGGCACCTAGATCCCCTTTTCCCTATATATATGTGTGTATATATATACACATACATATATATACATACATATATATATATATATATATATATATATATATATATATATATATATATATATATATTGAAAACCCAGAAAAATCCCCAACCCCCTCCCCCTGCCTTCGGCTTTTTTAGGAGGGTAAGGCGAGAGCCCGGTCGAGACTATGCAAACTGGGGGGAAACCGTCGTGCCCCCAACGGCCCCAGGGTTAGTCCGAGAGGGGAGATGTAGCCACAGGGTAAATAATTCCACAACAAATTCCACAATAATTACCAAGTCACGGCGGCCATAGGCCTCGAACCCCGCACCCCTTGGCTTTGGAGCGGAATGACTTACCACTGGAACACCCTCTCGTGGGCATATATATATATATATATATATATATATATATATATATATATATATATATATATATATATATATATATTGGAAGGTTAGTTTGTATCTTTATTAAATAGTCTAAAAGTACAAAACTTAGATTGATCCGCAGAGAGAGGAGATTACAGAAAGGGGATAGGGCACAGGCGTCGTCACCCTATACTGCAATTCCTTTCTACTCAGAACAATCTACAAGTACAATATACAAATATACCGCTAAGTGGAAAGTCTAAAATCACATCTCTCCATTACAAGAAAGGCTTTAGAGGAGTCTGGTTCTTGATTTCGAAGTATGACTCTGATGTTTGACGCCATCTCCTCAAATAGCATAGTCTTCTGCTTCCTAGTCCCTTCGAAAATTCTGCGATTTCTTTCTTTCCAGATATGCCAAAACATGCTTGCAAGTACAGTCCTCGCCAAAAGACTAAGGGAATCCTTTCCGACAAAATTCTGCAAGAAGTAATCTCCCACCTTAGGAAGGCATGGATCAATAGGGTCAAATACTCCCAGTTTTAGAAGGCTCCTAGTGAGAATATAATTGCTATAGTTGCAGCTGAAGAATAGGTGATCGACAGTTTTCGTATGATCTGATTCACATAGTACGCATCCCGCATCCATGGTTACCTCCCAGCCCACCAACCTATCCTTAGTCAGGAGCTTCCCAAGGAAAGATCTGAGTAGATGTAATGAGTATTTTGGCACCAGGCCGCTGGACCAAACAAGACTAGTATAGGGAAATGGTACTCCGCGCTGCCTGCTTCCCTCCCACGCGTCAGAGAACTTGAAAGAAGGACCGGCTGCCCAACACCATTCATCACGGCCTGTAGATGGGCTCACGGTCTGCAACATATGCCTGAATGGGAGTAGTGCCGGATCATTGCTCCAGGCCGCCGATACCCAATAGTCTGATACATGCCTGCCGCTTGCATTACCTGGGACATCATAAGTGTCACTTAACGGGCATATCGGCAACAAATGATCATGCCAAAAGAGAGTGTTCGAGCCATCACCAATCTGCCTCTTAATCAAATGTTTGGAGAATCGTCTACAATGCAACATGAATTTCCATGTGCCCGATTGAGATGGTCTCACCTTGGCCGCAAAGAAATTTTTAGAGTCTTCATATGTATTCCTCATATAAGTAGCCCATAGACCATCAGTAGTCAGCATACGCCAAGTTAGCCTCACCCCAACAGCCATGTTTTGATCATAGAGTGATCTCAACCCCACTCCCCCTTCCTCCTTGGGAGCGCAAGTTTCTTTCCAAGCCCATATGTTAGAAGAACTCCATACAAATTTCTGGCAAGCAGAAGTAATTGTGCAGAGAATGGACTTTGGTATACGGTAAACCTGCAACCAAAAATTGAGCATTCCAAATATTACTGATCTAATAAGCTCTATCCTCCCTGCAATGGATAACATGGTAGAGGTCCAGCCCAACAGTCTGTTCCTGCATTTGTCAATCAGTCTGCTATACATGGAGGGCTTAGGATAATTTGCTGATAGTGGTAGACCCAGATAAGTGTTGATTGAAGTACCCATTTTGATACCAAGGAAATTAGCAAAGCTCAACGGGTTCTTAGTCCCTTTGCTGAAAATAGAGATACTCTTGTCCCAATTAACTTCCAGCCCTGTGAGATGTGAGAAGTCCTTCAATAAGGATTTAACACCATTGAAAGTGTGCTCATTGGCCCTACAAAAGAGCAGCAGGTCATCTGCGAAGAGGAGGTGAGAGATGCTACCAGCCCGTTTTATAGGGTGGATAAAGCGGTGTCTAATAGATTTCTCTGCCAATAAAGTGAACACTTCCATAGCAATAACAAATAGAAATGGGGATAGAGGGTCTCCCTGTCTAATGCCCCTGTTCCCCTCAAAATACCCAACTGGGGAACCGCTAATCATCACCGAATAGGTAGGGGTAGAGATACATTCCTTAACCCAGCATATGAATCTCCGGCCAAATCCCATACGCTACAGGATGTAATAGATAAATTCACGGTTGATGCTGTCAAAAGCTTTCCTTAAATACAGTTTCAGACAAGCTCGGGACCCCATAGGATTGCTGAAGTCCTGAATTTGCTCATGTGCCAGGAGGGCGCTATCCGAGAGCAACCTGCCTTTGAGAAAAGCGGACTGGTTTGGAGATATAAGTTCATGGATAACCAGTTTCAGTCTATTACAGATAATTTTACTGATCACCTTGTAAGTGACATTACAGCAAGCAATGGGTCTATAATCTCCCAAACTGGAGGAAGTAATACTTTTAGGAACTAAAGTAAGGTTGGTGTGATTTAAGGGATGCATAAGGGACCCAGAGCGAAAAAAGGATTGGATTGCATCAGTTAAATCCTTACCTATAGTGAGCCAACCATGCTGAAAAAAATATCCATTGAATCCATCTGGGCCAGGGGATTTATCCACCCATATTTGGAAAACAGCCTCCTTGATCTCTTCATTTGACACTCTTCTCTCAAGCCAAGATGTTGCATCCGTTGTTAGAATTCGCTTGGTGACCAACTTGGGAAACACATTCTAGTAGGAGGATTGGTTATATAAGTTCATGTAGAAATCTGGTGCCATCTTCCTTAGGTCCTCATAAGAGTTAAATAGATTTCCATCTGCATCAACCAAATGCCCCAAGTTGTTATGATTTTGCCCCGCCTTCATTGTTGCAAAGAAGAATTTAGTATTGCGATCCCCCAGACTGAGCCAATCATGTCTGCTCTTCTGCCTCAGCATATCCTCCTCTACTTCAATTAAATTCACAAGGTTCGAAGCCAGGTCACGCTCTAGGATCTGCAAATCCGAATCAGAGTGTAAGTTGGAATTACTACGGACCTCATGTAGTTTACCTTTGCAGCCGGATATTTCATTGCCGATATTGTGTCTTTGCGCCCATCTTTTAAGAGTAAGTTTTGTGTTACAAAACTTGGAGTAAAATCTGTGCATAGCCGAACCTTCAACATGAATATCCCATGCCAACTCCAGCACTTCATTATATCCTGGGAGCTTCGCCCAAGCATTAAAGAATCTGAAAGGCTTTGGATGCGAATATACTTTAGAATGCATTTTGATCAACATCGGGGAATGGTCACTCGTCTGGGGGTCTAGGTATTCCACAAAAGTACCAGGCAATAAGTCCATCCATCTCTTATTACATAGGGCTCTATCCAGTTTAGCTGCAATCCTATCTGCACCAATTCTACAGTTGCACCAACTCATCGCAGGACCCACGCATTTGATATCCTCCAGCCCACGGAGCATAAGCAATCATTGAATTCTTCCAGCACTCCGGGATCACACTTTCTGCCCCCCTTCTTCTCCGTCGAGTATCTGATGCAGTTAAAGTCCCCTCCTATAAGCCATCCCGAACCAGAATTTAGACTTGCATCCCTTCTAAGAATTTCCCAGAGCTGAAGACGTTCACTCCTCAGGTTTGATCCATAAATACCTGTAATAACCAGTGATAGCCCCCCCTTGTTGCTACATCGTAAAGTGATATTTTGGCTTGAAATGGATTGGACTCCAGCTTGCCAGACTATATTGTCCAAGCCCATCAATATACGACCTCTTGAGTGCATAGTGAAATTATCGAACCACAGCCAATCCTTCGGCAGAAACAGTTTCCATTTAACACTGCTTGGCTTCAGTTTTGTTTCTAGTAAAATGATAATAGATGGACGCAACAACTTGATTCTGTCACGCAGATCTTTCCTTCTAACGGGGTTGTTAAGACCCTGAGTATTCCAAATGAAGAGACTCATCAATCAACAATTTGATCAGGCTTCCCCGACACCCCCTCACGGAGTCGGATGCTTCTCCTTGTACCTCCACCTGTAGCATGCTGACTCAGAGGATTATTTGCAGACTTCTTCTTCCCAGTGACAGGATTAACACCAATTGCTACCTCATCATCCCATTCTGGATTAACTACTGTCAATGGATCAGGGATTGCCATGCACTCAGGCTTTTGTGCGGGGCATGACCCAAAACATCCCTTGTCACAGATTACTGGAGCAGCTTCCTCTTCATTGTTCATGGCCGTGCCATTTGGTGCCTCAGGCATTGTCTCATGTGCAAGACTTCCCAATGAAGGGTTTGAAGTTTTATTGCCAGGATCCTCAGCCAATCCTTCGGCTGATGAAGATTTATTGCCAGGATTCGCTTGCAAGATGGAGGCCTCCTCTTCATTAGGTGGGGATGGGCATACTGCAGGACTCAATGAGGGTGGGTCCTTTAAGATTGGCTGCAACATAGAAAGTCCCCTATCTGGAACTGTGATTGGAGAATGTGGTTGGATGTTTAAGCCTGGGGTCAGCGGGACAACTGAACCCCCTTGATCAACATGCAATGCCTCTCCCACGACTGAGCAGGAGCCTTGCTCCTTCACAACTAAAGAGGATCCATTCTCCAACACGACTTTGTCCACTGTTATAACATTCTTCCCCTTGTCTAAAGGAGCCTTGATCACGCCAGTATCACTTTGGATTGAAGGGGGCTTTCCCATGTCAGGGCATTGTTTATCGGTATGGCCAAAACAGATACACTGTCCACATCTAGGGGGTTCACCTTCCACATGGACCTTTATTGCAATAGGAGCACCACCTTCAGGTTCAACAAAAACCTGCTGGGGAATTGGCTTCTTGGCGCTGACATCTACTAGGCATCTGGCGAATGAGATTCGCTCCTTCTTTGTCGTTAGCCTGTCTAGACATATCGGGTTCCCAAGCAACGAAGCTATAACATTCAGTATATCGAGAGTCCACATTCCAAGAGGGACTCCATGTAGCTGAACCCACACCGGCACCGATGATAAAATATCCCTTTCATGTTTGAAATTTAGTGTCCATTGATGAAGCACCACCAATCTCCCATCAAACATCCTTGGCTCTCCGTGAAGGATTCTTTGGCATTCTCCCTCATCATCAAACTTGAAGTAAAAAACCCATTTTCACGACTGTAAATATGAAGCCCATGTTTGATGTTCCACAGTCTGTCCACCCACGCACGAATCTGACCATAAAATGGTATGTCACCCAATACATAACCCACAATGGTATTCTTCCATTGTTCCGCCCCCTTCGTCAACAGTTCAGCAGTCACCCAACCTGTTTCTGAGCCATCTTCTTTCACTTTAGGAGGGATAAACTTCATTGCCATGTCAGTATCATATGTCCTCCTATTAGCACATATGTCCGACCAAGACTGCTTTATCACTCTTGTGTCAATTATTATTTCTGATTTTGGTCTCACAGGAATTCTTGGAGGCACTTGGCGTGCACCATTAGAATTCTCAAAGTGACGAGATTTGTTTAGGAAATTACCTCTCACCCGAGATGAAGTTTTGGGATAGGAGGATCTCCTCTCCTCAGGAATCTGACCCCCCTGTAAATTCCCGACGCCACCCTCTCCAGTTCTTCCATAAGTCTTCCGCCTGCTCACAACTTGACATCCACCATTGTCTGCCGATGCTCTAGCCTCATGGCCTCGCCTATTGAGAAGATCTCCATCGTCATCTCCCGATCCCGAAGGGCCGCCACTTCCCTTAGCCGTAAAATCGGAGGCCCCCTCAATTGCAGATCTGAACCCTCCCTCAGGATGACCAAACCCCGGGGGGGCACCCCTTACCTCCAGTCCTCCCAGTGCCCGAGCCGCCGGGGAGATCCAAGCCGCCGCGAGATCCCCCTGGATCGCCCAAATCGCCTGCGCCTGACCTAGACATGTTTTATATATATATATATATATATATATATATATATATATATATATATATATATATATATATATATATATATATATATATATATATATATATATATATATATATATATAGCAAAAAATGTACCTAAGAATGACCTCGGGTAGAGATACCTGAGCACACCCCCGCTGTTCGGGGTTTGTGAGTATTTTTTTTTGAAATTTTTTTTTGCAGTAGGTAGATATACTTGTTATGTAGCTCCCCACAAAATTTCAGCTCGATCCGACACCGTTTGAGCCTCCGTTCATCGATTTCAAAAACGTTGCGCAAAACTGTCCAAATTCTGGACAGTTTTGCGCAACGTTTTTGAAATTGATGAACGGAGGCTCAAACGGTGTCGGATCGAGCTGAAATTTTGTGGGGAGCTACACAACAAGTATATCTACCTACTGCAAAAAAAATTTTCAAAAAAAAATACTCACAAACCCCGAACAGCGGGGGTGTGCTCAGGTATCTCTACCTGAGGTCATTCTTAGGCACATTTCCCTCATATATATATATATATATATATGTATGTATGTACACATATATGTATATGTATGTATGTACACATATATGTATATGTATGTATGTACACATATATGTACATATATACATATATGTGTACATATATATGTATATACTATGTACATATATATGTAGATAGATGTATATATGTACATAGATACATATATATGTATGTATATATGTACATAGTATATATGTATATATGTACATATATATGTATATATGTACATATGTATGTACATATGTATGTACATATATATGTACATATGTATGTACATATATATGTATACATATATATATGTACATATATATATGTACATACACATATAGACACACACACACACACACATATATACATACATATATACATACATATGTACATACATACATATATATACATTTCGGTATTGAAGGTGGTTTTGCCAGTAGAGGGTGACGACGCTTGTGCCCTCTCCCCTCTCTTACATTCATACCCTTCGACTTACCATTATTTTTTGTACACTTTTTGATATTTTAATAAATATGCACACTAACTTTCCTATATATATATATATATATATATATATAATATATATATATAAGGGACATTGTCAGTGTTTTTATGATCGAATGGCCTTCATATTGCTAATCCTCTGTCACAAACCATATGGGCGGGGTGTGACACTATGTTATGCTAATAACAGTTAATTGGCAATTACTGGGTGATTGTTGATTATTACTAGGTGTTTGGTGTTAATTTTAGTCTTGTGACAGATTCATATTGTGAATTGGAAAACAAGTTTCTAATTCCATTTCTATTTGCGTCTCTTATCTGTTTTTACCTTCGATTGTTGAAGAGTGGTTCCTTGTTATTTTTCATATAAACTGTCTAAAGGTATTCTCGTTTTAATCAACATTATGTTGGAAAGGAGCTAGTATCGGTTACTAGTTGAGTATTGTCATAGAAGCTTCAATTTTGCAACTACAGAGCAGTTGGACATTGATCATTGGCTGTGTTGTGTGATGTGATGATATTCTCTTAACGATCTACCCATTTTCTTTAGTTTCCTTCTATAATTAGTAAGAATGACTGTGTAATGATTGCTTTGGTTCTGTGGTTTCTATTTTGTCTAGTATCCTACAATGCTCCCTTTCACGAGTTTATCCAGATTTTCCCAGTTTCATGACATCTCTTTTTTTGATTTTTTTAAAGGATAAAACTCCTTACTAATAAGGTATACTTCTTGCATAGCAGTCCTACAATATTTCATTGAGTATTGCGGCTTGAAGTTTGATGATAAGAGGTAGTTTTCTGAAAACTACTGTTCACATGAAAGTTTGCTCTAGAAGGTCAAAGCGTGAAGTGTCTATCATTGAGACTCTTGAATGGAAACAACTCAGTTCATGCCCCAGTTTCCAGTCAAATTGAAATATAACTTCTTTGTGCAGGGTGAACTTTGATCTATCCATCCTAGTTTGACCACTAGTACGGGGAAATTTAGAATATAAGTTATACAAGTTTCATTCTGCAGGGTGCATTTGGTTTTGTTCCCAGACAGCTATAAAATCTATTAAGTGATCACCTCACTTAGGCTTTGCAGGGGAATTTGTCATTTAATTTCTTTGTACATGTAGAATTTTGATTTATCCCTAAGTTTGCACACATATTACATACAGAGAAATATATAAGGAGAGCTAAATTGGACAGAGGTGTTAATCAAGTCGGTTTTAAGCTCTACCCATTTGATGATTTTGACAATTTCAGCATTTTTATGCCATTTGTTTTGGTTTAAGGGGAGAATTTGGCATGTGGGTTTTATTTCATGTTTTCATTTATTATTGTTGGTTTGTGAAATTTTGGTAGAAAATGGGCTAAAATTTTAGCGCATAGAGGCACCATTGGACCCTTGTTGTTGGTGTTGTTTGTGAGTTTTAAGCGATACCCATTTGATGCTTGGATTTCCATGCCAAGTAATCTGCTTAAGTTGATTTTTTGGGAGTAATCTTTTGTTTTTATTGGCTTTGCTGCTTACTTTCTATGGGTTTTTTCAAATAGCCCAATGATAAAAACAAGAAAATGAATAAATTTTTTTATATTCCCAATTAAGTGGACGGCTGGCTTGATGGTTCTTGTATTCCCTAATGTGCTTGATTTTCTCAAAAAGAACAGGCCCAATAATGAATGGTATGTAATATGAGTATATGTATATCAGTTGCATGCATGTCTTGCCTTTGCTGCTCGTTGTCTATGGTGTTTATGATGGATCTGACTGGTGGGACTTGTGTTCCATGGCTACTGCTTTTGTATATCATTTTAACTTGGGTAGATAATGAAGAAACAACTGCTAGCAACCACGTTGGGAAAATGAAAAAACAACATTTACTGAGGGCTATATATATATATATATATATATATATATATATATATATATATATATATATATGCTTTGTCTATGCTATGTAAGGTTTTATGCTTTGTCTATGATACGGTATTTGCTTTTGTCTGTGACTGCTGATTTCTGCAAGATGATGCCAACATTGACATACATACTTAATAACTTTTCGTAGATATGCTTTTTACACAACCTTGTCTCCTTATACATATCTATTATATTTAAATTATTATTTGTTAATTGTGTTTAGTTGTATGATTGTCTAGGTACAAATGAGTTTAGTATCGAGCTCTTATATTTGCTCCCGAACACGAGATGCACCGCATTATGAGTTGGATTCAAATGTTGATGACTTCAGGACTTGTCAATGTGGTCTGAGGGTGCCCAGGAGGACTTCATAAACCAGGAGCAACCCATGCCGAAGATTTTGGAGTTGTACGTCTATAGGTCCTCACGGTGAGTGGTCCACATTTGTTATAGATCATTTAATGGATGAGAATGAAAGAGGGCCAAGAATAGAAAGCTCTTTGAGCTCACTGTCTGAGAAGAGGTTGTTAGAGTTAGTGGGGTGGTTGGAAACGGGCGTAGGACATTTTGAGAGAAACAAGGAGAAAATAGATAGCATCCTATCCGATTACAAATCAATTAAGTTAGTATTGTTTTCTCTCATAGTTGTACTGTTTTTTATGTTACAGATGTTGTATAACAAGTTCGACTGATTTGGGTATGAAACATTTTGTATAACGACTTATATATTTTAGTTAGCGATGAGATGTGATATGTCTCTATTTTATTTGGGGGGTCCATTGCTGACTATGGTTTATTTGAAGGAGTTGTATTTGGGGGGGGGTCCATTGCTATCTGTTGCATGCATGTCTTGCCTTTTGATGCTTGATGTCTATGGTTTTTATGATAGAGCTGACTTGGGGGATGTTGGGTTTCATGTCTATTGCTTTTGTATATCATTTTCATGCATGTCTTGTCTTTGCTGCTTTCCCTCTATGGTTTTTATGATGGAGTTGACTTGGGGGGGTTACGACCATGGCTACTGCTTTTGTATATCATTTTCATGTCTGTCTTGCCTTCGCTGTTTGTTGTCTATTGTTTTTATGATGGAGCTGACTTGGGGGGATTTGGGTCCATGGCTACTGCTTTTGTATATTCGTTGCATGCATGTATTGCCTTGTTTATTTGTTGTCTATGTTTTTTGACAGAGCTGAAATGGGGGGAAATACAGCATATTTATCATTTTATTTTGGGGGTAACCTTACCTAGGTTTACCACACCCCACAATCTCACTTTCTTCATCCAACTTTCTTCAACCAAAAGAACACAAGAAAGTTTAGTGGGCCCCACAAGAAATTCTCAACTCCACTTTACATCCAACTTTCCAACAAAAAAACACAATACACCAATTTTCTCTCTCCCAAGATTCCACACCCCTACAACTTTCCACAATCCCACATTCTTGCAAAATAACATGCCCTAAACCAAGCCCACACATGTACCAGAGATATCCCACTGCAATGACGGTAATTTTGCAGAATAGATACTTGGCGCAAGTTTTCCAAAGCATTTAATCACCCAACAAACCTCATAAGTAAGTTTGACTAAACAAGCTAGTTGAACTTGGGAGGAGTAGTGATACGAGAGGCCCATCGAGCCTTCAGGCAACCTACTGACAACCCAACACATAAAAGTCCCAATTGGTCAGCCCACCACCATAGCAAAACAATGGTCAGCCCATCTCCATTTAGACTTTTTCAAAATTCCCTAAGGGTGTAAACGGTTAGTGGGAAAAGGAAAGAAAATGAAAGAAATTAAGAAGGAAAATGATTTTCCATTGTTTGGCTTAAAAGAAAAGTGAAAAGAAAAAGAAAATGAGCGAAAAGAGTGGAAAATAAATAGTAAAACTTTTCTTTCAAGTTTTCGTTCTCTTGACCCAAGGAAAATGAGGGAAAAGAAAGCAAAATTAACTTTTCTCACATTCATGCATTTTTTTATGAATCAACTACTAGGGGAGGAGCCCCCAGCTCTTTATTTATAGGCAATTGGGAGAATACAAACATGGGCTTACAATGATATGGGCCTATCTCTAGGATAGCCCCAGAATCTCACCCAACTACGGTTAAATAACCGTTCACAACACTCCCCCCTTATCCAGCCATAGGTGTGGGACTTTGCTCGTGAATACTTCAGGATTCTGAGCATAGAAGAGTCTCACATGGGGTGGATACTTCAGGATCCTGAGTTGGTGAGATTTGCCTTGTTAAAACCTTTAGCTATGGAAAACCCAGTGGGAAAAACCATAGTTAAGGAAAAAGAGTGCAAACGCTCTTTAACTCCCCTTGATTTGTACAAGTGACTCTACTCATGAATACTTCTGGATTCTGAGCGTCACAGAAGGGTGGATGCTTCGGGATCCAGAGTTGATTTGATTTGCCTCGTTAAAACCTTTGGCTATGGAAAACCCAGTGGAAAAAACCATAGCTAAAGGAAAAGAGTACAAATTCTGTCAACTCCCCCCTGATCTGTAAAAGCTCTTAGGCTTTCAGATCTCGTAGGCTTATCTCATCACTCCTATTCACAATATTCCAAAAATGCACACAGATTACAAATTTTTTCACCATCAAGCAGCTGCTGAATCCAGAAACTCTGGAGAGGTGTGCTAATTTTCGTCGCCTCTGATGTGGTCTTCAGACTATATGGTCAGCTACACAGAACCAGCCTCTATCCTAGTCGTCACCGAGATGTGATGTACCACCAGGCGCCCTCAAAATACACCATTGGTGTGATTCTGGAATGGTGAGGATCTCGAAATTGATAGGATGATGTTGCCTTCATAAGTTGCTTTGCACATTTGCAGTAAATGGCCATCCCACTGTGGGTACCCCGTTCTGTGATTTATCAGTATATGGTGACCGGACCTGTAACCTGCATTCGCACAAACATTGGAGGATGCTACTACATTTTGTAAGTCCAAATATTTCGTCCCCTTGGAGGAAGCGCAGAAGGCTTAACTCCGGTCTAATGGCCCTTTTTAGGTGCCAACCATCTCTGGCTGATGAGTTTACTGCAATTGCTATATCGGGACGCATGCAGTTAGCCAGGAGTGCCTGATTGCACTTAGGTAAGGGACTTTGGGACCAGTTATATCCTCCCCCTCTTCCAGCGATTGGAAGGGTTCTTTTTTGTACATCCAGTAAGTGTACCACCATAGGTTGTACTTTGGATGACAATGGTCCTTTTAATTTTTTTCAACGCACTTCTGGGCGTTTGTAACAGGATTCTATGAGCCATGACTTTATATTTGCCTATGTCTTATTATTTCATGTTTAAAAGTCAGGCGTGTTCATGTAGTTGGGTTTCTCTTCAGGAGATCCGATGAGATTTTAGTTGTCTCCAACTATGATCTCTAATCATGTTCTTTGCACAGATGCAAGGACAACCTTCAGTAGGAATCATTGACTTGTCAAATGATTCACTTGGTTGTACATTTATTTATTATACTTATTGTTTTTCTTCATTTGAATAGACGTCCCGAAGTCTATTCAGGCATTTTAAGGAAATGTGGGAATTATCTTTACCAGATATCCACGAAGGTATGCTGTCACAACATCCAATAACAGCATATCCATAATTTTCCTTCGCCAAATCGTAAGGTAGTCGCTTTTGATAACTTAGGGAGACTGATGCATCATTTATGAGACAGGCTCATTTGAATTTGTTCGATCCCTAGTTTCAGCAAAATTTTCCTTGGGCTATAGGTTGTGCCTTATAGCATACGATTTTGTATTTAATTTTCTTATGTGTGCAATACTTTGTTTTATCCACAGGTTTGACACCTTTTTGGTGTCAGGACTTCAGGTCCCGAACATTTCACGTTTCATAAGTGAGTCCAGCTCATCTTTTATTGCCACGTTCCACATTTTGGCCAATCCCTATGTTTGCCTTCTAGCAACGGAGTGTGTGGAACGATAATTTACAAACATCATCGCTTTTGCGATGTATATGGCAATATGATACGTGAATACATTTGTCAACAATCTATGTTCTATCTGTCCAACACCTCCCTAGTACGTACAACATTTACTTAATTTCACTTTTTCTCGGCAATTCCTCTGCAGTGGATTCCGGAAGGGTGATGGTGTGTGGACAGGAGCTCATTGTCCTGTGGTAGTATTGTCTTAAGGTCTCCAGGAGTTTCTGTCCTTGGAGCCTGGTGGTCTGTCTCTTTATTGTTGAGGATCAGCCACTTCTGCTGCTGGGTGGATTTGCATCCATTCTCGGGGATGTCAATCCTAGCTGTAGTTTTTGCAGCAGGGATGTGTGATCTGACAAGCTTCTGGTTGTCAATGAATGATTCCGGTAATTGGTGAACAGTGTTCTGTATGTGGAGGATCTTTGGGATAACATCTACACATTGTATTATTACCGGATCATAGTGGGTCAAATTTGTTGTATCCCACGTTATAATTTGCTTCGCGCCAGATTTTCCAGTATCTGGGCCTATTTTTGGGAAACTCGTCTCATCGAGATCACAGTCTTCAAGGTGTGCCTTAATTACGTCCCCCGTTTGGGGTTCTAGGTGTCTTATAATTGAGGGGTGAGTCAAACCCTTCATAGATACCTAGGCGACATTGAGGACCTATTTTTGTCCTCTGTGTTGGTGCGATGGGGATTTAAACTGCGGGACCGAAGATTCTCCGAAGAGAAATGTTCGGTGGCATTCCATATGCAAGTTGCATTGGAGACTCTGACCTCCAGAGGGTCTTATTTTTATTTACGATGTAGCATGCAGAATTTGCATGTCCCCATGCATCCATTTGCAATCGGGATTTAATGGACGTTCAAGTCCATTGGAGTCTACTTTTCAGTGACTCTGCCGACCCATTTTGGGTATGAACATGTGGCACTTGTAAGTTCATTTTCTATTCTCGTTGCTTGGTAGTTCTCTTGAAATGCCTGGGAGGTATATTTCCCAACATTAACCAGACTTATTTTCTTTATTTTATTGTCTGGAAAATGTGCCCGCAACATTTTTATTTTTGTGCCAATAGCTTTGGAAAAGCTAAGTTGCGGGTCTGTAGTAGACACATGTACGAATATTCTGAGGAATGCATTTATCAGTACAGTGAATTACTGACATAGCCCACTAAGAGTGGTGGATTTTATCCACATCTATCTCCTTGTATTCTTTTTGAGGAAGTGTGGAGATTCTTTTTCAACTTTTCGTGGAGATGGCCTTGCAATTAGTTTTCCTTTATAGTAAGGGATGCGAGGGAATTCTCCCTTCTGAAGAATCTTCTGGTTCTTCAAGTCATACGCCATAGGATAAGATGCAGTGCATCATCACAAATCCGGGGTGGCCAAGTCCATCATGCCAGAGTAAAACTTGGCAGATGTCGGGCACTTCAGGTGCTCCGTCTAATTCCGCTTCCTTTCTCCGAATCTTCGTATGGTAGAGTCCTCTAAGGCTCTCAAAACGTTCAAGTATGGATTTTACTCCATTATCTTGAGACGTTGCATACAGCTATTTCCAAATGAAATCTGTTGAAACGGATGTCCTTGGAAACTTAGAAAGTTTCTTTTGGAATTCGGAGGGATTAGTGCATCCTCTTATTTTTGTGTCGTTTGGGGGCAACAGTGTTGCATTCCCTGGATCTTCAATATAGCCCTGATATTGGGCTTTGTATTGAAAAAAAATCGTACGTGTTTATTGTCTACCAATCATTTATGAGAGCAGTTTCAAAAGATGAAACGTATAGGCACATGCATATTCAGATAAACATTTTCATTCTAAAACAAAATCCACATAATTCAAATGCTCTCATAAATTATTCTTAAAACAACTTGCTAAGATAAAAGTAAAGGTCTAATCAAGCATGTCATCATTTTCGAAGTTTATCAGCCTGAAAACTTGACTGGAGCATCAGAGGTTATCAGGTTAGTTTTAGCTTTATTTTTCTTGTTCTCTTTATACAAATCCTGGAGATGCTGCGGAGTTCGGCACACTCTGGACCAGTGGCCTTTTATGCCACAATTATGGCACTGGTCTTCCCATTCCCTCTTGGGGTGGGGGATGCATAATTTTTGTCATTTCTGTGCCACTGTGAACTTCCGCTTACTTTCATTATTTCGTTGCTGTTGTACATGGCCCTTGGCATTTTTCTGTTGACCCCCCTTCTGTGGTCTTTCTTTTCTTTTATTATCTCTCTTCTTTTTGAGGGAAGAGGAATAGTGAGCTTCTGGTAGGGGGCAGTGCCGGGGAAGGGCGCATATTGTGAGTGGCGAGAAGAAGCTCTCTATTTTGCTCGGCCATGAGTAAACATGACAGCAGCTCAGAATACTTGGTGAATTTGCGTTCACGGTATTGCTGCATGAGTGTCGCATCTTTTTCATGGAAGGACGTATACGTCTTTTCCAGCATGCGATTTTCTGAGACTTTCTCACCACACACAACTTCAGGCGTGAGGTGATGCTAAAAAGTGATGAGTTGTACTCAGTAATGGGACTTAAAGTCCTGCAGTCTCAGGTTCTCCCACTCGTATCGTGCCCTTGGGAGTATAACATCTTTCTGATGTTTTATACCTGTCCTCAAGGGGCAGTCCATAGCTCAAGTGGTTCTTCGACCGTAAGGTATTCAGCCTTTAAGGTCTTGTCCACATGGTGGCGAATATAGATGGCTTGCGCATTCTCTATATCGCTAACATTTTCATTTTCAATCACATCAGCGATCGAGGGACTTTGCCCCGCAGGTGAAACTTTACATCTAGCTGACAGCTTAGATAGTTTTCTACCTGATGCTTCCAGTACTTCGAAAATCAATGCTGTGCAATATTAGCCATTTATCTAGCAGAGCACAAACATGCATGAATTAATAATTAATCAGAGAAAACATTTTCATGCGGAGGCAATATTTAACGAAAAGCTAAATGTGTGGATCGGGCCAGTCCCACAAGAAAGAGTCCAAAAGTCCACAGTCCAAATTATACAAATTTGTAGCTTTAAAAATGAAAATACAACTTTGGAAACCCTGTGCGTCCCATATGATATCTCCATCTTCAAGCGTGGCCTCCGTCTTCATGGAAGTTGGTCTTCTTTTCTTTGACATTTACATAAATTCCTCACTACAATTTCTCTCAAAAAATAAAAGAAAAGTGCGGGAAATAAACTGTGGGACTAAACGGCCGATCCAAAAAACCACATTTAGCAATTCATGCAGAAATATTGTGCTCATCAACATTTTCATCAGACATTTTCATCACAGGCATCACAGGCATTTAATATTCGCAGAGATGGATAAATAATTAATCACTTAATAATTATTGGACCACTGGGCAATGTCATGCACCATTAGGTTAGGTTACTAACGGCAGAGCGGGTCGCAGGATCTTCCTAATTATTAAGTTTTAAATACAATGCACAACCACACATATAATATCCACAGAATAAGCCTAGTGATGTAAAGCATCTAAAGATGATTTTTACAGAGAAAATCATTACGATGCAAGGGT
Organism: Scilla litardierei; assembly: GCA_030789695.1. Taxonomy (NCBI): domain Eukaryota; kingdom Viridiplantae; phylum Streptophyta; class Magnoliopsida; order Asparagales; family Asparagaceae; genus Scilla; species Scilla litardierei. The sequence goes on from CM061133.1 coordinate 219,627,998, forward strand.
TGAAATGAATGGGTTTAATCAATAAAATTGAATAAGAGCCCAAAATTAACATTTTCTTTTGTATGAGGGAAAGCAGGTTCCATTATCATCCTAAAAGCCCCCCAAATATCCCAAAAAGTCCTCGCCTGCCCGATAATTGTCCCGTAACTTACCGTGATTTTTCACGAATATTTTGCCCTTAAATGCCCCTTTTAAAATAATTTTTAGGCCAAAAAGTTGCCTTCTTAAAGGGCTTGTTTATAGCCTTTACCCCCCCGTTTTTTTTTCAAAAAAAATTCTGGCCTGCGGGCCGAAGCCCGCAGCCAGGCCTGCGGGCTTCGGGCCGCAGGCACACATGTTTTTTTGGTGTGCTAGGGTTTGGGGGGGCGTCGCCGCCCGCCCCCCCCTGCAGGGGGTAAGCGACGGCGGGGGAGGCCCGCCGCCCCCCTGCAGGGGGGGAGCGGCGGGGGCCGCTGCCCTCATGCAAGGGGCGCGACGGCGCGACGGGGGCCGCCGCCCCCCCTGCAGGGGGCGTGACAGGGGGCCGCCGCCCCCCCTGCAGGGGGGGCACGGCGGCAGGGGCCGCCGCCCACCCCTATTAGGGGGGAAGCGACGTGCGGGGCAACGCCCCCACCTCTCTAGGGAGGAGGGGGCGGCACGGAGGGTGGGGGGCTCGAGCGGCAAAATTTGCCGTAAAAATTAGGATTTTAACCCTAAAAATTGTATTTTTGGGATGAAAAATTTGTGTTTTTTAACAAATATAATTAGTTGCTATTTTTAATGAATTCATGAAGTTTTGCAAAAAAATTATGAATGAAATTTTCAAAAAATCACGAATCATTATCAAAATTTTACACATGAATTATTTAAAATTCGTAAATTATTCCAAATTCGCGAATTTTCCTGAATTTTTCAAAATAATGTGTGAATAAATTGGAAATTTTCTTTTGAAAATCATGAATATTTTATATATTTTTATTCATGAACTTGTTCGAAAAATCAGCGAATAATTCGTAAATTTCGAAAAATTCGTGTAATATTCGCGTTTTGCCTGAAAAAATCGTGCTTATGCACGAATTTTTCTAATAGCTTGCAAATTATTTCCAGCGTTTTCATATAATTTGTCAATTATTTTGTGTACTATTTAATATCAAATTATGAATCATGATATTTGTAGGGTTAGAGAATTATTCGTTACAATTCGTAAATTATTTGCTAACTTTCTGAATTATTAATTAGAACAACTAACAAACTTTTAATTTATTATGAGACTAAAGTATCTCTTAAATTTTTTAAGCAAATTATTCATAAAGATAGCAAATACACCTCTTAAATTATTTAGCAAAAACACCTCTTAAATTTTTTTTCATTTTGAATTAATAACATAATGGAAGAAATTTCCTTATTTTCCTTTCAACGTTCTTCAAAATTTTCTTTGGTAACCAAACATGAAAAAGAATATCATTTCATGTTCTTTTTATTTTTCTTTATTTTTCTTTTTCATTTCACTTTTCTTTCATACATTTTCTCTCAATCCAAACACACAATTGAATTTGTCATTCATTTGCATCTACAAAGGGATCATAACCCACAATGAACGCAACGTCACAAATGTAATTAGAGAGATAATCATCAAGTTTGATTGTTGCAAACATAGTAATTTGCGACCAATGTGCTGCATTGGGGAAAATAGTGAAAAGCAGAAAGACGAATAATCGAGTAATTTTTTCTCTTTTTATTAGAACAACCATAAAAGATGTATTTGTGTTTGTTTTGATTTTGCTTTGTGTGTTAGCATTTGTAGGTAAACATAAAATGGTCGGAAAAGGGATATAGAAAAAGGAAAAGATCTATTTAAATTTCTTCAAGTTCAGAAGTAGTATCTTTCCATACATTTAAAATAATATGAAAACGTATTCAGAGGCAGATGAGGCATCAAAAAATTGTCTTGCTCTACATTTGTCTTAAATGCAACATTTAAAAATTTCATTAAAATATCCTAATGTTTAGTTGATATTGTGAATGAACACGGTTAACTTTTAACAAAAATAACCCCATCCCCGTCGTCGCCGCCATGGCTATTGCTTCTCATCTCATTATCTATCTTCTCATTGTCATCATTTCTCTCATCGTCGTCTTTTCTCACATCTCTCGCTCACTTCTCTCTGCCACCTCCATGGATGAGATGCTTTTAGTGTTGAATCTGGAATTCGCGATGCAGCCGGAAATTATGTGTTGCATCATCAACTTGCCACCGAGGGTGGCGATGGCAAGGATGTCAAAGCTGTTGGCAGCAGAATAGCCTCATTTGAGGACGTTTATGGGCTTGGGTAAGAGACAATCTGGAGGTGAGCTTGCTCTTGGGGCAGATTATGTAAGAATCATTTGGGTCTCCCAAGTTGTCAAGCTCGCACACTCCGCACATTGAGCTCCACAGAGAGAGCAGGATACTCATCGTCATCACCATTGTCATCGACCCCAATAAGCCCCATTGAGCATGTTGCTGAAGGAATGCGCAAGCCAAAGGGCTAGAATCGAGTAGTCCTTACAAGTGAAAACTAACCTGATCCATACATTTAGTGTAATACCCTAATGTGAACCTAAATTAGGTCATGTATTACATCAACAAATTTGATCATGTTATGAGTGGGGGAGACTTATGGTCTCCCCCTCATTTATCCACCATAAACACCCCACTACATGGTAGTGGGATGGACCTTTGGTATACTAGAGACCATTGGTCTACCCTCATTAACATATTGATATAATAAAATGGGACCATGAGCTATTGCTATGGTTGATGATCTCCAACACGTTATCAGCACGATCAAGCTCTAGAAAAATATTTGAGCCATAAAAAATTTCATCTTTCCCACAAAATTTTCCTTTTTTGAAGGAATCTTGTAGTTGCGGCAAAGCCCTGCGACGACCAGCGATCGACAGGAGCGGGGATTTTTATCTACGGATTTTATTTGTTCTTCCCTAGATCTTTGATGTAGAGGTAAATTTCTAATCCGGTAGAAATAAAGATATGATACAATGGCAGCAGCATAAACTTTTGGAAGTAATTAAGTTAATGACATACGCATTCGATAAGATCGAGGTTCATGCCTCATAATCTCTCCAAACAAGTAAATTTGAGCCTATAGTAATATCTGACTATAGTAATCTCTGGTAGCCCCCCTCCCCTCGGGGGGGGGCTCCAGTGGCGATTTTTTTGTCGAGCGCATTGGTGCGCCGAGCGCCTCCCCCTGTCGGGAAGGGGGCGATTTTTTCGTCGACGGAGCGCTGCCCCAGGGGCCTTCGATCCGCTCGATTCGCCTTCCTCCGATCTTTTTGTCATTGGAGCGCCCCCCCCCCCCCAGTCGGGGGGAGGCCTCCCGCCCCCTCCCGAAGCGGGTGCTGCTCGTTTCTCCCCCTCTGCCTGGGGGGCTGGATTTGATCATAAACCAAATGGTTAGGGTTAGGAATATTATTTTTGCAACACTAAACATATGGGCTTTTAGCCCATTAACCCATTTATTATAAATATATACATTTTTGTCTGTTGGGCCTGAAGTCCGCAGCAAGCCTAAGGGCTTTTATTGAAATAATTGGGTTATTTTATTTTTCTGTTTTAAATATTATTTAAAATCAAAAAAATTCAATAAAATCTAGAAAAATTCAGAAAATACCAAAAAATTACTGGAAATTCTGAAAAATCTAGATAATTGATGTGTTGCATTAATATTCTTTTTGGGTATTATTTATTTTTGGTCCATAACATCGATATCTGCATAATTTGGATTAATTAGATTTTTTTATTTAATAATTATGAAAGGTCTTGAGATCGTTCTGCTGTTAGTTATCTAACCTAACGGTGCATGATATGTCTCCACGTGGCTCAAGTAATTATTAAATATTTTATATTTCTCATATATATTGCGTGCGATGTTGAAAAAATGTATTCTTTATACCTGTGATGTTGCATAACTATATTATTATAACTGCCTAGAATGTTAGTAAGACTGCGTTGTGGTTTTTGGATCGGCCGTTATTAGTCACCACCATTTATTTTTTCTCGTATTTTATTTTTGAGTGAAAATATACTGAGGAACTAAATGTAAAAAGCCAAAATCCGGAGAAACTTCGCCTGAAGACGGAGGAAAATTGCTAATGCTAGGACACCCAAGGGTTTCCAAATTGTAGTTTTAATTTTCTCGTAATTCAAAATGTATAAGTGACTTTGGACTTTTATTATTTTTGGTGGTGACCGGCCGATCCCCACAACAGTCTTAGTTTTACTACTATGCATGTCTTAATTTTTGAATAATATTTAATTCATGCTTATTCCATGCTAAGATAAATGGCAAAGATTGCGAGCATTGATTTTGATGTTCTCGATGCGGCTGAAAAAAAACTACTTGAGCTGGCAACTGGACCCGAAGTTCCATCTGCGCTCACATGGCATAAGTCACACAATTCAGGCTCCAGATATGGCTGTGACAACAGATGAAGGGACTTCTACTGTTAGAGTCTCTGATGTAGAGAAGGCTAAAGCCATTATCTATATCAGGAGACATATTAATCGGATCCTGAAAGCTGAATATCTAACAGTGGAAGTCCATCATGAACTGTGGACATCACTTGAGGAGAGATACAAACATTAGAAAGATGTTATCCTCCCTCATGCACGTTATGAGTGGGAAAATCTCCGATTTCAGGACTTCATGTCTGTTACTGAGTATAACTCAGCTCTCCATAACATCACCTCACGCCTGAAGTTGTGTGGTGAACATGTCTCGGAATCCCAAATGCTTGAGAAAACATATACATCTTTCCATGAGAAGGATGCTATTCGCATGCAATAGTATCGTGAACGCAAGTTCACGAGGTACTCTGATTTACTCTCCTGCCTTCTTATGGCAGAGCAAAACAGAGACCTCCTACTAGCCACTCATAACATACGCCCTACTGGCTCTGCTCATCTCCTTGAAGCTCACACAGTTTCTTCCCAGAAGATGAAGAACAAGCACATAGAAAGATTCAACAAGGGGAAAACTGCGAAGAAGCAGACCAGCGCTCCTCCCCAGAACAACAATAATAAGGGGAAGAAAAAGAATACGTAGAAGAGGAATGCCTCTGACCAGACATCTGCTCCCAAGAAAAACTGGGAAGACAAATGCCACAGATGTGGCATGACTGGACATTGGTCCAGGGTCTGTCGTACTCCACGCCACCTCCAAGATTTGTATATGGCAAGCCTGAAGCCTTCCGCAGAAACAAATCTAGTGAACATACAGCCTCCAACTCAGTTTAACACCGAGGATTTCGAGAATGACGACCTCTTGACTAAAGCAAATTTAGTCATCTTATCAGCCTTTATCATTAATGTTTTAAATGTATCTTCAGTTATGTCCTTCTTTATCTTAATTATGAATCGAATGCAGTTTTACTTTTCATAAAACTTTTTACATTCTTTTCTAGAGATAGAGATGAATCGTGACTGCCAAATGGATAGTGCATCCGCGTACATGATCCTTCTTAGATGCTATAGCATCTTAATTATTATGGTCATGTCACTACAATTTCGGGATTAAATTATATAATAGAATGATCAGGTGAAGCAATTTTCTTGCTCCCAAACCAAACACAAAATATAATAAAAGATGCTTTATTTTCTCCATAATCAAACAGAAATCTATTAAATTTCAAGGACATCCGTTTAAACGAATATTACTTGGAAAATGATGATTTCAAATAGTGTTGAATAATTGTATGTTATTTGTCATAAGGATGGTATTGAAACCATCCTAGAACGTTTTAAAGGACTCCCATCGAGCCTTTATCAAACATACATCCAAACTATAAAAGCTAATCTGATAGAGCACCAGCAGTGTTCTACATCACCAGAATTCAATCTCTGACTATCATAGACTAGGTCACCCAGGATCGGTAATGATGCACCATATCATTACCACATCCCGTAGACATAATTTGAAGAACCAGAAGATTTTTCAAAAGGGTGATTTTTTCCTTGTCCCGCTGTTATAAGGGTAAAACTAATCAGGAGATCGTCCCACCTAAAAGTGGGGTTTTTAATCTCCTAAGCTTCTTGGAGAAAATTCAAGGAGACATTTGTGGGCCAATTCACCCATCAAGTTCTCCATTTCGGTACTTTATGGTACTGATAAATGCATCTTCATAAAATTAGTTTCCATAATAGGCTCACAAAACAAAAGCCTGAAGCTTCTGAGACCATTTCATAGGACACTAAGTCTTTGTCTCAATATGATCCGCGTACTAATCTCTGTGAAGATGAGATCCTGAAGATCCTTCACATTCAGAATACATTTACTACCGGAAAAATTTACTGATAACTAGAAGATTATCAGATCACACGTCCATGCTGCCAATACGCCAGCTAGGATTGACATCCCCAAAGATGGGTGCAATCCACCGGCAACAGATTTGGTCGTACCTCAAATAAAAAGAGGACGACCGCCTGGCTCCAAGGATAAATTCCCTCGTAAGAGGAATATACCTTGAGAAATAAAGAATATCCCACCACAGGATTCTGAGCTTGGACCAGTAACCTCTCCCCTCCTTCAGTCCCCCGAAGAGGACAATATAGGAGAAATATAATTAAAATTCGTACGTACTGGGGAGGTACTGGACAGAAAAAGCACTGTCGTCGACGACGAATTCGCGTTCGATATTGATATTCACGTCGCTAAAGGCGATGATGATATCGATCCACTATCTCTAGCTGTATACAAACGCAGAGATGATTGGCCAAATTGGAACGAAGAAATATGAGTAGAGCTGGACTCACTCTTGAAATGCAAAGTCTTTGGACCAGTAGTCCAGACACCAAGAGGTGTAAAACCTGTGGGATACAAGTGGGTATTCATAAGGAAAATAAATGAGAATAATCAGATCGTACGCGACAAAGCACGGCTTGTAGCTCAAGGATTTTCCCAACTACAGGGGATAGATTATGATGATTTATATTCCCCGGTTATGGATACGATCCCATTCTGATTGACAAATAAGCTTAACATCATTTGAAGGCCTAGAATTGCAGCTCATGGACATTGTGACTGCATATCTATATGGCAATATAGATAAATATATCTATATGAAACTTCCAGAAGGTTTCAAAATACCGAAAGAAATAAAAGATAGACCTCGGGACGTCTATTTTGTTAAGCTTCTAAGATCATTATATGATCTTAAACAATCTATAAAAAAGTAGTATAACAGTCTGAGTGAATCTCTTGTTCAACAAGGTTTCACCAATAATGAAGTCTGCCCGTGTATTTTTAACCACGGGAACAGGATTCGTAATAATATCCGTCTAAGTAGACTACTTGATGTCACGACCCGCTCCCTGAGATACGTAGGGAGGCAGGGTACATGACGAGAACTAATAACGTATCTGCAGGTCCACTGTGCATTGCTGGGAATAATACATGTAGTATTCAACAAACAGACAACCAACAAACACAGAACGACACAAAGTCACAGAGAAATACTGAAAGCCAACCACTGAACAATTTCATATACATTTCAAACATCCCATTGCATCAATTCATATATTACAAGCATCTCTCACCCCAAAAGAAAACCCAAAGTACACATGGCTCTCTCCTCACCCCTCACCACTTAATTTAAGCTCAAACTCCCAACAACGAAACTCCAACCTCAACCTCCAGCTCCATCTACCTTCCCCGGGAATCACACCTGAAAAGGTCAACGGGGCAAGTCAATGTGTGACCCAGTAGGAATTGCCAACTTCCACTAGTATGCTATTATGAAAATGAGACTACTTAACATGCAACCATGGCAATGTGCAAATGAAACATGAAATAAGCAAGGGAATCATGCTATAAAACATATGGGCAATGCATTAAAGGAATGCAAGGGCAACTACTTTACATCCATGACATAGTATGAGACAAACTACAAGTAAACATCAAGCACCAAGTTGAAACATAAAGCAAGTTATAAGTGCTACGAAAATGAAGTGAGTTGTAACATCATTCCAAGGTACAAATGAAACTTTATAGATACAAGAGAGCCTCTCATGGCTATGGGACAATAGCATTATACATGCATGGTTCATGGGCCATCATGGCATGCCTTCATATAACTATGGAATTCACATTTCCAACACATCATAATCAACATCATAACAACATGTCATGCACATTGGGCCATGCCCACCATACCACCACAACTCATACCACATTACCACCAACATGAATGCATGCCATGTCCACCACATCCCTCCCACCATGTATAACAACTAAGGTCCAACATTCATGTTACAAGAACTAGTCCAATAACATTCGTCAACATTTTAGAATTCTCCTCCCTCTTTCATCTCTTCTCTCTTTTTCATTAAGTCTCACAATTTACCCAACGAGGCACATGGCCCAATTTAATTAGCAACCATTCTTCCTCACAAAAATGAGGAGAACACTACTCTAATCTCATTAGCACAATTTTTTCCATAAAGTTAATAACTTTATACATGATCCTTAAATAAAGAGACCACTACATCAAGGCTACTACATCAAAATATCACCATATACATTTGAACTTTGATAAAGATAACAACTTGGATGAAAAAGAGAACAGCTTGCATGAAAAAGATGGCAATTTGCAAATAATACCATAAAGATCACAACTTTGCCACATGAATCAACAAATGAAGTGGACTACCCAACACAAAGTTATCATTTTTCTCATAAATTCCTATTAAAGGTAACATCTTGCCAAGTATTACACAACCAATTAACAAGGAACTAAATTTAAAATCATCAAATTATAAAGATGCTAACTTTAATTAAAAAGATACAATTCAACAACAAAGTGAGATCTTTAATTTAACATGTCATGCAAATAACATAATAGAGAAAGTTGGCTTCCTACCAAATAAGGATGACATCTTCATTGCTTTTAAATCCTCCCATTAAATCTTGAATCCTCCCTTAATTCTCCCATTAAAAGCCATCTTTCCTTAATTCTTCCTTCCTTCATTTTAATCACCATAACTAGCATGCAAATTTGGAAAGAATAAAAGAGAAATGGGAGGTGGGAAAGATTATAGAGAAATAGAGAGAGAAGGAGGCAAGAAAAAATAACGAGAGGGAGAGAGTGTTAATGGCAATTAAAGAGAATATAGAAAAATATACTCTTCTCCTCTCTTCTACACACATCTTTCCCTTATGCACGCACCTTAACTAAATTACAAATGAACCATTTTACTATACACACACTCTTACCCACTAGATAATAAAATTAGCTAAGGCCCAACAATATTAATAATAATCATTACTAATAAACACACCAATAATAATATCTTTAGGCATAACAACAACCAATACCACCCATATTAATAATTCCATTAACACTTACAGCAAAATTGCTATTAAATAACATAATAGTAGTACCATGCTACTAATATTAATAATACATCACCACCAATACTCAAGGCCACCCAAATAATACTTAGCACTAACCACAATAAGATATACACTCACTATTAGCACTTAGTAATAATACATTAAATACTAACATATAAACCAATATTCATACACTAATAATCATAAACCTACATTCATATACCAATATTCATATACCAAAATATACACGTCTCACTTCATACATATACCAAGGCATGCAATCATAGTATTTTCATACATAGGACATTACAATCTACACACCTTAAAATAAAGTTCGTCCTCGAACTTTCTAACTTAGGGCTCTACCTTAAGGCTAGACTGCTACCCACCTTAAGACTCAACTACTCTATGAAAGCATTACCGGCACTACCTTACGCATGCCACAGTGCGGTGACCTGCATTGGCCACCACCTGTCACGACCCGCTCCCTGAGACACGCAGGGAGGCAGGGTACATGACGAGAACTAAAAACTTATCTGCATGTCCACTGTGCATTGCTGGGAATAGTACATGTAGTATTCAACAAACAGACAACCAACAAACACAGAACGACACAAAGTCACAGAGAAATACTGAAAGCCAACCACTGAACAATTTTATATACATTTCAACCATCCCATTGCATCAATTCATATAGTACAAGCATCTCTCACACCAAAAGAAAACCCAAAGTACACATGGCTCTCTCCTCACCCCTCACCACCTAATTTAAGCTCCAACTCCGAACAACGGAACTCCAACCTCAACCTCCAACTCCATCTACCATCCCCGGGAATCACACCGGAAAAAGGTAACGGGGCACGTCAACGCGTGACCCAGTAGGAATTGCCAACTTCCACTAGTATACTATTATGAAAATGAGACTACTCAACATGCAACCATGGCAATGTGCAAATGAGACATTAAATAAGCAAGGGAATCATGCTACAAAACATATGAGCATGGCATTAAAGGAATGCAAGGGCAACTACTTTACATCCATGACATAGCATGAGACAAACTACAAGTAAACATCAAGCACCAAGTTGAAACATAAAGCAAGTTATAAGTGCTACGAAAATGAAGTGAGTTGTAACATCATTCCAAGGTACAAATGAAACTTTATAGATACAAGAGAGTCTCTCATGGCTATGGGACAATAGCCTTATACATGCATGGTTCATGGGTCATCATGGCATGCCTTCATATAACTATTGAATACACATTTCAAATACATCATAATCAACATCATAACAACATGTCATGCACATTGGGCCATGCCCACCATACCACCAGAACTCATACCACATTACCACCAACATGAATGCATGCCATGTCCACCACATCCCTCCCACCATGTATAACAACTGAGGTACCACATTCATGTTACAAGAACTAGTCCAATAACATTCTTCAACATTTTAGAATTCTCCTCCCTCTTTCATCTCTTCTCTCTTTTTCATTAAGCCTCACAGTTTACCCAACTAGGCCCATGGCCAAATTTAATTAGCAACCATTCTTCCTCACAAAAATGAGGAGAACAGTACTCTAATCTCATTAGCACAATTTTTGCCATAAAGTTAATAACTTTATACATGATCCTTAAATAAAGAGACCACTACATCAAGCCTACTACGTCAAAATATCACCATATACATTTGAACTTTGATAAAGATAACAACTTGGATGAAAAAGAGAACAACTTGCATGAAAAAGAAGGCAATTTGCAAATAATACCATAAAGATCACAACTTTGCCACATGAATCAACAAATGAAGTGGACTAACCAACACAAAGTTATCATTTTTCTCATAAATTTCTATTAAAGATAACATCTGGCCAAGTATTACACAACCAATTAACAAGGAACTAAATTTAACATCACCAAATTATAAAGATGCTAACTTTAATTAAAAGATGCAATTCAACAACAAAGTGAGATCTTTAATTTAACATGCCATGCAAATAACATAATAGAGAAAGTTGGACTTTAATTTAACATGCCATGCAAATAACATAATAGAGAAAGTTGGCTTCCTACCAAATAAGGATGACATCTTCATTGCTTTTAAATCCTCCCATTAAATCTTGAATCCTCCCTCAATTCTCCACTTAAAAGCCATCTTTCCTTAATTCTTCCTTCCTTCATTTTAATCACCATAACTAGCATGCAAATTTGGAAAGAATAAAAGAGAAATGGGAGGGGGGAAAGATTTCGGCAATAGAGAAAGAGAGAGAGAAGGAGCCAAGAAAAAATAATGAGAGGGAGAGAGAGTTAATGGCAATTAAAGAGAATATAGAAAAATCTACTCTTCTCCTCTCTTCTACACACATCTTTCCCTTATGCACGCACCTTAACTAAATTACTAATGAACCATGTTACTATACACACTCTCTCTCTCTCTCTCTAATTATTCCTTAACTCTTAAGGGTCAAAGGTCAAAAGGGTTAGAAGATGTCATGCAAGCTAAAAAGAACCAAATACCCTTACTAATCTACCATTCAACTTATAAATAATTACAAGTATGCCATCTTCGTACTCCTCTCTTTCTAATAACTCAAGCTCAAAGTACAAAGCCCAACCAACAACCCACTAGCTAATAAAATTAGCTAAGGCCCAACTATATTAATAATAATCATTACTAATAAACACACCAATAATAATATCTTTAGGCATAGCAACAACCAATACCACCCATATTAATACTTCCATTAACACTTACAACAAAATTGCTATTAAATAACATAATAGTAGTACCATGCTACTATTATTAATAATACATCCCCACCAATACACAAGGCCATCCAAATAATACTTAGCACTAACCACAATAAGATATACTCTCACTATTAGCACTTAATAATAATACTTTATATACTAACATATAAACCAATATTCATACACTAATAATCATACACCAACATTCATATACCAATATTCATATACCAATATATGCACGTCTCACTTCATACATATACCAAGGCATGCAATCATAGTATGTTCATACATAGGACATTACAATCTACCCACCATAAAATAAAGTTCGTTCTCGAACTTTCTAACTTAGGGCTCTACCTTAAGGCTAGACTGCTACACACCTTAAGACTCAACTACCATATGGAAGCATTACCTGCACAACCTTACGCACGCCACAGTGCGGTGACCTGCATTGGCCACCACCTGTCACGACTCGCTCCCTGAGATACGCAGGGAGGCAGGGTACATGACGAGAACTAAAAACCTATCTGCAGGTCCACTGTGCATTGCTGGGAATAATACATGTAGTATTCAACAAACAGACAACCAACAAACACAGAACGACACAAAGTCACAGAGAAATACTGAAAGCCAACCACTGAACAATTTCATATACATTTCAAACATCACATTGCATCAATTCATATAGTACAAGCATCTCTCACCCCAAAAAACCCAAAGTACACATGGCTCTCCCCTCACCCCTCACCACCTAATTTAAGCTCCTACTCCCAACAACGGAACTCCAACCTCAACCTCCAGCTCCATCTACCATCCCCGGGAATCACACCTGAAAAGGTCAACGGGGCAAGTCAATGCGTGACCCAGTAGGAATTGTCAACTTCCACTAGTATGCTATTATGAAAATGAGACTACTTAACATGCAACCATGGCAATGTGCAAATGAAACATGAAATAAGCAAGGGAATCATGCAAAAACACATATGAGCATGGCATTAAAGGAATGCAAGGGCAACTACTTTACATCCATGACATAGCATGAGACAAACTACAAGTAAACATCAAGCACCAAGTTGAAACATAAAGCAAGTTATAAGTGCTACGAAAATGAAGTGAGTTGTAACATCATTCCAAGGTACAAATGAAACTTTATAGATACAAGAGAGTCTCTCATGGCTATGGGACAATAGCCTTATACATGCATGGTTCATGGGTCATCATGGCATGCCTTCATATAACTATAGAATTCACATTTCCAACACATCATAATCAACATCATAACAAGATGTCTTGCACATTGGGCCATGCCCACTATACCACCACAACTCATACCACATTACCACCAACATGAATGCATGCCATGTCCACCACATCCCTCCCACCATGTATAACAACTAAGGTCCCACATTCATGTTACAAGAACTTGTCCAATAACATTCGTCAACATTTTAGTATTCTCCTCCCTCTTTCATCTCTTCTCTCTTTTTCATTAAGCCTCACAATTTACCCAACGAGGCCCATGGCCAAATTTAATTAGCAACCATTCTTCCTCACAAAATTGAGGAGAACACTACTCTAATCTCATTAGCACAATTTTTGCCATAAAGTTAATAACTTTATTCATGATCCTTAAATAAAGAGACAACTACATCAAGGCTACTACATCAAAATATCACCATATACATTTGAACTTTGATAAAGATAACAACTTGGATGAAAAAGAGAACAACTTGCATGAAAAAGATGGCAATTTGCAAATAATACCATAAAGATCACAACTTTGCCACATGAATCAACAAATGAAGTGGACTAACCAACACAAAGTTATCATTTTTCTCAAAAATTTCTATTAAAGATAACATCTTGCTAAGTATTATACAACCAATTAACAAGGAACTAAATTTAACATCACCAAATTATAAAGATGCTAACTTTAATTAAAAGATGCAATTCAACAACATAGTGAGATCTTTAATTTAACATGCCATGCAAGTAACATAATAGAGAAAGTTGGCTTCCTACCAAATAAGGATGACATCTTCATGCTTTTAAATCCTCCCATTAAATCTTGAATCCTCTCTTAATTCTCCCCTTAAAAGCCATCTTTCCTTAATTCTTCCTTCCTTCATTTTAATCACCATAACTAGCATGCAAATTTGGAAAGAATAAAAGAGAAATGGGAGGGGGGGAAAGATTTCGGCAATAGAGAAAGAGAGAGAGAAGCAGGCAAGAAAAAATAATGAGAGGGAGAGAGAGTTAATGGCTATTAAAGAGAATATAGAAAAATCTACTCTTCTCCTCTCTTCTACACACATCTTTCCCTTATGCACGCACCTTAACAAAATTACTAATGAACCATTTTACTATACACCCATTCTCTCACTAATTATTCCTTAACTCTTAAGGGTCAAAGGTCAAATGGGTTAGAAGATGTCATGCAAGCTAAAAAGACCCAAAACCCTTCAACTTATAAATAATTACAAGTATGCCATCTTCATACTCCTCTCTTTCTAATAACTCAAGCCCAAAATACAAAGCACAACTAACAACCCACTAGCTAATAAAATTAGCTAAGGCCCAACTATATTAATAATATTCATTACTAATAAACACACCAATAATAAAATCTTTAGGCATACTAATAACAACAACTAATACCACTCATATTAATACTTCTATTAACACTTACAACAACATTGATATTAAATAACATAATAGTAGTACCATGCTACTATTATTAATAATACATCCCCACCAATACACAAGGCCATCCAAATAATACTTAGCACCAACCACAATAAGATATACTCTCACTTTTAGCACTTAGTAATAATACTTCATATACTAACATATAAACCAATATTCATACACTAATAATCATACACCAACATTCATATACCAATATTCATATACCAATATATACACGTCTCACTTCATACATATATCAAGGCACGCAATCATAGTATTTTCATACATAGGGCATTACACTTAAACCTCATCTGATCTCCTGCAGAGATTGATGATATATCTGCAAGCCTCAAGCTAACATTTGAAATGAAAGACCTAGGCAAGACTAAATATAGTCTTGGCTTACAGATAGAAAACCTAAGCGAAGGAATCCTGTTACACCAAACCACATACACAAGGAAATTACTTAAAAAATTTCATATCGGTACCATACTCTAAGTACACAAATGGTCATTAGATTTTTGGATGTACATAAAGACCCCTTCCGGACGCTGGAAGAGGTGGAGGAAACATTAGGTCCTGAAGTACCTTACATTAGTGTCATTGGAGCAATACTATATCTAGCAAACTGCACACGTCCCGACATAGCGTTCGCAGTTTTCCTACTAGCCAGATACAATTTCAGCGCCCGTAGTGCTACTAAAACGGAGTAAATCAGCTTCTGCGCTAACTCCAGGGGTCAGTTGACATGTGGTTATACTTCCCGAAAGGTGGATCTTCCACTTTGATTAGTTATACAGATGCAGGTTACAGGTCTGATCCACACACCGAGAAATCTCAGACTGGCTTTGTGTTCACTTTTGGTGGTACAGCCATCGCCTGAAAATCTGTGAAGCATACCTGTTGGTAGCAACGATCTATGAACTGCGTGTTTGATGATAACAAACGTGTGTGAACGTTTTTAACGTGTGTGTTAAGTGTTTCAGGAAAGGCGAAGCTTGAAGAGACTCATTGTGAGACTTGACCAATATGAAGGGGAGAGGTGATACTCTACTTGGTTTGGTTCATATCTACTAGAGCCCATATCTACCATATAGTGGGAAGAAGGGTACGAAGACAAATGGGCCAAAGGAAATCAAATACAGAATGTAGGCCCGTTTTTTTAAAGTGAACTTCAAAAAATTCATGCAGCCGCATCCAACTTTGCAAAATCCCAAGAGCAGCACTTTAATTCTCTTCCTCCCCCTTAGAAACCGAAGAGAGAAGGTCGATTATTTCTTGTAGGGTCTTCATTATTTTTAAGAGAGCAGCCAGCACAGATTTTTTTGGGGCTTATTAGTTTTTGTGTTTGCATTTTTTTTGAGTGGGCCAAACAAAAAGATTAAGAAGAGCAGGTCGAATCCATTATCACCTCTACCTTAAAAATACCCTAGTGCTTAATATTTATAGGGAGCAGGGTGCTTGACAGCCGCATGGTGTGAGTTCCAAAAAAAAGGAGAAAACCCCTAACTTTTGCAAAAGACCAAAGGCTTCCAAAAAAAGGAGAAAAACCCTAACTTTTGCAAAAGACCAAAGGCTGCCGAATTTGTGAGAGGCTTCTTCATTTTTTTTAACAAAAGAGAGCACCTTCATCTGCTTTGATCAGCCGCACCTCCTCTTCGTATATTTTTTAAGAGCACTATCATGTTTTGGGATCATCTCTCCAATAAATAATAAAGGCAGCCTTCTCTCCATAAGATCCCCAAAAGAGCCGCAAGCTCCTTTCGATTTCCCCTAAGCCGCAATATCCCAGGAGTTGGCCAAACCAAAAATTTCTCTCCCTGACAATTTTCCACAAGGAGGCCGAAGTGCAAATAATTGTCCAAGAGCAATGCCGGAAGTTGGGACTAGAGACGAGGGACTACTACTTGTCAGATTGATCTGACCACGCGCTAAACGACAGAGACATTAACGCCTTCACAACTGAGCGATTCTAAACTCTGAACTTTATTTTATTTGTGATTTGGTGTTGTGATCTCTGTGAAACTATTTTATTATTTGTTTGGGGACTTGGCTAGTTGGGACTAGCCAAGAGAGAGCTTTACTAGTATTGTTATTGTTTGGGCACTTTGGTGAGTGCAGGTACTGAGGGCCAGGTGAGTGTAGGGTTGGTGCTCTAGCTACAGGTTGTACCAGTTAACTTTAACAATCTAGTATTGCTTTTGGGACTGGACGTAAGTCGTGGGTGCGACCGAACCAAGGTAAAATCTGATGTGTATCTGTGGTTGATTATTGTTTACCCTGCCTGTGATTATAACTGCATGTGATTTCTCGTGGGTTGCACGAGAATTTTTATAAGCCTATTCAACCCCCCTAGGCTTAGATCCAGATCCAATAGGTGGTATCAAAGCCAGTTTAGAGGATCTAGCCTAGTTGATCATGTCTATGAATATGTCTGATTGTGCTTTTGCTGAGGGTCAGTCTATTTCCCGTCCCCCTAAGTTTAACGGTGTTGATTTTGCATATTGGAAAACTAGGATGAGGATTTATTTAGCTGCTGTTGATTATGATGTATGGAGCATTGTTGAAAAAGGCTATAAACCTCCCACCATTAATGTTGCTAATAATGAAATGATAAAACCAGAAGATAAGTGGGATGACTTTGATAAGAAGCGCTTTTCATTGAATAATAAAGCTATGAATGCATTGATTTGTGCTTTAGATAAAGCTGAGTTTAACCGTATATCTCAATGTCAAACTGCGCAGGAAATTTGGCATACCCTAGAGGTGACTCATGAGGGTACATCGCAGGTTAAGGAGTCCAGACTTGTGCTGCTCAGTACCGAATATGAAAGCTTCCGCATGCTTCCATCAGAGTAAATCAAAGAGATGTTTGCGAGGTTCACAGACATCGTCTACAAATCCACTTCTCTTGGAAAGCCATACTTAAGCCTAGAACAAATTAGAAAGATCATGAGAGCGCTGCCTAGCTCCTTCCGTCCCAAAATCACGGCTATTCAGGAAGCAAGGGATTTATCGCAGAAGAAAGTGGAGGATCTGATAGGGAACCTGATGTCCCATGAGCTGGAGCTGCAAAGCATTGAACTGAGAGAGAAAGATGAAATGAAGACTTCAAAGGCAATAGCCTTTCAGGCTAAGGAGGATGAAGATGGAGATGAGGAGGAGGTATTTTTGGTGAGAAGCTTCAAGAAATATATCAGAACTGGCAACGGGAGATCAGAGTTGCTGAAAAGGTTTGATCGCTCTAAATTTAATTCTAATAATAAATCTTTTGAGCAGAGTACTACTGATCCAGTTATATGCTTTAATTGCAAAAAGCAGGGACATTTTATGAAGCAATGCCCTCAAGGAAAGAACAACGCTATGGAGCAAAAGGGAAAATCTTTGATGCTCACATGGGATATGGACAGCGAGGATGAATCTCAAGATGAAGTTGCACACTCCTCTCTTTGTCTGATGGGAGAACTAGATGAGGTAAAATCTTTAACTAAAGCTCAACTCGTGACTACTTTTAAAGAAATGCAAGATGAAATTGAAAGGTTGGAATCAACTGTTGAGTTACTAGAATCCCATGTAGAGAAGTTTAAAAATGCAAATTTTGAATTGCAACAAGACAATTATAATATGTCATTAGAAGTTGATGAAATTAAAGAGAAGCTTTTGCATGTGATTCTACTGTTAGCTCTTTGAAAAAGGAAAAATCTTGTATGCCTACTGAAACTGAGTGTATGAACTGCTCTACTTTGCTTAACGATATTAGCATGTCTAAACTAAATATGATTAAGCTAGAAGTTGAAAATGAATCGCTAAATGAGAAGATTTGCATGCTAATAAATGAAAATAAAGAGCTATAAAAGAAGATGGCTAATCTGAAAAAGAGTGAGGAAGAGACCAAAAGGGCCTTCATTAGTAAATGTACCATGCTTGTTAATGAGAACATGTTTTTAAAGTCTAAAATATCTGATCTTGAATTGTCTATTAAAAATTTTGGTGTTGGAAAGCATTCGTTAGACATTATTCTAGGTAATAAGATACAAGGAAATAACAGGCGTGGTTTGGGATATGGAAATAAAATTGATGAGAGGCCTAGAATTAATAGAAAGAATCAAAAAGAAACTGGCGTAGGAAGAAGCATGTTTGCTAAATGTTATACATGTGGTGGTGTTGGTCATGCTTATTATAATTGCAAGTATAGGAATACCAACATCAAATTTAAGCAAATTTGGGTTCCAAAAAATAAAGTGACTAACACTAGTGGACATATTTGGATTCCTAGGTCACACATATCATGCTCTTCTTATGTGTAGGTACATGGCACGGCTAAGGGACAAAAGTGTGAGTGGTACTTAGACTCTGGCTGCTCAAGACACATGACAGGTGAAAGAGAAAAGTTTCTTAGCCTTGCAAAACATGAAGGAGGAAGTGTTACTTTAGGGGGACAATGGAAAATGCAAGGTAATTGGTAAAGGTGTTGTAGGTAACGACACCTTTCAGCTTACAGATGTCCTACTGGTTGAAAAGTTGAAACATAACCTCATTTCTATCAGTCAGCTGTGCGACAAAGGTATGAAAGTTAAATTTGATGCAAAACTTTGTAGAATCATTGATATCTCCACAGGTGACATTATTATTACTGCAAATAGAAAGAACAGTGTTTATACTCTTATGATTGAAGAACTAACTGTTTCCAAATGCTTGCTTGTAGGTGAAGAAGAGGCCACACTATGGCATAGACGATTAGCACATGCAAGCATGGGATTGATAAAGAAGCTGAAAAACAAAAATTTGGTAAGAGGACTACCGCATCAGACGTATGAGAATGGTAAGTTGTGTGTGGCATGCACAAAAGGTAAGCAAACTAGATCTACTTTCTCCAGCATTAATGAAGTTGTCATCACACGCATATTGGAATTGGTGCACATGGATTTATTTGGTCCCACAGACATTGCTAGCCTAGGAGGTAAAAAGTATTGTTTAGTATTGCTTGATGATTTCTCTAGACATACATGGGTTTACTTCCTAGCCAACAAATCAGACTCATTTAATAATTTTCAAAACTTTTACATACAAGTTTCTAATGAGAAAAATTCTTCCATTATAAAAATTAGAAGTGATCATGGAGGTGAGTTTGAAAATGCTATGTTTGAAAAATTTTGTATTGAAAAAGGAATCTTACATGGAATTCTCTTCTCCTAGAACACCTCAACAAAATGGAGTGGTCGAAAGAAAGAATCGTACACTAAAAGGGATGGCTAGAAGTATGCTTAAAGAATATAGTGTGCCTATGTTTTTTTGGGCTGAGGCCATTAATACGGCATGCCATATATGCAATAGAGTTATGCTTCGACCTTTATTAAATAAAACCTCTTATGAACTATGGCATGGCAATACTCTGAATATTTCTTACTTTAGAGTTTTTGGATGCAGGTGCTATATATTAAATACAGGAGATCAACGTGGCACATTCGAATCCAAATCAGATGAAGGAATGTTCGTGGGCTATTCAGCGAGGAGCAGAGCATACAGGATATATAATAAACGCACTCTCACTATTATTGAATCCATACATGTTAAATTTGATGAATCTGATATACTTCCTTTGGTTTGCAGGAATAAAGAAGAAGAGGAAAATGAAGAACAACAATGCTTTCCAAGGAATAATGAGGAGCAATCTGAAAGACAAGAGGAAACTGAAACTGGCACGGGAGAAATACAAGAAGTAGCAGTTACCGGAGGAGGGCTGAGGTTCAATCCAAACCACCCATCAGACTTGATTATAGGTGAACCTACGGCAGGTATACGCACTCGTTCCTCTTTTATTGATAAAACTTAGAACGAGATTTCATGCTTTCTTGTGTGCTTGAATTTTTTTTGTGTGCTAGTAGTTGCATTGTTATGTGTGCATGATTTTTTTTTATTTGTGTGATTGCATCTCATGTTTGCTTTAGTATCTCATGCAAAACAAAAAAAACAAAACAAAACAACAACAAAAATGAAAAACAAAAACAAAAAAAATGGTGCTTAAATGTGTATCTGTCTCTTTGATTCCTTAAAAAAAAGTATCCATGAATGATTTTCATATCTATGTAGAAATTGCTGTATTATTTCCTTTGCTATATGCGCATGTTCATCTTTCTAAATATTCGTGGCATATTCAGTGTTAGAGAATAACCCGATTTCTACACCTCCTATTTCACTCCCATATGTATTATTATTGTTGCACATTTGGAGATATTGTTTATGAAATTGGAAATGTGAATGTAGGATGAAAACTTAACTGAAAATCCAAGGGATATGATATACCTTGCCATGGATAAAAAGTGAGCATTAAAAATGTTACTACAAGTATAAAAATTGAAAAGAAACATACATGCTCTGTATGAAAAATGGATACAATCCTTGCAACGGTATTACTCACCGGTATCCAACATACGCTTTATGGGTAAATTTTAGCGTTGGTGTATTTACTCGTCAAGCAATGCCACCCCACATCTAAGAGTCCTTATAGGCTATGTTTTGGGGTGTGATACCTTGAACTCATTTTTTTAATGAAGTGGGAAAATCAATCCTAGGTGATAGACTGTTATTTGGAAAATGTGGACTGGTTTTGGTTGACTTTCTTAAATGATTCTCCCTATGTGCTTCAATTTTAGTCATCGCACGTACACGTTGGTGTTGAAGTCGTAGTTGTTTAATTTCATTGAATTTTGACTTGATTATTCGATGATAAGTCTGCATGCAATTGTTGGTAATGGTTAATAATACTCTCTTTTTGCATGTTATATTATTTTGACTTCGTGGTATAACTTTTGATAATAACAAAAGGGGGAGAAAAATTTGGGAAGATTTGGTATTTACTTGGTGTGCTTGGTATTTGGCATTTGGTACTATCTTTGAAATGCTCGCAAATATATGATTGTTTGATTAAGGGGGAGCATTAATGAATATTGGGGAAGCACGAAAATAGGGGGGAGCATGCTTACTGCTAAACTTTACACAATATTGTTCGCACATCATTTCATCTCATTGCATGTCACCCACTATCGCCACACTATAACACACACTATTTGGAATCTCATTGCTCAAATCTTATACTTAGTTTGTCATCATCAAAAGGGGGAGATTGTTGGTAGCAACGATCTATGAACTTCGTGTTTGATGATAACAAACGTGTGTGAACGTTTTTAACGTGTGTGTTAAGTGTTTCAGGAAAGGCGAAGCTTGAAGAGACTCATTGTGAGACGTGACCAATATGATGGGGAGAAGATGATACTCTACTTGGTTTGGTTTATATCTACTAGAGCCCATATCTACCATATAGTGGGAAGAAGGGTACGAAGACAAATGGGCCAAAGGAAATCAAATACAGAGGGTAGGCCCGTTTTTTTAAAGAGAACTTCAAAAAATTCATGCAGCCGCATCCAACTTTGCAAAATCCCAAGAGCTGCACTTTAATTCTCTTCCTCCCCCTTAGAAACCGAAGAGAGAAGGTCGGCCGATTATTTCTTGTAGGGTCTTCATTGTTTTTAAGAGAGCAGCCAGCACAGATTTTTTTTTGGGGCTTATTAGTTTTTGTGTTTGCATTTTTTTTGAGTGGGCCAAACAAAAAGATTAAGAAGAGCATGCCGAATCCATTATCACCTCTACCTTAAAAATACCCTAGTGATTAATATTTATAGGGAGCAGGGTGCTTGACAGCCGCATGGTGTGAGTTCCAAAAAAAAGGAGAAAACCCCTAACTTTTGCAAAAGACCAAAGGCTGCCGAATTTGTGAGACGCTTCTTCATTTTTTTTGTTTAACAAAAGAGAGCACCTTCATCTGCTTTGATCAGCCACACCTCCTCTTCGTATATTTTTTAAGAGCACTATCACGTTTTGGGATCATCTCTCCAATAAATAATAAAGGCAGCCTTCTCTCCATAAGATCCCCAAAAGAACCGCAAGCTCCTTTCGATTTCCCCTAAGCCGCAATATCCCAGGAGTTGGCCGAACCAAAATTTTCTCTCCCTAACAATTTTCCACAAGGAGGCCGAAGTGCAAATAATTGTCCAAGAGCAATGCCGGAAGTTGGGACTAGAGACGAGGGACTACTACTTGTCAGATTGATCTGACCACGCGCTGAACGACAGTGACATCAACGCCTTCACAACTGAGCGATTCTAAACTCTGAACTTTATTTTATTTGTGATTTGGTGTTGTGATCTCTGTGAAACTATTTTATTATTTGTTTGGGGACTTGGCTAGTTGGGACTAGCCAAGAGAGAGCTTTACTAGTATTGTTATTGTTTGGGCACTTTGGTGAGTGCAGGTACTGAGGGCCAGGTGAGTGTAGGGTTGGTGCTCTAGCTACAGGTTGTACCAGTTAACTTTAGCAATCTAGTATTGCTTTTGGGACTGGACGTAAGTCGTGGGTGCGACCGAACCAAGGTAAAATCTGATGTGTATCTGTGGTTGATTATTGTTTACCCTGCCTGTGATTATAACTGCATGTGATTTCTCGTGGGTTGCACGAGAATTTTTAAAAGCCTATTCAGCTCCCCTCTAGGCTTAGATCCAGATCCAATAACAACAGTCTCATCAGGGGCGTAACTAGCTTATGGTTGCCCTAGGCAGCTGCCCAGGGTAACCAAGGGTAAATCTTATATATATATATATATATATATATATATATATATATATATATATATATATATATATATATATACATATTGCTTGACAGAAATCAGCTGTTGTAATTGGTTATCAGTTACAATTAACAACCCTAACTTCCATGGGTCGAATCCTGCTATTACAATTGGATTTTCCCTCCATTCTTTTTAAAAAATTCTGTTATTACAATTTGATTTTCCCTCCTTTCTTTTAAAAAATTCGGTTAATAGTTTACATATTTGGCACTTTCAACATTCTAAGTGTAGTTTAGGATGGTGATTTTTTTACACAACAAAACTGAATTTTTTGCATTGATTTTAATATTTATTGTAATGTAGAATATTCTTTGGTATCTTTCTTTGATTTTTTTAATAGAGATTTCATGTCTTTATTTATATTTTCTTCTTCGTAAAACATTTATGTAGGAATGACCATTTCATCTTCATTTCTCAATACTATCATTGATTAATATTATCATTTCAGTGTGGCCTTATAAGTACGCTAATTATTTCTCTAAAGAAATTTCCAAACCAACGTCCAAATAAGTATGTTTATTTTTTAGATTAGTTACATAATTACTTAAAAGCACATTTTTAAATGTGATAAACTTCTATCAGTACTGAAATTGTAACATAATGACCTTTTTTGGACATGAATTCTATGATAGAAAGCCAATAGTATTTTTAAATATTATTCTTTATAACATCTTTATCTTTGTTTAGGGCAAAAAAAATTTCTAGTTACGCCACTGAGTCTCATCCAACCACTCAGAGCTCCTGGTGATCCATGAAGCTAGCAGAGAATGTGTCTGTCTTTGGTGCAAATAATTGTCCAAGAGCAATGCCGGAAGTTGGGACTAGAAACGAGGGACTACTACTTGTCAGATTGATCTGACCACGCGCTGAACGACAGAGACATCAACGCCTTCACAACTGAGCGATTCTAAACTTTGAACTTTATTTTATTTGTGATTTGGTGTTGTAATCTCTGTTAAACTATTTTATTATTTGTTTGGGGACTTGGCTAGTTGGGACTAGCCAAGAGAGAGCTTTACTAGTATTGTTATTGTTTGGGCACTTTGGTGAGTGCAGGTACTGAGGGCCAGGTGAGTGTAAGGTTGGTCTCTAGCTACAGGTTGTACCAGTTAACTTTAACAATCTAATATTGTTTTTGGGGCTAGACGTAGGTCATGGGTGCGACCGAACCAGGGTAAAATCTACTGTGTATCTGTGGTTAATTATTGTTTACCATGCCTGTGATTATAACTGCATGTGATTTCTCGTGGGTTGCACGAGAATTTTTATAAGCCTATTCACCCCACCCCATCTCCCCCCCCCCCCCATAGGCTTAGATCCAGATCCAATAACAACAGTCTCATCCAACCACTCAGAGCTCCTGGTGATCCATGAAGCTAGTAGAGAATGTGTCTGACTTTGTTTAGTCATTCATCACATTCTAGTGACGACCGCCTGAAGACGGACGACCTTGATCAAACCATATTATTCGAAGATAATGCAGCTTGTATAGCTCAACTACAAGCTGGTTACACCAGGGACGACAAGACGAAGCACATCTCTCCCAAGTTCTTCTGGACGCACGAGTTACAGGAGCAGAAGCAGATTAATGTACAGCAGATTCAGTCTTGCAATAATTTAGCTGATCTGTTTAATAAGGCATTGATTAGATGTACGTTTAGAAATCTTGTATAAGAATGCGACAGCTGAGAGACCTATAACCCTGAAGCTTGTACGGATCAGAGAGAATAACGTGTGGGTTGTACTCTTTTTCCTTAAGACTGTTAGTTTTTCTCACTGGGTTTTCCACAGCTAAGGTTTTAGCGAGGCAAACACGTTTACTCTGAATGCAGAAGTATCCACCCCATTAGCATCAAGAATCCTAAAGTATTCATATGCTAAATCCAAGATAATGGATGGATAAGGAGGAGTGTTATGAGTGAAAGAAACTTATGGTCTCCCCCTCATTTATCCACCATAAACACCCCACTACATGGTAGTGGAGTGGACCTTTGGTATAATGGTCTCCCTCATTAACATATTGATATAATAAAATAGGACCATGAGCTATTGCTATGGTTGATGATCTCCAAACAGATCAAACATAATATAATTAAAACACATTTTCATATACCTGGCTGCGAAGGCATAACAATCAAAGGTGAAGCACATTAATACTTTCTAGATAAACTGGCAATGGATACAACAATAAATATTGAGCAAACGTTGGGCATTAACCTAAAAGTTTTAAAACATTAAATATTTTTTAATGAAAACATAGGAAAATGTATGGGTGTTAAATCCCCTAGGATTACTGCAGACAGTCACAACCGTTGATCATGAGCTCAGATTCCACCACTCATGTCATCGTATAATAATAATCCGCGTAAAATACAGAGAGATAACCAGTATACTTGACCTGATTATTAGATATCATCACTTTAAACTCATTGTTGATTGGCTATGCTGAGCTTTAAAAACAAACTATACTAGCAATATGAACCACCATCCACAAGCACAGAAGTTGTTAAGTTGTAAACTAGAGAGCCTCGGCACAGAACAAAAGCCAATCAAACAAGTTGAAAAACTGAAGAGGTCCTAATACATATTTCTGGAAGGCAAGAGCATATGAGCAGTCAAGGACAATGCATCGGATACATCTACTCCAAAGAAGCCGAAGGGCCACCAAAACCACCGCTGCCACGGCCAAAACCACCCCTGCCGCCAGCGCCCTGCATTTATTTGACAACAAATTGAACCCATGAGTCTATTAAAGAGCTCAGAATATTGAATAATACACTGCATTCTGTTTCATCCCGGCTGAGACAAGCATAGGACATTATGGGCAGAACAAATAAAATCAGCTGATCAAGCATACGCTCCAATAATATGACAATAAAAGAACTATGCTACAGCTTTCAGTAAAGTTAATGAGCAAGACTAAGCGTGATTTTTAAGTTGGACTTTCTTTCAATTCACACGCTGCAAATTTAAAAAACTGGATTTGTATATTTAGTTTGTAGATTTCTTTCAGTATAGCTTCCAGTTTTGATTCACACTTCCAGTTTTGAAAGAAAGCAAGACTAAGCGTGATTTCTTTCAGTATAGCTTCCAGTTTTGATTTTTAAGGCTTATCATTTAAATGAAGGCTTGTACTTCAAGTGTTAGAGCCTATATTACATCCTTTTTTGTTTCCACACCAGCACATAAAAAATTAATTTTGGTTTTGATCGTTTCAACTAAGTTTCAATGGTCACTGGCATGAAACAAACAATCAATCTTGGTTTAGTTCGGGTTCGATCGACAAACCTTAAAAAAATAAATAACAATGAAAATGAAAACCCCCACTACCATCCCATGAAAAGGCATTCAAAAGACGAAGAGCTTAACTGAGGTTGGATCTCGTCAACCCAAGCTCATCGCTACCGTCGTTGCTTCAATCCTACCGTCGTTGCTTCGACATTTTCTAAGGCAATGGTAAGAAGCAGGAAAGAGAGCGTGGAGAGAATGAAGCATCAAGGGTAATTTAGAGTTTGGGTGTGAGCTTAGGTATGGTTTTTAAAGTTAGTGATAGGGTTTGGGTTTGGGTTTTATGTGGGTTTTCGTCTTAAGTTAGTAGTGATTTGGATTTTTTTTTCACTATATCTGAATATGGAAAAAAATCTTATAAATTAAAATAAATCTGAAATGAATTTATATAAATTTGAAATACATTAACAAAATATAAATCTGAAACCAAAATTAAACTGAAACCGACAAAATTTACAAAACACAAAAGTTCTCAGGAGGAGTAAAACCGAAACCAAAATCAAGTTCTTTACCCTTGGTGACAACATATCAAAAGACCCATCATGTGAACTTTTGTTCACGGAATTTAGTTACAATGTTTATTCCTTATATAAGTAGCTACGATATTATTTCTATTTTACTAACACAATGCCAACTTCCCCTTCTATCCAACCAAAATTTAGTTTTAATGATGTGTTCTCAATAAACATATGCTTCAGAATCTTTAGTTTCCGATGTTATATTTGTAAAATAATTATTAATTATTAATTATCTAAATTTTATAATTATAAATAAACAAATGTGCCAAATCTATAGTTTGTTTTATTTTTTAAGTTTATATCAAGTGCATTTTGCATGAACTCAAAAAAATCTAGTAAAAAATATTAGATCATTCAGATTTCATGGTGGAAAGCCGATGAGTGACATGTCATTCGTATTAAACAAATTGTTTTTCACATCATGCGAACCGTAAATCTGGTTTAACATCACAGAAACCATCAGAGATATTGGTCATACATCAACATAGACACCATTGGATAATGGCTCAGATGACCGTTGTGAGATTTAAAAAACCATTCCCATCACTTGGCTCATCAATCAATAAAGAAACCATAAAAGAAAAGAAAGCAACTTTCGGGGTTTTCCATAACAAAAGTGATAACTATGGCCATATAGGTTAAAGATCAAAGAATTTATTATGAAGACAAACAGATACAATAAGCTAAGAAAAGAAAGCCATCAGAGATATTGGTGGTACATCAACATAGACACAGTTGAGTCTGTCAGATGACCGTCGTGAGATGTAGAAAACCATTATCATCATTTGGCTAGTATGGAAAGAAAGTAGCATAAGTTTTTTTACTTAACAAATAACTGAATACACAGGAAACGATTGTCTTGCCATATTTGTAAAATAATTAATAATTAATTAATTAATTATTAATTAATTAATTATCTATATTTTATAATATAAATAAACATGTGCCAAATCTATAGTTTTGTTTTATTTTTTAAGTTTATATTAAGTGCATTTGCATGAACCCAAAAAAAATCTAGTAATATATATTAGATCATTCAGACTACATGGTAGAAAGAGCATCAGATGAGAGACATGGCATTGTATTAAGCAAATTGTTTTTACCATCATGAGATCCTAAAATCTGGTTTAACATCACAGAAACCATCAGATATATTGGTCATACATCAACATAGACACCATCGGATGATGGCTCAGATGACCGTCGTGAGATTTAAAAAACCATTCTCATCACTTGGCCTCATCAATCAATAAGGAAACCACAAAAGAAAAGAAAGCAACTTTTCGTGGTTTTCCATAAGTAATAACAACGGCCATATAGGTTAATGATCAAAAAATTTATGATGAAAACAAACAGATGCAACAAGCTAAGAAAAGAAAACCATCAGAGATATTGGAGATACATCAACATAGACACAATTGAGTCTCTCAGATGACCGTCGTGAGATGTAGAAAACCAGTATCATCATTTGGCTAGTATGGAAAGAAAGAACCATAAATTTTTCTACTTCACAAATAACTGAATACACATGAAAGGATTGTCTTGCCATAGCTCACTTGGAATGGTATGCTTCCAAAAGATTACTTAAAATAAAATAGCATCATGCACATATTTTCTTTTGCACATTATATGTTCTCACAAAATATTTTACTCAATAAAGAAATATGAATTATCAATCACACAAAACAAAGAAGATACAAGAAAAATCAAGATTAAAACAATTAAGCTGCAAAAAGAATCCCAAGAAGCTGTAGAATCAATAAAACATGTTCAAAACAGTAAAATCTTATAAGCTCTTACACCAATAGATGATTGTCGGTACGATAACAAGTAAATCCAGACTAGAAAATCGCTATAAAGAACTTCATATCTTCATCAAACAAGTATAATTGTAAATTTAATAATCATGTATAAATAAACAAATGTGCCAAATCTATAGTTTTGTTTTATTTTTTAAGTTTATATTAAGTGCATTTGCATGAACCCAAAAAAAATCTAGTAATATATATTAGATCATTCAGACTACATGGTAGAAAGAGCATCAGATGAGAGACATGGCATTGTATTATGCAAATTGTTTTTACCATCATGAGATCCTAAAATCTGGTTTAACATCACAGAAACCATCAGAGATATTGGTCATACATCAACATAGACACCATCGGATGATGGCTCAGATGACCGTCGTGAGATTTAAAAAACCATTCTCATCACTTGGCCTCATCAATCAATAAGGAAACCACAAAGGAAAAGAAAGCAACTTTTCGTGGTTTTCCATAAGTAATAACAACGGCCATATAGGTTAATGATCAAAAAATTTATGATGAAAACAAACAGATGCAACAAGCTAAGAAAAGAAAACCATCAGAGATATTGGAGATACATCAACATAGACACAATTGAGTCTCTCAGATGACCGTCGTGAGATGTAGAAAACCAGTATCATCATTTGGCTAGTATGGAAAGAAAGAAACATAAGTTTTTCTATTTCACAAATAACTGAATACACATGAAACGATTGTCTTGACATAGCTCACTTGGAATGGTATGCTTCCAAAAGATTACTTAAAATAAAATAGCATCATGCACATATTTTCTTTTGCACATTATATGTTCTCACAAAATATTTTACTCAATAAAGAAATATGAATTATCAATCACACAAAACAAAGAAGATACAAGAAAAATCAAGATTAAAACAATTAAGCTGCAAAAAGAATCCCAATAAGCTGTAGAATCAATAAAACATGTTCAAAACAGTAAAATCTTATAAGCTCTTACACCAATAGATGAATGTCGGTACGATAACAAGGAAATCCAGATTAGAAAATCGCTATAAAGAACTTCATATCTTCATCAAACAAGTATACTTGTAAATTTAATAAATCATGTATTGGTTATAGAGAATGATCTATTCTTGACCAATGTATGCTTTGTTATTCTTGATACAATAACTAAACAAATCTGTACAGCACTAATAAATTTGACAAAGAAACCACGAATTCAACAATGGTAACGTTAATGGAAAAAGTTATATTGGCAATGATAAAAGACAGAAGTATTTGGCATAAATGGAGCTCTTACCCTAAATGATGGCTGGAAGTCAGCAGGAGCACCGCTCTTCTCACCACCAAAATCACCTGGGGCACCACGAGGACCTCCCCTGTAACCATCCCTATCTCCAAACCTCGGTCTGTCACCATCGAAGCGTGGAGCCCTGACAATACACAAAATTCTATGCATTTAATTGCAACCAGAAATCCATATGCATAAAACTAACCAAGGCATTAATATATCAATATAACACCATGCGATGCTTCAAATAATCTGTGGAAATTGTATATTTCGTCATCCATTTACCAATGTCGACCATAATCACTTACACTGTAACCATTGTAATTTTAGAGACGATGCTATGAGCATAATAAATTTTAAATAAAAATTGGAATTAGACACTAAAACAAGGAAATTTCAACAAGCATCACGAATTATTAACCGTAAAACACCTAAACATGCAAAAAATTGGAGGCTTCCTTCCAACCTTGGGCGATCGCCGGGAGGGCCGCCAAAAGGCCGAGCGGGAGCCTTGGCAGACTTCTTCAGTGTGGCGGGAACGATCTCCGACGGGAGATTCAAGAAAGTTCGAAGGTGTTCGATCCCGTCGTTGGTGAGATACCAGTAGTAGTGCTCCCAAGCGAACGTCTCCCTCACGTACTCCCGAGACTTGAAGCTCTGCATCAGCTTGATCACCTGAAGGTTGGGGACATCAATCAGCGGATGCTTCGCCAGGTTGTAGTCCTTCTTCGCGTACAAAACCCCCTCTGAATTCAAACAAAAAGGAACGATAGAATTAGAGTAAAAAGTTAGGGTTTTGGTATTAGAGCGTAACAATGGGGATAAAAGTGAGACCTTGGAAGAGATACTTGCAGATCTCATGGCGGTTCTTCTTCGAGATTATCTGAGAGAATATGACGAATAAGCTTAGATGAAGTGATTATGAATGAAAGTAGAAACCCTAATATTTTTCGGCTCACCATGGCGAACGTAGATCGAGATTCAGAGAGAAGCCGAGAGCCGAAATCGTCGGAGGGAGATGGCGGAGAGCAGTAGAGAAACCCTAGCTCTTAGCGGGTGTAATTTATACCAGGAACGGCTGAACGGGGTTGAGAACTCAAGGGATCAACGGTTGTGATTAGTTTGTTAATTTTGGGCCTTGATGGGCTAAAATTGGCCTTGCATTAATTACAGTAACGCTAGTGTACAAAGTGCTCTTCTGTATATGACTCATGGACATCATGTTGGGCCGGAGAAGTTTAGCGGATAGTCCATGGAGGCCCATTCTGCTAAATATTAATTTTCCGGACCAGCTGGTCTACGGATGATAACGGGTCGGGACCGGCCTTAAGCTATAAGTTAGGCCTCGGTTCAGGCCTTCAAAATTTTACGCCCGTCGTTAACCTTCGGCTTTAGGCTTTCAGCCGGTCCAAATCAATTTAGACAATCAATAAGAAAACATAAAAGCTAAGTAATAAATTAAGAGTTTAATGAGAATGAGGTGGCCAATTAGGATTTTCCTCTTTGGTCCACCACCGGCCAAGCACTCCCTTTTTTTGGAAATTTTTTTCCCAATATGCTTTACACCTCATGGATGATCATAACACCAAAAATCAAGTGATTTTAACACTTTTTGCACATCGATCCACCCGTTGCAAAAAGTTCTATGTTGCGACCGTTGATTTTGCAAGGAGTGGATCGATGGGCAAAAAGTTTTAGAATCATTTGATTTTTGGTGTGATGATCATCCATGAGGTGTAGATCAACGTGTCCATCGTGTTTCAGGGTGTTTTCTCACCACAGGTTGGTAGTACGGATGTCCAAAGGTCGTCGTTGACTTTGGTAGACGAAGAGGACCTTCGAGGCCGGTCGGCCGAGCAGTCTGTGATGCAAGGATGCTCGGAACCGAGCGACGGGACGACGAAGCTGGGCTTCGGCTGGACAATAACCTCCGGGATCGGTCGGCCGAGCGGACTCCAGTGCGAGGATGCTTGGAGCCGATCGATGGGATGCCGATGTTGGGCTTTGGCGGGATGACGTCTCCTTCGAT
Source organism: Scilla litardierei (assembly GCA_030789695.1). NCBI lineage: Eukaryota > Viridiplantae > Streptophyta > Magnoliopsida > Asparagales > Asparagaceae > Scilla > Scilla litardierei. The sequence goes on from CM061133.1 coordinate 219,660,409, forward strand.
CTGCAAAACGAGGAACTCGTCAGAGGGGGGTCGAACCTTGGTTCTGACCGAGTCCTCTCCGATGCCTAAGTCAGATCTTGACTAAGAAGTGCTCGGTGGAATCAAGACCGGCTCATGGAGAGATCATGCACGAGTTCTCAGGCCGAGCTGTGGAGGAGAAATATGCGGTGGAAGAAGGTGTGAGGAGAAGGTATACATGGGTGTCAGTTATCCAGAATTTGGTTTTCCTTGGCCTTTGGCCTATCGGTTAACTTATAGGAGAGCGTCATGTCAACGCCTCCTCTTGATACGCCTTTGCTTTCATGGCGTTCATGGCTCCTCCTGTCGTGCCTGCCTACATTGATGGTGGCTTGAATGCTCATCAACGCAGGCTCTGTTTAGGGAGGAATTTCTTCAATCACGGAGAGCCCTATGTACATTGGGCTTTGGTCTTAGGCCGATGGGTCTCACTATGCCCTTGAGGCCTTCGACCCGGGGTCCGCGAGGGACATCGGGCTGAATGGTCGATCCACTTTTCTTCCGACCCATTTGGAGGGTTGTATCATTGGCTCCCATTGTCCGAGCTAATCTACCATAGCGGTTCGGGTCAGAGGATGTGATATGTGGGGATTTGACTGGCGCGGCAGTCAATACGATGCATTTAATGAAAGCCATCATGGCGCTGGGCATCAAGAAATTTCTTCCGCCCCTTGGGCGTTGGATTTGGATAATCGCCCACCTTGCGATGTTGACACGTGTCTCTTCTCAGAAGGTTGGGATTCGACGCCTCTTCCCATATAAGATGGTGGATTTCTAGGGAGAAGCCTTCTTCGCGTCCCGTAACTCCACGTCTGTATCGTCCCGTCATCAGAGAACCTTGTGCTCGGTTCGCCTTCGATGCTTCTTCTTCGACTTTGCAAGGTAATCTTCCTCTCATGTCAACGTTTTTGTTCCGGTTGATGGGGAGGATGTTAAGGATCGGGGGTGTTCCTGAACGTGATGATCTCAATACGACTCAGGAAGCTTCTCCACTTCCTGAGCTTGAAGGAGCTCCTGTAAGGGAAAAAGACTTGCTGGTCGAAGCTTTGATCCAAAGAAGGGGCCCCTCCGGAGAGGAGGGGTCTTGCGTCCCTTTGGCGATTCGAGATGTTGCCTCTTTGATTTCATATTCCGAGGTAGAAAGTACTAGGGCTGAGTATCTTTCTCATCCGTACGGGGTTCGGGTCCCCTTCTATGACGAGCAGATTTGTTTCCCTGGTAGTTCGAAGATCGGGGTGTATACCGAGATGTTTCGGCTTGGGCTCCGCCTTCCTCTCCACCCTTTCCTTCTCGAGGTTTTGGCCTTCTTGCAGTTTTCCCTCTGTTAGCTGACCCCCCACTTGGTTCTCTCTTTGGTCAGTTTCATCATGATCTGTCAGTTACACGGGGCAGTATCGACCTTAGCGCTCTTCTTTTATTTTTTCCGGGTGTGGCTTTCTTCTTCGGGGACGTGGCTTCACATTTCTGCTAAGAGGGACAAGGACCTCCTGCTGGGACTACCGCGTAGGATCGGTGATTGGAGGAACAGCTTTGTTTTCATCGCCTTTCCTAGAAATACTAGGATTCTAACCTGCTGGGGTAGCTCAGGCACCGTGGATTTGGAGTTAACTCTTTCCGATGTTGATTCCAGGGTCACTGCCTTTCTCATGGCCCTGCTTGAGGAGGAGAGGTCGATCCAGGCCTTGTTGGAGAATCTCCTCCTCAGGAGCACCTTATAGTCTCCCGGTAAAGGCGATCATCAGATTTTCGTTCCTCCCCTCGGCTCACCTTGATTTTCCTCTTTTTTGCAGGATTGGCGGGACAAGGTTCAACTGACCTTTCGACATGTACCAACTTATTCGATGTGGTTTCCAGAGGTCTAGGGGCAGAACCTCAGGTCAAACGCCTCACCGCCTGGTAGACGAGGCGATGTGAGCGAATGAGTCGTCGGTTGGGACTTTGAGACTGGTCGTTGTCCCCCCAGCTTCAGCCCCAGTCATCGAGAGTCCTCCCTTAGTCACGGAGGGCCCGATTATCATCTCTGACGACATGGGCTCAAACAGGGGAGACCCCGCTGGCTCCCAGGAGGGCCTTCCTGAAGTAGTCGAGGGTTCAAGGAAGAGAAAAGGACATTCTTCCTCAGGATCTGAGACCTGTGAAAAGGGGGTGAAGGAAGGTGGGGCCGATCCAACGGCTTGGGCCTCTTCGGCTGACTTTAGGGGAAGTTCTCCGGCACTGGGAGAGGCATCCTAGCTCGGCAAGGCAAAACGCATCCCCTCCAAGCTGGCTCGGATGCTACCGGTGTTCGGGCCTGTCTTGGTTGGTCTTACCCCGGAGGTGCCATTCGACGAGTCTGTCTTTGCAGATTGCGGAGTAACGGTCCTTTTAGCGAAGAACTCTGTCCTCCCAAGGGATCGTTCCCTCTTGGAGAGGGATGGTCCCGAGAGCCTGACGGATTGCATGGTGTGTCAAAGCGAGCAGGTTGGTTCTCCCCTTTCGTCTGTTTCCCCCTTATTCCGAACATTTTTAACTTCTTCGCATAGTGCAGATGTCCTCTATGGTCGTTGAGATGCGGCAACATTCCGTGGGGATGGCTGAGGCCGAAGCAGTCCTCGAACGAGAGTGTCGTAGGGCGGAGGTGACTGAGAAAGCTGCTGAGGAGGCTTGCGGGACGTTACTGTCACACCCCACTTTCCATTATACTTAGGAGCGAGGACGCGAGCGGGTCCGCATGTGCTTAAAGTAAGGAAGATGTACTTTTATTTTTCTTTCCTCCTTGGTTTAAACACAATAAGCGTCTGTGTTTTAAACATTGCATGTTCTTGCATGCAAACTCAGAACAACGCATAAAATCATTATTACAAATTCAATATCCAGAATACATGTACACAAATAAGGCCTAGCATGGCCATTACAAACAGGTACACGAAATGGAAATACACATGAATAAAATTACAGCAACGAATATTAAAATATAGCGGTATTGCGAAGGCACGCTGTTCGTCAGTAAAGGATCTCAGCGTCAAGGTACTCCTGGTCAACCTGCTCAGTCTCAAAGTATACTTCTCAGCGAACTCTATCTCAAAACCTGACGCATATTTCACAAGATAGTGGACAAGGAAATATACATCAGCGAAGGTCGCTCGGCAAGATTTAAATTATTAGAAGAATTGACCCTCAGGAAGATGTAAAATAATATAATATATATAGTTTTGCAAAGTTTTGAAGACAAGAAAACATAATATGATCACAGCAGGAAAAGTATGGGCAGTGTAAGAAAGCAAGTGAGCATAGTAAAGTGAAGTGAGCATAGCAAAGGGTAGTGTACATAGCAAAGTAAGGTGAGCATGGTAAAGTGTAGTGTACATGGCAAAGTATAGTGAGCATAGTAAGGTGTAGCGAGCAAGGCAAGTACATACGAGCATGGTAAGAGAGTAGCTAGTAGTTTTACACAATTCATGATATCGATAGCAGAAAGTAAGGTGAGGGCCATTCAATAACTTAATCAAGTGACAAGTCCAATGTCTGAGGGCGGAAAGAAACTACAATTGCATCCAAACCATTGGAAGCTAACAGTGGTTCTGTACTTACCGACCCTAGCAGGGGCGACGGTTAAATTTACCAGTGGGGTGAAATTCAGTATTCCTAACCTCTAATACAGTGGACTACTCCACCCAAAAGTGTCATTGTGTATCAGTATAGTTCAACGTATGCCTCATGGCCAAATATTCCGTAAATGTCCCGAGGGCCCACTATTCCGTACATGCCCCGAGGCTCAACATCACGTATATGTATGAATGGACCATCCAAAGATGCAGTTGCACAAATAATGTTATGAACATGCAATAAGGCATTTATGGGTGTTTTTAACATGTCAGAAACATTTTTCATATATGAGTTTACATAACGGCGTAATGAATTATAACACCACAAGCCACCAAAAGTTGACATAAAAATTTTTATTGTGAGAGAATTACTTCAAGTGGTTAAAATATCATTTTTCTGGATTTTTAAACCAATAATAGCACTTTTCTGGAGTTTTAAAAGTGATAATAGCATTTTCAGAAATTAGAAAAATAAAAACCCCTAAACTTGCAAAATTTATATCTCACAACACACGTCATATTTTTATGTAATTAGAGTCAAAACTTTCCTCGGGATGAGTACTTTTAGGTCACGTATGTTTCAGAGAGGCGTTTACGCGAAATCACTAAAACAGGTTATTTACATATGCGATGACAAATATGCGTAACTTCAAAAATTCATAGGAAATGATCTACTTGCCTGATTGAAGCGATTTTGGTGTCTAGGTGATCATACGAGAGGCATGAATTTTTCTACATCATTAGATTTTTGATATTTGATGTGTCCATATTTTCCATACTTTTATTACACATTTTCATATCATTTTCATCGTACAAAGTTCACTTTTCTATATATTATCGCGCTTTTCACGATATATTTAATTCTTGTAGAGATTTGTGGATTTTCAGGAATTTTGGAGAGATTTGGAGCAAATTTGAGACATGGACACTTCCGAGTTAGCCGGAGCATCAATGGCAAGGTCCACTAGGTGCTTGATGAGGTGGAGAAGAAGATTAGAGGAGGAGAGGAGAAGAGAATAAGAAAAGAAGCTCAAAGCTCAGATTTCCAGTCAGCTTGTAACGATCTGTATTTTTTAGCTACGGTGGAGTTAAGTTTTAGTGTGATACGCTTATTTTTATTATTCTTATTATGTTTTTATAAATATTATTATATTATATTAAGTTAACAGAATTATAAAATCAGAAATTATTTTGTTAAAGTCAAACTTTCAAAAGTTTAAAAATCAAATTCAAATTTTAAAAACATTCTATTTTAATTCCTAATAAATCCTAAGAAAACCTATAGCTAATTAGGAAGTATTTTCCTCTCACTAAATCCCACTAATCACACCATAATTCTTGTTTTTAATTCAAAACATTTCTTTATTTTCCCTTAGCATTAATCTCCTAATAATTAAAATCATTAAAACACTAAACTATAACCCTAATATTAACTCACGCACACAACTTCTCTACAAAAACAAGCCACAAACCCTACCCTATTCTAAACAGCCACAGCCCCGTTCCCTCTTTCTTTCCCCGACCTCACCACCGGCATCACCGCCGGCAGTCCCACAAACCCCTGTTGAGTATTGGACTTCTCCCTACTTGGTGTTAATGATTAGCAAACGTAAATACTTGTGACTAATCCTCTATTTGCAGTTAATCCATTGCCTAAGCTTATTATGAAGATCTATTTGCAATGGATGACACTCAAAGATCATTAAACGCAAAGGAAGTGATTTGGATGATCGTAGATCGTGATTGAAGCCCTTAGAAGACTTCAAGCTCATGCATTGGATAGAAGAGAGAGTTCGTCAAATGTAACTTTCTTGTTTCTCTTCTAATATATAGCTTAGAAGTAGAACTTTGTTGGAGCACATACACATCTTCATTTCAGTCTTAGGATATCATTAGATCAACCTTCCTTAGACTCCAATTCATTTCTATCTAGATTGTGCATGTCATGTTTTTAACAGTCGACTGCTGAACGATTTACAGTTGCCCGTCTCAAAACAGTCGATTGTGTTTTGTTCTACAGTGGCCTGTTATGCACAAATTTTTCAGTCTAGTTTTGGGCTTCTTAGCTTTAACTCTCACAGGCGACTTATGAACGATTCACAGGCGCCTGTCTAAGAGACAGTCGACTGTGTTTTGTTAATCAGTCGCCTGTCTATCTTTAGCCCACTTCTATTTCTCTGTTTAATCTGGCCAGTCGACTATTGTTGGTTTTGCAGTCGACTGTCCAATGAAACAGTCGACTGTCAATGCTACAACAGTCGTCTGTCTTTGAGCCTATTTGATGACTCAACTCTCTGGAAAATCTCAGGGTCTTGACAGTCGCCTGTAGAAGGTATTACAGTCACCGGTTTAGTTTAACAGTCGACTGTCTTCTCTTCATCAGTCGCCTGTCCTGTTCTCCCAGACTTTTTTCAGATTTCTTCAACTTACCCAGCTTACGGCCAGTCGCCTGTAGTAGAATTTACAGTCGCCTGTTGTTCAACAGTCGACTGTCTTTGCCTCATTAGTAGACTGTCCACGTGGTAAGTTACTGTTATGAATTCTCACCTACCCTCTGTCACTATGCAGCAGTCGACTGTGAGTTCTTCAACAGTCGACTGTCGCGGGCGCAAATTCTATTCGTTGAGTTTTTCCTCGCGGATTTCAAAGGGGTTTTTGGTGATTGATTTGGTGTTTAAATTGCTTATCCCCCCCATTTCTGGGTACTTTATGTGTATATCATATTAATTTTGGCGTTGTTACGTGCGTTTTCGTGATATCATGGATAATTAATGCCTAATTTCTTTTTATACATAAAATACGATTTCTAATGACTAATATTAGCTCCTCTTATTTTTCAAGTACTCCTGGAAATTTTCCAGATTTTCTGGAATTTTTCCAGGATTTTTTGGTGCTTGGGGCTATTTTTGGTGAATTATTGGAGCAATGGGGGAATTTGTGGGAATTATTAAATCGAAAAAACAAAAAAAAGGGCTTATTGGGCCTAGCGGGCCGCTGTTGTTTCTTATAAGAAGAAGAAGAAAAAAAAGGAAAATAAGCCCACGTGCGGGCCGGCCCGCTTCGGGCCGTTGTCTTTGTATATAAAAAAAAGTCCAAAAGTCAAAGCGGCCCGCTTAGCAGCGGGCCGCTGCTGTAAAAATTAAAAAAAAAGTAGAAGCTCGTGCAGCGGAGCAGGGGGCACGCAAGCAGTGCATGCCCCCAATTTTGTGGTGCGGGCGCCCATTTGCGAAAATGGCTGGGGGCCCCATTTGCCATTTGGGTGAAGGGAAAAACCCGAAAATGAGTAGGGGGCTGTTTTAAATTGTGTTCTGTTTTTCTTGGACAGAAGTTGGGTTTTTGGCTACCAGTTTTTTCCAGCAGTTGGTTTTTGGTTGCTCTTGGGTTTTCTCCTCAAAAAGAAGGCTAGGGCTTAAAAAAGCTTGGATATTGTTGAAAGCTCAAAGGAGAAGATCAAAGAGGAAGCTTGGGATCTTCTTGCAAGGGGGTTTCTTTGCCTTCAAGCTTATATTTTTCCTTTCTCTTGTTGAATTTTGTTACTTGTAAGAACTATTGGATGTTGATTTTGAAATCAAAGATGTTGGCTTTGTTTATCATGAGTGGCTAATCATATTGTGTGTGTTTATGGTGGATGGATGTATGTTGGGCTTATATATTTCATTTCTAGCTTGATTTTAACCTCTTCTATGTGGATGAAACATTGAGTTGGGGTTGTCTATTGGAACCCTAGTGGGAAATCCAAAGAGAGGCTCATCCTAGTGGACCCTCTCTATTGTGCTAATTGTTAATTTTTTCTCATATGTTTCATTCATTACTTTTCGCACCCAATGTGTTCGATGAAATGCCAAATTATCCGATCGCTCTCTCCTTAGTCGGATGAGGGATCGTAGTGATTTGAAATGAATTTATAAGCCCGACTACACCATGAAACCATGAACACTCACACTTCTCATCTTTGCTTACTTTCTCACATTTTTCTTTGTTTGCATGCTTAACGGTAGTTTGTTCTAAAAATTCCCTCAACCAATCCTCACCCCCAAAGGGTGGTATTTCTCGCACCGCTTAAGCTACTTGTGACCGTTATTGATTGTAAGCAAGTTGTCCCCGTGTTCGACCCTAGGCTCACCAGGATTATTACTACTTGGCGACCTCCTACACTTGGGAGTTAGCGTGCAATCTTTTGTTCACGCCAAGTTTTTGGCGCCGTTTCCGGGGACAACGGTTTTACCATCGACAATTACGTTACTTTTAGCTTTGCATTGTGACTATATCATCTTTTTCGTACATATTCGTATATAAATTTTACTTTGTTTGTTTTCGTTTTCTTTGCATACCATCGATTGCTTGGTTAGTTTATGTGGCTTCGAACACCTCGAACACATAGACTATCATGCACACACGTCATGGAGGAAGACAACATGAACAATGATAATACTAGTAACCATAACACTAATTCTCAAGCCGAAGTCCCTAAGTCTTTGAGGGATCTTTTAAGACCCACGAGGTCTAGCTCGGCTTCATGCTTTGTGTTACCTATGGATGCGAACTCCTTTAATTTTAAACCCGGGGTAATTCAACTCCTACCCACTTTCCATGGGTTGGAGAGGGAAAACTCATATCTTCACATAAAGGAATTTGAAGATGTATGTTCCACATGTTTTGATGGGAAAACAAGCGCCGACACGATATACTTGAAATTATTTCCGTTTTCTCTCAAAGATAAAGCCAAGAATTGGCTTAATGCTTTACCACCACACTCAATTACTTCATGGTTGCAATTTCAAGCCGAGTTTCTAAAGAAATTTTTTCCCTTGCACATGACACATGGATTGAAGAAGCAAATCATGAGCTTTGCCCAACGCAATAATGAGACATTCTACCAAACTTGGGAGAGGCTAAAGGAACTTCTACTTTCATGTCCACACCACGGATTCAAGAAATGCCGTGTCATTGGATTCTTCTATGAAGGACTCTTACCGACATCAAACCAATTTTTGGAGACAATGTGCAATGGGGAATTTTTTGATAAGGAGCCGGATGATGCATGTGATTATTTGGAGATGGTGGCGGAGAATGCACAAACATGGGACACAACTTCAGAGTTTGATAGAGGCGACTCCTCTTAGGCACAAACAACTCGTGGTGGCTTACATACTTTGAGGACCGATGATGCTATGGAAGCTTGGTTAGAAGCTATGCAAAAGAAGATCCAAGCCATGGAGTTGAGGGCGGTGAAGAGTGTAGCCATGGAGAAAAGTTGTGCTATTTGCGAGACTACGGGGCATGATACTTCAAATTGCCCCACCATTTCCACATTGAAGGAGATTTTGAGAGAACCTAATGCGGAGGCGAATCAAGTGTTTGGACAAAACTTCAACTCCAACACGTATAACCAAAGTTGGAATAATCATCCCAACGTGAGTTGGAGGCCTCAACAACCGCAACATCAAGGGCCTACACAACAATCTCATCAACCGTACAAGGCGCCCCCTTTCAATAGCAATTACCAAGGAGGTGGGTTCCAAAGGAAAAGAGAGGAAGGAAGTGAGACCCAAATGAACTCCATGAATGAGACGTTGCAACAACTCATCCAAGTGCAACAAGCCCAAAGCCAACAATTCCAACAATTTCAACAACTCCAACAAACTCAAAATCAACAAATGACGGAGCATTTGGCGAAGTTGACTGCAAGTCTAGAGAAGGGGAAGCTTCCATCCCAACCATTGCCCAACCCCAATATGAACTCTTCTTCATCGGCGGGGGGTTCAATGAAGCAATGCCAAGCGGTGATAAAGATCCACAAGTGGAGGAAGTGGGAGAGAAGGAACAAATACTGGACTTGGTGCTAGAGGAGGAGCAAAGTGAAGGCACAACAAAGAAGAATCCATCCAAGGAGCCCGAGCCTTATTCCAATCCGGTACCTTTCCCTCAAAGGCTCTCCCCACCATCCAAGGACAAGTATCAAGCAGAAATCAGGGAGATTTTTCAACGATGTCAAATTAATATTCCTTTACTTGATGCAATTAATCAAAGTCCCACATATGCTAAGTTTCTCAAGGATTTGTGCACGGTGAAGAGGAATTTGAATGTGAAGAAAAAAGCTTTCTTAACGGAGCAAGCGAGCTCCATTATGCAACACAACACTCCCCAAAAATGTAGAGACCCGGGATCCCCTACAATTGAATGCACCATAGGCACAAAGAGGATAGGGCAAGCACTTTTGGATTTGGGGTCGAGTGTTAACATATTGCCTTACCCGGTCTTTCTTCAACTAGGATTGGGTGAACTAAAAAGTACGCCGGTTGTTTTACAACTGGCGGATAGGAGTGTGAATATTCCACGGGGTTGTGTTGAGGATGTGCTTGTCCAAGTGGACAAATTTTATTACCCCGTTGACTTCATTGTCATTGACATTCAAGGACCCACATCGGGGAATCCCACCCCGATAATCCTAGGAAGACCATTTTTGGCCACTTGCAATGCATTGATTAATTGTAGGAGTGGCCAATTAAAAATCTCTTTTGGAAACATGACACTTGAACATAATATTTTCAATGCATGCAAATTGCCACCATGAGAGGGGGAATATGATGAAGTTAACATGGTTGATTTCTTAGCTTCGGAACCTATAGACTCATGTGTTGAAGATCATTTTGGTTCCGAATTTGATAATGCTTTAGATTTTCTTGACTCTTTTTGTGAGCATATTGATGAATCTTTTCTTGTGCAGAAGACACATGCGGGACCAAGCACTAAATGGGTTTCGAGATTCGAGACATTGCCTACGGACTCCCCACCTCAAATGCCATCATCTTCGGAGCATCCCAAATTGGATTTAAAGCCTCTTCCGGAATATTTGAAGTATGCCTACCTTGGAGAGAGTGAGACATTCCCGGTGGTAATAAATTCTAACCTCACATATAAGCAAGAACACGATTTATTGGAGGTGTTGAGAACACACAAAAAGGCTATAGATTGGACACTAGCGGATATCACGGGAATTAGCCCTTTAGTGTGCTCACATCACATTTATTTGGAAGAGGATTCAAAACCCTCGAGAGAGTTGCAACGTCGGCTTAACCCGATGTTGAAGGAGGTTGTAAAAAATGAACTTGTAAAATTGTTGGATGCAGGTATCATTTACCCGATATCGGATAGTAGATATGTGAGTCCCATCCAAATTGTGCCCAAAAAGTCCGGAATCACCGTCATTAGGGACAAGAATGATGAGTTGATCCCTACGCGAACCACCATCGGTTGGCGTATATGTGTAGATTATCGGAAGCTTAATGCCATGACCCGCAAGGACCATTTTCCTTTGCCATTCTTTGACCAAATTATAGAAAGGGTTGCGGGCCATGAATTTTATTGCTTTTTGGACGGGTATTCGGGCTACTACCAAGTAGAAATTGCCCCGGAGGACCAAGAGAAAACCACTTTCACTTGTCCCTTCGGCACAATTGCCTTTCGTAGGATGCCCTTTGTTTTGTGCAATGCACCCGCCACATTTCAACGATGCGTTCTAAGTATTTTTAGTGATATGGTTATAATTGTGGAGATTTTCATGGATGACTTTTCGGTTTTTGGAATCTCATTTGAGAGTTGTTTATCTAACCTTTCTTTGGTTTTGAGTAGATGCATTGAGAAGAACCTCCTCCTAAATTAGGAGAAATGCCACTTCATGGCTACGGAGGGGATGTTTCTTGGACATAAAGTCTCAAAGCAAGGAATGGAGGTAGACCGAGCTAAAGTGGAGATAATTGAAAAGCTACGGCTCCAAAAACATTGAAGGATGTGCGATCATTCCTAGGGCATGCGGGGTTCTATCGTCATTTCATCAAGGACTTTAGTGCCATCTCCCGACCCCTTTGCCATTTACTAACTCTTGATGCCGACTTTATTTGGACATGTGAGTGTCAATTTTCATTTGAATTATTGAAATGTTCGTTGACTACTTCTCCCATTTTGCAGGTACCGGATTGGAGCCTCCCATTCGAGATTATGTGTGATGCAAGCGATTTTGCCGTGGGAGCGGTGCTTGGTCAAAAGAGGAAGAAAGTACCATGTGTAATTTACTATGCGAGCAAAACCCTCAATGAAGCCCAAAAGAACTACACAACAACAGAGAAAGAATTGCTCGCCGTAGTGTTTGCTTTGGAGAAATTTAGGAGCTATATCTTAGGGTCACCCATTCTCATTTTTACGGATCATGCGGCCCTAAAGTATTTGCTTTCAAAGAAAGATGCTAAACCAAGTCTTATTAGATGGATATTGCTTTTGCAGGAGTTCCACGTCGTGATTAAGGATAAGAAGGGCATGGAAAACTTGGTGGTGGATCATTTGTCACGACTTACTTTCGGGAACGGGCCCGCCACCGCATTAATTCATGATGCATTTCCGGATGAGCAACTTTTTGCCGTGTCTTCCTTGCCATGGTACGCCGATATTGCAAACTATTTGGTTTCCGGTAAGGTTCCTCACTTTTGGTCGATTCGGGACATAAGGAGATTCAAACATGAGGTAAAATCATTCTTTTTCGATGATCCATACTTGTATAAATATTGTTCCGACCAAATTGTTAGAAGGTGTGTGCCAAATGACGAGTTTGCTAGTGTATTACATTGTTGTTATTGTGGTGCATGTGGGGGACACTTTTCCGCACATAAAACGGTGGCCAAAATTTTACAATGTGGATTTTATTGGCCCACCATGTTTAAGGACACATACACATATTGTAAATCTTGTGTGCCATGTCAAAAGTTAGGGGGAATAACAAAAAGAAACATGATGCCCTTAAACCCGATCTTAGAAATTGAAATTTTTTATTGTTGGGGCATAGATTTTATGGGGCCATTCCCCATTTCATTTGGGTACACATATATCTTGGTGGCCGTTGATTATGTAGCCAAATGGGTGGAGGCCATTGCATGTAGGAACAATGAGGGTGCTACCGTGCTAAAATTTCTCAAAGAAAATATTTTTGCACGTTTTGGAGTTCCTAAAGCTATTATTAGCGATGGTGGCTCTCATTTTTTAATAAACCATTCTCTAACTTGACGAAGAGGTTTCGGGTCACACACAAAATTTCCACACCTTACCACCCCCAAACCAATGGCCAAGCGGAATTGGCTAATAAAGAAATCAAAAATATCCTACAAAAAACGGTGAATCCTACACGCAAGGATTGGAGTGTCTGATTGCCGGAAACACTTTGGGCATATCGGACCGCTTACAAAACAATTTTAGGAATGTCTCCATATAGGATTGTTTATGGAAAACATTGCCATTTGCCCATGGAATTAGAGCACAAATCATTGTGGGCAATTAAACAATTTAATTCCATTTGTGACTCATCCAACAATTTTCGTAAATTACAGATTTGTGAATTGGAGGAGTTGCGGCGGGATGCATACGACAATGCCAAAATAGCCAAGGAGTGCATGAAATTTGAGCATGACAAGATGATTTTGAGGAGGGAATTTTTTCCGGGCCAAAGCGTGCTATTATACAACTCCCGGCTTCATCTCTTTCCAGGAAAGTTGAGATCTAGATGGTCCGGGCCGTTAGTGGTGAAACATGTCTACAATCATGGAGCGGTGACCTTGGTGAACAAAAAAAATGGGAGCGAGATCAAGGTCAATGGACAACGTTTGAAGCCTTACTTTGATTCATGGGCTAAGGAGCGGAACACCGAGGAACTTGAGGACCCGCCTTCGGGCGGCGACTAAATAAGTGTGTTTGTTCCAATTTTTGCTTCTACTACCCTTTCATCCATTGAGGACAATGCATATATTTAGTTGGGGGGAGGGTTGTAGGTTGTTGTAGGTTGTTTTAGGATGTTTAGGATGTATAGTTAGTTGTTTTGTACAAAAATTTTTGTGTGTGGAGACATCACTTTTGTCATCTCCAATATCTTGCGAGCTTAACATCGACTATCCTTGCTCATTTGCTAGCTTTGTGCTTGCTCCCTTACATGCTACATCTTCATGCATACATTTGGATTTAAATTCTATTTTGGTATCTGTAGGAATATGATGCCCTCAAGGCCATTTATTCCTGTGTGAATAGCACAAACATCTTGTTCGAAATAACAGTAAGCTGTTTGGTAATAATTTATCTAAGTCATATAGTAATGTAGTCAACATTAGATATCAACTTAGGTAAAGTCCTGAGACTTTATGCAAGGTCAAACGGATATCGAGATGAGTATCTCGATCATGGAGAAACGTTTGACCGTCTGTAGCATAAGTCTGAAATGGTTCGTGGTCGTAGATGTTTCGAGACAAGGATATCGAAACATCGGATAGACCATTGTGTCTTAGTCTTTACCGTTTAGCGGTGACGATGATCTCATGATCGCTTGACTTGGCGAAGTCGAAGACAAGACACAGGTGCTCATTAGAATGAGTTCACTGAACGATCCACTAGAGTTATCATATGGTTATATTGACCAATCTGTCAGTGATAACTCTGAGTGATGATAGGATAGTTGGTCTTTTGACTTGAGGTCATTTTTGACAAACCTGTGCGTGAACAGTGCCACTTAGATCAACTAACCTAGCTTCGAGGCAAGGCCTGTCGAAAGGTCTTTTGATTGGGTGTCACTTGAAACGTACGAGGCGAGTAATGATCAAGAGAGGATTCGTCTCTCCCGGTCAATGGGAGTTAGTGTCGTAGAGTTAGTTCGGTCTTTAGTAAAAACTCTGCGCAGAGTATGTTGGAAGAAGTCCAACATTTATTGACTAAAGATTGATAGAAACTAACCGGAGTCAAGTTATTGGGGTTGACAGTTTTGACCGGACCCCAGACTTGATCTACACGACATAGTTAAGACGAAAAGACTATAACTACGGAATTCATCACGGAAACAGTCAGGTGGTCCCGACAATACTCATGTCAATGAGTCAACCACATAATGATGATTCCTGAAGCAGGGACGCAACCACTGCTAGTGGTCACTGCCGTATAGGGCTTCGAGCCCAACCTGTTATAAGGGTCAGGCTGTAGGGTCTCACACAGAGTGCAACGCTTCGTCTAGTAATAGGTAGAAAATAGTTAGGGAAAATATTTGTATTTGATGCAAAAGAAGAGATAATTGCATTTGATGCAATATGGTAATTTAAGCTTAGATAGGGACTATTTTGCATTTGATGCAAAAGCGATTAAATGCGTATTAAATTATTTAATACAATATTTAATAAAATAAACGCAAGGAAAAGTTCACGGGTAAGACGGGAATGTCCCGGTCTAAACCCAGGTTCAAACGGCGTCCAAATCGGACGCCAAATGCTCAAGTTAGAGCCAAAACAGCCCAAAGCATCAGACCAAGTCAGGCCCAGGCAGAACAGGCTGCCTGGGCTAGCCCAGGCGCTGCCTGGGCTAGCCAGGCACAAGCCTGGGCTTAGCCCAGGCTCGGCCTGGGCAAGCCCAGGCTCGGCCTGGGCTAAGCCCAGGCCGCCTGGGCTCTGCCCAGGCGCGGGCCTGGGCGAGCCCAGGCGCGGGCCTGGGCGCGCCCAGGCGCGGCCTGGGCTCTGCCCAGGCTGTGTTGCGCGCGCAGATTGAGGCTGTGGGGCCCCTGGTGGGCCCCACACGCCTAGGGTTGCGAACCCTAGGCAGAATCATCTTGACGGCTGCAGTTTTGCGAAAATTGACTCTTGGGCTGATCTTTGGACGGTCAATTAGAGGGTCAAACGAACTCCGATTGACGAACGGTTTTTTCCTATGCGTTCACCATTGAACGCTTGTCGTATTGATAGGTTGTATCAATCCTGAAGATCAACGGTGAGTGAGTTAAAATTCACGAAAGTTTGCACTTTGTGAAGTGCAAACTAACTTGATTTTAACTAACCCAATTATTTAGTCCCACATCGGATTTTGAGAAATGGGGAGAGTCCGCCGCCTATATAAATAGGGGTCTCCCCCCTTTCTCAAAACTCGTCCCAAGCTCTAGATCTGAGCGGCTCTCGTAAATGTTGGAGCACGCTCGGATCTAAGCTTAAATAAATATTTCTCTTTCTCCCTAAATTTCTGCCTTACTCCTGCGGGCTCTAGCAAAGCCTCAAAGGAGTTCGGATTCTGGATCCGAAATCTTGGCGGAGGTTTCACTCGCGTGAAACTTTCTTCGGCGGTTGGTTGGCTCGGCGGCACGGGGATTGATCGCCTCGGGATGCGGAGCGGTTCGAGGAGCGGTTCGGGGAGCGGTTCAAGGAGCGGCTCGGCGTGGGACGGGAGCAGCTCGGAAGACGGCGCGGAACATCTCGCCTGCCCCAGGGCTGAGATTCCGGGTATGTGGTTAAAGTATTTTTAGCATTAGTTTAGTTTAATCGCAGTAGGCTAGATCCGTCTTGGGATGGTCAGACCCATCCCAAGTCGGCATAGATCTTGGCATAGGGTCTTGGACCTTAGGGCCAAGTTAAAATTGTTTTAACTTGCATGTTAATTAGTTAACATAGTTTTTCTTCCGCTGCTATAATTTTTGTGTCTATGTTCCGTCCGACTTAGGACCGGACTAGAATTTTTGTGCCCTAAGGGAACCCCCAATTCCCAACAGTGGTATCAGAGCCTAGATTTGCGTAGCGATCTAGGTACTGCGATTTGATTAAACATGTTAATGCTTTTAAATACTTTCAAAAGTTTTTAAAGTTATGAGATAATATTTTAAAAATGTTTTAGATGTTCAAAAAATCTTTTTGATAAATTTTGAACATGGAAATTTTTTAAAATGACATTTTAAAATTTATGTGATAATTTTTAAAACCAATTTTAAATCTTTTAAAATTTATGCGATAAGTTTAAATTGCCTAAAATTTTTATTTGATAAATTTTTAAGCTTGAAAGTTTTTAAAATGATGTTTTAATTTTATGAGATAATTTTAAAACTGATTTTAAAGATTAAAATTTTTATGCGATAAATTTTTTTTAAGTAGCATGCAAATTTATGATTTTAAAATTAAGTTTTTATGAGATAAAAATAAAATAATTTCAAAATCATATTTTAAATTTAATTGTTAAATTTATGTTTGCATGCAAAAATTGTTTATGCGATAAACTTAGTATATTTAAATGTTAAACTATCTTTATGCGATAAATTAGTGTAGCTTTATTTTAATGGCTTGTTTATCTTGTCCCTTATTTGATAACACAAGACAACCCTTTAGGTTAGCCATTAAAAATGATTAAAATTTATTACTTAAATTTTAATGACATGCTATGTTTTAATAAATCATTAACAACAATATTAAGACCTAATTCCTGATTAGGGTAGTCCTTTAAATGATTTTTAAATTCTAATTGTTATAATTAATTTTCATTAAAGGACTTCGCTTCTAGCGTTGTTAATAAAATTTATTAAAATCCTAATAACGATTAGGGTAGCACGTGAACCTTATAGTTGATAAGGACCTTAATAAAAGTTATTAAACAAATCCTAAAAATTTTGAATTTAAGGATTCAACTAGTTGATAGGATTAATTAGTTGTTAATAAAAGCTGTTTAGTCTATGGCATACATACAAAAATGACAAGCTTCATTCAATGGACCATGATCCAGTCAATGTGCTTGGCTAAGAGTTCTGGGTCAACCCTTGCTAGTCCAAGGGGTAGTGATCCTGGCTTAGTCAATTCCCTGGCTGTGTTCCGCTGGACCGCAATGTCGCGAATCATGATTGTATGACACCCTGGACTATATCTAAGTCAAATACGTTAATGATCTTTTTCAAGATTAGCCGTAGCCCTCCTTGTTTTAGGGGTTAGCAACTATAGGGCCCGTGTTATAGTTGTTGAGATACACTCAAGCTGTGACATGGCAACCCTGTAGAAACCAACTCCTTAAATACATAAGATGAAATCTTGACTAACCCTAACCGTCGTCTCGTACCCCGAGCGCCGGCGTAAGTTAAGTCAACGATGTAGTCTGACTTGATGTAAGTCTAAGACCTGACCCAAACCGACGTGTCGTGCATACACCGAGCTGAGGGGCAAGTCAGGCTAGACATGAAAACAAGGGTCCGACTAGACTAGACATGGTGATTTAGATGAGCACACTCATGATCACGAATGGCTAGGGGCAAAAACCGATTAAGAGAGTCATATCCAATATGGTCGATGAAGAGTCATCTTCCGATCGCAGAGTCAATCAACTTGTTGAGCTACACTCAAGGTTGTTTAGACTCAAGGTGATTGGAACTCTTACCCATTAATTTTAATTCGATTAAATCGTTCGTTATTAAGCCTTAAAACGATCGTAAAAATAGTGGGAGGATATAGATAGATAAAAGCCAATCTACCTATATTTAATATTGAACATATGCTAAAACTAGGGCAAGACTATGTTTACCGAAAGAATCAATTTATAATATTCAAATTAGTTAACTGGTCAAACAGGTTGATAAATTGAATATCAAAGTTAAATTCTAGTTGATAGAATTAAACTATATTCTCGTTGACAAATTAAATGACCTTCTAAAAGAACAGACTTAAGAAATATGATTTCATTAAGTTCTGTGTCCAACAAATAAATTAACGCTACATGTCACTCGTCTCTATATGAGGCAGCTTGAACATATAGGACATTCAAAGTATGTTTCTCCCTACAACTTGTCGAGCTACCCTCAAGGTTGTATGGACAAACAATTTTGATCCGCAAAGTTCGAAAATTCGATCAAACCGTTTGACTCGAATACGAGTGCATGAGCGGTGCAAGACTATGTATCCCAACCGGATCTTGAGACTAGCAACTTCTTGAGCTACACTCAAGATTGCAAAGCTCAAGCGTTTGGATACATAAGTTGCTTGCATAGCTATTTATTTATGTTGATATCTAAATATGATTTAGAAAAGGAAGAAGGCACTTCGGAAAGTCAATTGAGAAAGTTAGTTTAATTTATCATTAGTACAGGCATAAGTAGGAGGAAATGAAAACGTGACATATTTTCATGTCACATTTCGGAATAAGTTGTTATACAAAAGACGTTTAACGCATTTTGACGAATGTCGTCACATTGCTTCTGAAGTGATGTTTTGTGTTAAGTAACTTGTAAATAACTATATATATATTAAATGTTAATATATAAATACACAAGATAGTAGCGAACTTATATGGTAAAATTAGACTAGGCCGTATCAAGAGATTAAGCTTCACAAGTCACATAAAGAGGGGTCTGACCTCTCGTATTATGAAGTCTACGGACACTTGTGAGTCTTAGCCTCTTAGATACTATGGCCGAAACCCATCTGTGAGACAGTGGGAGAATGAGTTGTCGAACTCAGTCTCGTACATACTGATGTACCCGAGTCTACTTTTAACAAAATAAGTTATTCGTATATTTTATTAAGACACGTGTTCTTGATGAAACGCAAGTCTGATAAAATAAAGAACGAAATGACTAAAGTATTTAAACTGATTCAATTAGATCGAATGGTCAAATACTTAGCTACATAAAATCTTGTGTAATTAAAAGAAAATGTGATTTTCTCTCAGATCAAGTCTGTTAACACATCGGTGTGTTAAAAGGTATGAATCACACTTAATTAGATTTAGTGTGATCCATTGTAAGTGACTCTGAGTTAAGTCCTCCCTCTGGGTTAAGTCCCAAATAGTAATGCCTAGGTTTTGATAAAGTTCTATGAGAACATTATCAATAAGATATTCATTAAATCAATCATGAGGAAGTTGTATATTTACTCGAATTTCGTAAGACGAAAAAGTCGAGTTAAGACATCATAACTGATGATGACTTAGTCAACTTCCGGGATAAAATTCGGAGTAGTAACTCCGATTTAAAACTTGATGCAGGTCCGTGTGCGTAAATAAATTTGAGAATTTAGTCTACGTGCCCAAGGAAAATGTTTCCTCACTTTCCGCAAGTAAATCTTTAAGTTAAAAGATTGGTGCAGAAAGGAAAATAGTGAAGTACAATCTTGTTGGACGAGAACGGTTTTCATCCTAATTTCTTTAAAACGAATTATGATGAAACCAGTTTCGCCAACAAGATGTGTACAGATCTACTCGGACCAAAGCCGATGTAAAACGCTTAAGTTGACCATGAAAATTGGAGCATTCACTTATAAGTTCGTTTTTCTAAATATGATTTAGACAGACCAACTTATATGAATTAGCCAGATAGTTTTCAAGGTCAGTGGGAGCGTATAAATTACATGCGAATCATCAAAAGGATGGAACATATATTTTGATTAAGTAATCAAAAGGTTTGATACTTTATCAGAAATAAATATGAGCCATTTGTAATGACAAATTACTAATTTAAAATTATTATCGTAAGGTACGATGAACTGGATAAGATCCAGGGAAATAAAATATTATAGATTCCGACAGACCAAATGAATTATTTGAATGAGATTCAAATGGTTGGTCTAACATAAACATAGAAACCCCTTAAGTCTATAGTGTAGACGGTTTAGCAGATCCACTCACGAAGTCTCTACCACATGAAGTCGGGAAAACTTATGTGTAAAAACGGTATAAGATACCGAGATAAATGGGCCTGAGTGCAAGTGGGAGATGTAGGAATATGATGCCCTCAAGGCCATTTATTCCTGTGTGAATAGCACAAACATCTTGTTCGAAATAACAGTAAGCTGTTTGGTAATAATTTATCTAAGTCATATAGTAATGTAGTCAACATTAGATATCAACTTAGGTAAAGTCCTGAGACTTTATGCAAGGTCAAACGGATATCGAGATGAGTATCTCGATCATGGAGAAACGTTTGACCGTCTGTAGCATAAGTCTGAAATGGTTCGTGGTCGTAGATTTTTCGAGACAAGGATATCGAAACATCGGATAGACCATTGTGTCTTAGTCTTTACCGTTTAGCGGTGGCGATGATCTCATGATCGCTTGACTTGGCGAAGTCGAAGACAAGACACAGGTGCTCATTAGAATGAGTTCACTGAACGATCCACTAGAGTTATCATATGGTTATATTGACCAATCTGTCAGTGATAACTCTGAGTGATGATAGGATAGTTGGTCTTTTGACTTGAGGTCATTTTTGACAAACCTGTGCGTGAACGGTGCCACTTAGATCAACTAACCTAGCTTCGAGGCAAGGCCTGTCGAAAGGTCTTTTGATTGGGTGTCACTTGAAACGTACGAGGCGAGTAATGACCAAGAGAGGATTCGTCTCTCCCGGTCAATGGGAGTTAGTGTCGTAGAGTTAGTTCGGTCTTTAGTAAAAACTCTGCGCAGAGTATGTTGGAAGAAGTCCAACATTTATTGACTAAAGATTGGAGTCAACCACATAGTGACGCAACCACTGCTAGTCTTAGATAGGGACTATTTTGCATTTGATGCAAAAGCGATTAAATGCGTATTAAATTGTTTAATACAATATTTAATAAAATAAACGCAAGGAAAAGTTCACGGGTAAGACGGGAATGTCCCGGTCTAAACCCAGGTTCGAACGGCGTCCAAATCGGACGCCAAATGCTCAAGTTAGAGCCAAAACAGCCCAAAGCATCAGACCAAGTCAGGCCCAGGCAGAACAGGCTGCCTGGGCTAGCCCAGGCGCTGCCTGGGCTTAGCCCAGGCTCGGCCTGGGCAAGCCCAGGCGCGCCTGGGCTCTGCCCAGGCGCGGGCCTGGGCGCGCCCAGGCGCCTGGGCGAGCCCAGGCGCGGCCTGGGCTCTGCCCAGGCTGTGTTGCGCGCACAGATTGAGGCTGTGGGGCCCCTGGTGGGCCCCACATGCCTAGGGTTGCGAACCCTAGGCAGAATCATCTTGACGGCTGCAGTTTTGCGAAAATTGACTCTTGTGCTTGTCGTATTGATAGGTTGTATCAATCCTGAAGCTCAACGGTGAGTGAGTTAAAATTCACGAAAGTTTGCACTTTGTGAAGTGCAAACTAACTTGATTTTAACTAACCCAATTATTTAGTCCCACATCGGATTTTGAGAAATGGGGAGAGTCCGCCGCCTATATAAATAGGGGTCTCCCCCCTTTCTCAAAACTCGTCCCAGGCTCTAGATCTGAGCGGCTCTCGTAAATGTTGGAGCACGCTCGGATCTAAGCTTAAATAAATATTTCTCTTTCTCCCTAAATTTCTGCCTTACTCCTGCGGGCTCTAGCAAAGCCTCAAAGGAGTTCGGATTCTGGATCCGAAATCTTGGCGGAGGTTTCACTCACGTGAAACTTTCTTCGGCGGTTGGTTGGCTCGGCGGCACGGGGATTGATCGCCTCGGGATGCGGAGCGGTTCGAGGAGCGGTTCGGGGAGCGGTTCAAGGAGCGGCTCGGCGTGGGACGGGAGCAGCTCGGAAGACGGCGCGGAACATCTCGCCTGCCCCAGGGCTGAGATTCCGGGTATGTGGTTAAAGTATTTTTAGCATTAGTTTAGTTTAATCGCAGTAGGCTAGATCCGTCTTGGGATGGTCAGACCCATCCCAAGTCGGCATAGATCTTGGCATAGGGTCTTGGACCTTAGGGCCAAGTTAAAATTGTTTTAACTTGCATGTTAATTAGTTAACATAGTTTTTCTTCCGCTGCTATAATTTTTGTGTCTATGTTCCGTCCGACTTAGGACCGGACTAGAATTTTTGTGCCCTAAGGGAACCCCCAATTCCCAACAGTATCAACTTATGGATATTTGATTGGCGTGTTTTAACTTCTTTTCCAATTTGGATTCAAATGCTAATATACCATGAATGAGACTATTTCATATGTCGTGATGCTCTATTTGAAACAATTTGGGAAAAGTTTGGTGTAAGAAATTTCATGTTGTGATGAATGATGTAGTTTTTGATTGGATAGGAGATGGCCAATTTGTTATGCTTTGTTTTTCTTCTAAGGAATGGGTGGATGAATTGCTTGTTTGTGTTGGAATGAGAGAAAGAGAGCTATAATATAAGTGAATTGTCTTTCTAATCAAGTTTAGTAGCCGGTGCCCCACGAAACATTGGGGAGAACGCCAAAGACGAGATTTAGAAATCATTCCATCTATTTGCCTATATTGCGTTATCGCGTGTATGCAAAAAAAACAAAAAAAAAGAAAAGAAAAGGTGCATCGTTGCTCTAGTCTTGTCAAGTAGTTGGTGCCCCACGAAACATTGGGGAGGACACGAAAGAGAAGATTTAGGGAAGTGCACAAAAACATAAAAAAAGTAGAACAGAAAAGAAAAAAAAAGAGTATGAATAATTGAGTGAATAACCAACATGAATATTGCAATCTCATTCCTCCACAACTTAGATGAAATTTCTTTTGTATTGGCCATTTCCTTGAAGATTGGTATTCATGACATCGTGATATTTCTCGACATATGTGATACGGTGCTTATTACCTTACTTTTCTTTGAATTGGATTGAGGAGAGTGTCATTTATTATTTACTCTCATACATTGGTTATATTGACTTTGAATTCAATTGGAAATAACATTTGGGGTATGCCATGAGAATATTGTGAGTTTGATGCACGTTTTCATTTTAATTCGAATGTATCGCTTGTTTTGCTAGGGACTAGCAAATAGCTAGTTGGGGGTGTGATTCGGGTTTTAAATTGCTTATGTTCCCCCCATTTCTGGGTATTTTATGTGTATATCATATTAATTTTGGGCGTTGTTACGTGCGTTTTTGTGATATCATGGATTATTAACGCCTAATCTCTTTTTATACATAAAATACGATTTCTAATGACTAATATTAGATCCTCTTATTTTTCAGGTACTCCTAGAAATTTTCCAGATTTTCTGGAATTTTTCCAGGATTTTTTTGGTGCTTGTGGCTATTTTTGGTGAATTATTGGAGCAATGGGGGAATTTGTGGAAATTATTAAATCGAAAAAACAAAAAAAAGGGCTTATTGGGCCTTGCGGGCCGCTGCTGTTTCTTATAAGAAGAAGAAGAAAAAAAGGAAAAGAAGCCCACGTGCGGGCCGGCCCGCTTCGGGCCGTTGTCTTTGTATATTAAAAAAAAGTCAAAAAGTCAAAGCGGCCCACTCAGCAGCGGGCCGCTGCTGTAAAAATTAAAAAAAAGTAGAAGCGCGCGCAGCGGAGCGGGGGGGCACGTGAGCAGCGCGTGCCCCCAATTTTGTGGAGCGGGCGCCCATTTACGAAAATGGCTGGGGGGCCCCATTTGCCATTTGGGTGAAGGGAAAAACCCGAAAATGAGTAGGGGCTGTTTTAAATTGTGTTCTGTTTTTCTTGGACAGAAGTTGGGTTTTTGGCTACTAGTTTTTTTCCAGCAGTTGGTTTTTGGTTGCTCTTGGGTTTTCTCCTCAAAAAGAAGGATATGGCTTAAAAAAAAGCTTGGATATTGTTGAAAGCTCAAAGGAGAAGATCAAAGAGGAAGCTTGGGATCTTCTCATAAGGGGGTTTCTTTGCCTTCAAGCTTATATTTTTCCTTTCTCTTGTTGAATTTTGTTACTTGTAAGAACTATTGGATGTTGATTTTGAAATCAAAGATGTTGGCTTTGTTTATCATGAGTGGCTAATCATATTGTGTGTGTTTATGGTGGATGGATGTATGTTG
The DNA here is from genome assembly GCA_030789695.1 of Scilla litardierei. Lineage (NCBI taxonomy): Eukaryota > Viridiplantae > Streptophyta > Magnoliopsida > Asparagales > Asparagaceae > Scilla > Scilla litardierei. The sequence goes on from CM061133.1 coordinate 219,684,483, forward strand.
GGCTTATATATTTCATTTCTAGCTTGATTTTAACCTCTTCTATGTGGATGAAACATTGAGTTAGGGTTTTATATTGGAACCCCAGTGGAAAATCCAAAGAGAGGCTCATCCTAGTGGACCCTCTCTATTGTGCTAATTGTTGATTTTTTCTCATATGTTTCATTCATTACTTTTCGCACCCAATGTGTTCGATGAAATGCCAAATTATCCGATCGCTCTCTCCTTAGTCGGATGAGGGATCGTAGTGATTTGAAATGAATTTATAAGCCCGACTACGCCATGAAACCATGAACACTCACACTTCTCATCTTTGCTTGCTTTCTCACATTTTTCTTTATTTGCATGCTTAACGGTAGTTTGTCCTAAAAATTCCCTCAACCAATTCTCACATCCAAAGGGTGGTATTTCTCGCACCGCTTAAGCTAATTGTGACCGTTGTTGATTGTAAGCAAGTTGTCCCCGTGTTCGACCCTAGGCTCACTAGGATTATTACTACTTGGCGACCTCCTACACTTGGGAGTTAGCGTGCAATCTTTTGTTCACACCAGTGATTCAGTTTGAATGGTTTGAAAAACCTATAAAAGAAGCCTCTATTGTTTCATTGAGAGGCTAGACACTTTGATTATCTCTTGCTCAAACATTCAAGCTTTCTTTTAAAGATCAAAGCTCTCAAAATCCAAAGCCCTAGAATTCCTATCTTTCATCTCTTGCTCTCCAACCTAGAACCAAAGAGAAATCTTCTAGGCATTTGGTGCAATTAAGAGAAAGGGCTTTCCTCTCTTCCTAGAGAGTCTTTCAACACACAACACACTTCTCCTTCAAGTTCTACTTCAAGGCATAGGTGATTATACATGTTGCTTAATTTCATATTTCATAACTTTAGTTATTTGATTTACTCTCGGTTTGTAAGAGTGGTTTGCTTGCTCCCAAGTTGTGGGTGTCAAGGTCAATCGATTGTATTTCGATTTCACTTGTAGCAAGTAGGTTTTAAGGAAACCTCAAGTTAGGGTTCTAACTTGAGTACCCGGTTGTTAACCGGATGGAAGGAACGTAGGATTACCAGGAACAAGTTGGGAAGTGACTTGGGTAATCCGAACCCTTGAAACATCCTTGCGTTTGCATTTGTTTCATTTTGGGTTTACTTCTATTCCGCACTATTTGTTGGTTAGGATTTTAATTTGGTGTAACTATCTTTTTAAATTACATAAACACTATTCAACCCCCTTCTAGTGTTTTTATCATAGCCAGGGACCTTACAACTGGTATCGGAGCGCTGGTTTATAGCTATGGCATCCAACAAAAACAATGTTCCTCCACCGTCTTCATACAACAATCACGATCGTGATGGCATCCATGGTTTTCGAAGGACAATCAATGGTGCATCCTCCGCGTTTCAATGGCACAAACTTCGGCTATTGGAAATGCCGGATGGAGACGTTCCTAATGAGTGCTTCCCTTTGGAGAACCCTCCACAAGGAATACATCGAGCCCACCGAAGAGGATTTCGAAAAATGGACGTCTTCCGAGAAATCCGCCGAAGTCAACAACGCAAAGGCAATGAACGCTCTTCATTGTGCATTGGACCCAGATGAGTTCAACAAGATATACACATGTAAGAGTGCATATCAAATTTGGAACCATCTCGTCGTTACCCATGAGGGAACGAACAAGGTAAAACTTTCTAAACTCTATGTTGCCGTGCAAAATTTTGATATGTTTCATATGCAGGAAAATGAAAGCATAGCATTGATGTACGGACGTTTTATCGATATCACTAATGAACTGGAAGCTCTTGGATAAGTCTATTTCCAACAAGATAAGGTAAGGAAGATCATAATGGGAATGACCTCCAAGTGGAAAAGAAGAGCTATCGCCATCGAGGAGGTCAATGACTTGAAGACTTACACAGTTGTGAACCTTATCGGCACTCTCATGTCTTACGAAGTAAGACGGGAGAACCGATTAAAGATTTGAGCTATGATGAACCCTTCAGAGGCTAAGAAGAAAGCTTTGGCATTCAAAGCCAATCCCTCATCCTCCGATAGTGAAGAATCAGAAAATGAGATGGACTTGGATGAAATGGCTCAAATGGCGAAGAAGTTCCAACGCTTCTTTCGCAAAGGTAAATTTTCCTCTAAGAATGAATTTGATTCTACTAATAACACTTCCTCTCTTTGCTTTAAGTGTAATAAGCTAGGGCACATCAAGAAGGATTGCCCAATGCTACGAAATAAAGAGAAGTGGAAGGCTCCGAAGTACCACAAGTCCGACAAGAATAAGAAAGATAAGAAGAAAGGACTAGTCGGTACATTTGATGACTCAAGTGGAGACTCATCAAGCGAATCTGATGATGAGAAGGGTGAAAGTGCCCACATGTGTTTTATGGCCCGGGAAGATTCACTCTTCGATGAAAGTGATTCCGACATGGATGAAACCGAGGTAACTATGGATGAATTGCGTATTGCTAATGAAGAATTATTTGCTAAGTATCAATATTTAATGCTTAGATATACTAGTTTAATGAAATTGAATGTTAGCAATCCATCCATTCCATGCATTATCAACAATGACACCATTGTTGATACATTAACCCTTGAGAAAGCGAATTTAGCTTCTCAAAATGTCACTTTGAGAAATGAGATGAATACCCTCAAATCTCAACTAGATCAAACACATCCTAAGGATAACAGTGATCTAATTTCACATCACACACAATTGGGTTTAGAGAATGATTCTCTTAAAACCCAAGTGCAAGAGCTCAAAGCACGGGTGTCCACCTTGGATACCAATATTTCTTCTCTTAAGGAGAAATATGAGCTCATATACTCCCGTATTATGAGATTTAATAAGGGGAAAGGACAACTGGATGATTTGTTGAGTATTGGTGTTTCATACCAATCTTATTTTGACGATGATCAAAACATTATGTTGTTGCTAATGAATCTCATGTTTTAGTCTCTCAGTTTATTTCAAGGATATCTTTCTTGGAGACTAATCACTTGGTGTAAGGATGGACATCATGTGAAGAAGGGCCAAAGTTTGGACTCAAGGAGTGCCAAAGCTTGGAGATGGTGGAGAGCAATCAAGGCATCAAGATTGAAGACGTAGACTCTAAGGAAAGCATTGTAATCCATGTAATTTACTTTATTGCTTTCTCTCTCTTTTGAGTTTAGGGTTAATGTAATGCCTTGTTAGATGGTTTGCTCATTCATGCATATGCATTTAACCATCTTAGTGAACCTTAGGATTATCATAGAATCCAACCCAATAGGTTCACTCTGTCCAAAGACTCATTTGGAGTCTCTGGCTTTCCATCAGTCGCCTGATGAGGGAAACACAGTCGACTGGGTGATTTCCAGTCGCATGTAGATCCTTCTACAGTCGCCTGATATGCACAACTCAAGTCAACATTTCAATTGACTCAAACTTGAGCTTTACGCACAGTCGTCTGTCGATCTGTTTACAGTCGTTTATATACTGACAGTCGCCTGGGAATTGGCCAACAGTCGCCTGTCTAGCGTAAGTGCAATCACTGCATCTCTCTGTCTTATCTCCATATTTTACAGTAGTCGACTGATGAAGAATATACAGTCGCCTGACTATTTGACAGTCGATTGTAGTATTAACATCAGTCGCCTGTACGAAGAATTGGAGAAAGAGTGCAGCTCTCTGTTTCGATCCATCTCCTACAGTAGTCGTCCGCTGAAGGATTAACAGGCCCCTGTCCTGTTTGTCAGTCGACTGTATTGTCTTCTTCAGTCGACTGTCCTGGCTCAGATTATAGCCGTTGGATATTTTCTAGCCGTTGATCAGTCGACTGTCTTATGATCATCAGTCGACTGTTCCTGTCGTTTTCACCCAGTTTCTAGCCGTTGCAGATCTATTCATTTGGCTGTTTCTTTGGGTTTTTGGGCTTGATATAGGATTCATATATATATGAGTGTGCTGCCATCACTTGAGAACCCTTGACAACACATGATAACTCTTGACTCTATAGAAAATCTCAAGAGATCAATAAGCTACTCTCAAGCTCCCTCATTTCCCTCTATTGAGCATTCATCTCGCTTCATGCATTGAAGTCCAGCTCAAGGGAACTCATCCAAGTGCTCTCAAGCATATTCCAACACTTGGAGATCCTCTTCCATGCCTTGCATTCATTCATGAGTAATCATCTCAAGGCATAGGTAAGAGTATTTACTTTACTTGGTGTAATTTATTTTCCTATTTCTCTTTGTGGGATTATGATACTCTCTTTGTGGGAGTTTCTCTCTTTGTGAGAGGTTGTCTCTTTGTGGGACTAGGGAATTCTCTTTGTGGGAATTAACTCTTTTTGTGGGAGTTCTAGTGTCCTAGTGTAGGGCTAACTCTAATTCTCTGAGTGGGAGTTAGTGATTCTCTGTGTGGGAGTCTTGATCCTTGTGTAGGATTGGTTGGGTCCTTGTGTCGGGCATAAATCCTCTTTGTGGGGGTATCTCCTTGTGAGATTTGTATTCACTTCTCTGTGTGGGAATATAGTGAATATTGGTGTGGCTGGATGTACCCAAGTTTGGGGAACCAGGGTAAAACTTTGTGTTTGCGTTTGGATTGATTGTGCCTTTTAATTCCTCTTGCATTTATAATTCCGCATTTGCAAGTTAAATTTTAATTGGACAATTTTATTGCCATTACACTATTCACCCCCCCTCTAGTGTGTGTTGTTAGTATTGCAATGGTTAGACGATCCCTACAATTGGTATCAGAGTAAGGTTAAAGCATACTGCAACGATGGCATTCAACGCCTCATCCGCGTCTCATGAAGAAGGTCACTCAACCGTTCGACCCCCGCTCTTCAACGGAACCAACTACCCAAGTTGGAAGATCAGAATGATGATCTACTTGGAGGGTCAACACCTATGGGACATCACGGAGGTGCCATTTGAGAAGCCCACTACTCCTGTGGCTTCAAGGACAAAGGTGGAGAAGGACTCGATCAAGTTTAATGCGAGAGCTATGAATGCATTACATTGCGCTCTCTCAGCTAATGAGTTCAACCGCATCTCCATGTGCAAAACGACAAATGATATTTGGCACACCCTGGAGATTTGTCATGAAGGGACAACGAAGGTAAAGAAATCTAAACAAACCATGTTTAGATCTAAATATGAAATGTTTAAGATGCAGGAAGGCGAAAGCATTTCAGAAATGTTCACAAGGTTCACCGATATCGTGAACGCTTTGGAGGGACTCGGGAAGACGATTTCCCAAGAGGATCATGTAGAGAAGATCCTAGACTCTCTCACACCTCGTTGGGAGTCAAAGGCCAACGGAATTTTGGAGTCATATGACACGTCCGAATACACCGTTGAGGAGTGCATTGGAAATCTCATGGCGTATGAAGTAAAGCTTCAACACAAGAAGGAGATTCAACCAACAAAGACCGAGAAGCAAAAGGGGGTTGCATTCCATGCCAAGGAGGAGCCAATAAAGTGGAGGAGGAAATTCCATCGAGAAGCTCCTAGTGAAGAAGATGAGCAAGAAGATGCAAGTGGAGAAGAAATTGAGGAGCTTACCGAGCAATTCAAAGCATTCCTTAAATGCAAGCAAGGTAAGTCTTTGTCAAAGTTTGCCTCGATGTCTAACAAGGTTCCTACTTGTTATACTTGCAGTGGAAAAGGTCACTTGTCCACCGAATGCCCTTCCAAACCCAACAAAGAAACCTACAAGGGTAAAGGGAAGAAGCATTGGAAAGGAAGGTCCAAGTCCAAGAATCAATAGAAGAGACTTGTTGGGACCTTTGATGATTCGAGTGAGGACACTTCGAGTAACGAAGAAGAGGATACAAAGGAGGATGCTCGCGCATGCTTTGTAGCCATTGATGGTCCTACGCCAATCCCCTCCGGATTAAATGAAGAAGAGATGGATGCTTGGCTTGACGCATACAATTCCTATGAGGATTCATGCCTCATGGCTACGGAGGAGAAGTCATCATCAAGCTCTAACAAGGACGATGATGATGTTGTTGAGATCGAGGAGGAAAAGATCTCATACGAGGAGCTCAAGATCAATTTTGACTTGGTCTCCAAAAAGGCTAGTAAGTGCATCAACTCTTACAATAGATTAAAAGCAAAATATAAGATTGCTAAGAGTAGATTGCATGAACTAGATATTACAAGTGTAATTCATGATGAAAATCATGTTTATGACACTTGTGAGAGAGACACACTTCTCTCTCAAGTTAAGGAATTGAGCCTTTCTAATGAAAAACTCATTGCTCAAAACCTTAGCTTAGATGCTCACATTCAACAACTTACGTTGAAATGTGAATATGAATCCCGTAAGCTCATAAGCTTTGTGTATTCTAGGGATTCACTCCACGATTTGTTGGAAAAACAACATCCGACAAATCATAGTGGAGGTTTGGGTTATATTCAAAATGTGGTTCCCAAACCCACCTCTAATTCCTCTTTTGGTGCAAATTCAAGAAATATTGCTAAAGCACCAAAGAAGAATCACCATGCTTTCTTGTACAACAAGAACACCAACAAGAAGCACGTAGATCACAAGGTAATGAGGAAGAATGAAAAATCTTCATTTTTTTCTAAGAAGCAAAATCTTCATTCTTTGCATGCTAAGAAATTTGTTTCTACACCTAAGCATGCCACATCCTTCCCTCTTGCAAAGGCAAAACCCTTGCCTAGGAAATCCTTGAGATTATGGACTCCCACTAAAGTTAATGTGCAAGAGAGAGATAGTTACATCAACACTCTAGTTAGGGATGTGATCACCTCGTGTGATTACGTTAGGAAATCAAACTCCTCTTGGGTTTGGTTACCTAATGTTTAGGTTCCCCACAAACATTTGCATATTACATGGGTATTGTGCTTAATGCTATATTTTTGCATACACATTGGTTGTGTGTGTGTTTTATGATTTTTGAAAATACTTTCAATTGTATGAATTTTTCATGAAAATGGGAATCTTGGGGTTTATTGACATGCATGCATTTTTTATCCATGTGTATGTCAATGTGGGAGTTAATATATTATATGTTTAAATTATTTTAAGATATATTTTAACTCTCATTTCGGAGGTTATTTGATATCATTATTTACATTTGGTTATTTTGGGTCTCAAACTAAACCTCTTGTTTATTGCCAACTTGTTTCATGTCTCATTGTTTTTGGCAATATCCTTGTGTATCACTGAAGCTTGATGTATTCCATATCTATTGCTTTGATACACTTTTAGCCCATGGCTCCATTAATTAATTGGTATTAGATCCTAGAAGTCAAAAGTTGACCATTTCTATGCTCTAGGGGGAGCATGGGATAGTGAATTGATACCCACTAAATTTCTAAATTTGGTATCATACATATCTTTCGTTCTTGCATATTGTCACATCTTGGTTAAGATGACAAAGGGGGATATTTTTTGATGTCCACCTTTTTGACGATGTCAAGGGGGAGAGATATATGCATTATGTGATCATATCTATAGAGGGAGAGATATATATACATATGCATATGTGGAGAGATATCTCTATATGGAGAGATATATGGGATTAGATAAACCATTCATGTTTGCATGCTTTTATTCTTTGCAATTGGTTTATGTAATCCATGCCTATTATATGTCACCATGTTTCTATTGGTATTATGAGTATTTACCTTTGTGTAGCTCATTATGTCATTGGTGCATATAAGTAGGGGGAGATCATTAGCATTGTGCTTTAATTTTTTTATGATTTACATAATGTGTGTCATCATCAAAAAGGGGGAGATTGTTGAGTATTGGCGTTTCATACCAATCTTATTTTGATGATGATCACAACATTATGTTGTTGCTAATTAATCTCATGTTTTAGTCTCTCAGTTTATTTCAAGGATATCTTTCTTGGAGACTAATCACTTGGTGTAAGGATGAACATCATGTGAAGAAGGGCCAAAGTTTGGACTCAAGGAGTGCCAAAGCTTGGAGATGGTGGAGAGCAATCAAGGCATCAAGATTGAAGACTTAGACTCTAAGGAAAGCATTGTAATCCATGTAATTTACTTTATTGCTTTCTCTCTCTTTTGAGTCTAGGGTTAATGTAATGCCTTGTTAGATGGTTTGCTCATTCATGCATATGTATTTAACCATCTTAGTGAACCTTAGGATTATCATAGAATCCAACCCAATAGGTTCACTCGGTCCAAAGACTCATTTGGAGTCTCTGGCTTTCCATCAGTCGCCTGATGAGGGAAACACAGTCGACTAGGTGATTTCCAGTCGCCTGTAGATCCTTCTACAGTCGCCTGATATGCACAGCTCAAGTCAACATTTCAATTGACTCAAACTTGAGCTTTACGCACAGTCGTCTGTCGATCTGTTTATAGTCGTCTGTATACTTACAGTCGCCTGGGAATTGGCCAACAGTCGCATGTCTAGCGTAAGTGCAATCACTGCATCTCTCTGTCTTCTCTCCATATTTTACAGTAGTCGACTGATGAAGAATATACAGTCGCCTGACTATTTGACAGTCGACTGTAGTATTAACATCAGTCGCCTGTGCGAAGAATTGGAGAAAGAGTGCAGCCCGCTGTTTCGATCCATCCCCTGCAGCAGTCGTCTGCTGAAGGATTAACAGGCCCCTGTCCTGTTTGTCAGTCGACTGTATTGTCTTCTTCAGTCGACTGTCCTGGCTCAGATTATAGCCGTTGGATATTTTCTAGCCGTTGATCAGTCGACTGTCTTATGATCATCAGTCGACTGTTCCTGTCATTTTCACCCAGTTTCTAGCCATTGTAGAAACTTCGCCTGAAGACGGAGGAAAATTGCTAATGCTGGGACCCCCAAGGCTTTCCAAATTTTAATTTTAATTTTCTCGTAATTCAAAATGTATAAGTGACTTTGGACTTTTATTATTTTTGGTGGTGACCGGCCGATCCCCACAACAGTCTTAGTTTTACTACTATGCATGTCTTAATTTTTGAATAATATTTAATTCATGCTTATTCCATGCTTAGATAAATGGCAAAGATTGCGAGCGTCGATTTTGATGTTCTCGATGCGGCTGAAAAAAATTACTTGAGCTGGCAGCTGGACCCGAAGTTCCATCTGCGCTCACAGGGCATAAGCCACACAATTCAGGCTCCAGCTATGGCTGTGACAACAGATGAAGGGACTTATACTGTTAGAGTCTCCGATGTAGAGAAGGATAAAGCTATTATCTATATCAGGAGACATATTGATCGGATCCTGAAGGCTGAATATCTAACAGTGGAAGTCCCTCATGAACTGTGGACATCACTTGAGGAGAGATACAAACATCAGAAAGATGTTATCCTCCCTCGTGCACGTTATGAGTGGGAAAATATCCGATTTCAGGACTTCGTGTCCATTGCTGAGTATAACTCAGCTCTCCATAACATCACCTCACGCCTGAAGTTGTGTGGTGAACATGTCTCGGAATCCCGAATGCTTGAGAAAACATATACATCTTTCCATGAGAAGGATGCTATTCGCATGCAACAGTATCGTGAACGCAAGTTCACGAGGTACTCTGATTTACTCTCCTGCCTTCTTATGGCAGAGCAAAACAGAGACCTCCTACTGGCCACTCATAACATACGCCCTGCTGGCTCTGCTCATCTCCCTGAAGCTCACACAGTTTCTTCCCAGAAGATGAAGAACAAGCACATAGGAAGATTCAACAAGGGGAAAACTGCGAAGAAGCAGACCAGAGCTCCTCCCCAGAATAACAATAATAAGGGGAAGAAAAAGAATACGTAGAAGAGGAATACCTCTGACTAGACATCTGCTCCCAAGAAAAACTGGGAAGACGAATGCCACAGATGTGGCATGACTGGACATTGGTCCAGGGTCTGTCGTACTCCACGCCACCTCCAAGATTTGTATATGGCAAGCCTGAAGCCTTCCACAGAAACAAATCTGGTGAACATACAGCCTCCAACTCGGTTTAACACCGAGGATTTCGAGAATGACGACCTCTTGACTAAAGCAAATTTAGTCATCTTATCAGCCTTTATCATTAATGTTTTAAATGTATCTTTAGTTATGTCCTTCTTTATCTTAAATTATGAATCGAATGTAGTTTTACTTTTCATAAAACTTTTTACATTCTTTTCTAGAGATAGAGATGAATCGTGACTGCCAAATGGATAGTGCATCCGCGTACATGATCCTTCTTAGATGCTATAGCATCTTAATTATTATGGTCCTGTCACTACACTTTCGGGATTAAATTATACAATAGAATGATCAGGTGAAGCAATTTTCTTGCTCCCAAACCAAACACAAAATATAATAAAATATGCTTTATTTTCTCCATAATCAAACATAAATCTATTAAATTTCAAGGACATCCGTTTAAACGAATATTACTTGGAAACTGATGATTTCAAATAGTGTTGAATAATTGTATGTTATTCGTCATAAGGATGGTATTGAAACCATCCTAGAATGTTTTAAAGGACTCCCATCGAGCCTTTATCAAACATACATCCAAACTATAGAAGCTAATCTGATAGAGCACCAGCAGTGTTCTACATCACTAGAATTCAATCTCTGACTATCATAGACTAGGTCACCCAGGATCGGTAATGATGCACCATATCATTACCACATCCCGTAGACATAATTTGAAGAACCAGAAGATTTTTCAAAAGGGTGATTTTTTCCTAGTCCCCGCTGTTATAAGGGTAAAACTAATCAGGAGACCGTCCCACCTGAAAGTGGGGTTTTTAATCTCCTAAGCTTCTTGGAGAAAATACAAGGAGACATTTGTGGGCCAATTCACCCATCAAGTTCTCCATTTCGGTACTTTATGGTACTGATAATGCATCTTCATAAAATTATTTTCCATAATAGGCTCACAAAACAAAAGCCTGAAGCTTCTGAGACCATTTCATAGGACACTAAGTCTTTGTCTCAATATGATCCGCGTACTAATCTCTGTGAAGATGAGATCCTGAAGATCCTTCACATTCAGAATACTTTTACTACCGGAAAAATTTACTGATAACTAGAAGATTATCAGATCACACGTCCATGCTGCCAATACGCCAGCTAGGATTGACATCCCCAAAGATGGGTGCAATCCACCAGCAACAGATTCGGTCGTACATCAAATAAAAAGAGGACAACCGCCTGGCTCCAAGGATAAATTCCCTCGTAAGAGGAATATACCTGGAGAAATAAAGAATATCCCACCACGGGATTCTGAGCTCAGACCAGTAACCTCTCCCCTCCTTCAGTCCCTCAAAGAGGACAATATAGGAGAAATATAATTAAAATTCGTACGTACTGGGGAGGTACTGGACAGAAAAAGCACTGTCGTCGTCGACGACTTCGCGTTCGATATTGATATTCACGTTGCTAAAGGCGATGATGATATCATCCACTATCTCTAGCTGTATACAAACGCAGAGATGATTGGCCAAATTGGAACGAAGCAATATGAGTAGAGCTGGACTCACTCTTGAAATGCAAAGTCTTTGGACCAGTAGTTCAGGCACCAAGAGGTGTAAAACCTGTGGGATACAAGTGGGTATTCATAAGGAAAATAAATGAGAATAATCAGATCGTACGCGACAAAGCACGGCTTGTAGCTCAGGGATTTTCTCGACTACATGGGATAGATTATGATGATATATATTCCCCGATTATGGATACGATCCCATTCTGATTGACGAATAAGCTTAACATCATTTGAAGGCCTAGAATTGCATCTAATGGACGTTATGATTGCATATCTATATGGCAATATACATAAACCATATAGATAAATATATTTATATGAAACTTTCAGAAGGTTTCAAAATACCGAAAGAAATAAAACATAGACCTCGGGACGTCTATTCTGTTAAGCTTCTAAGATCATTATAAGATCTTAAACAATTTGTAAAAAAGTGGTATAACAGTCTGAGTGAATTTCTTATTCAACAAGGTTTCACCAATAATGAAGTCTGCCCGTGTATTTTTAACCACGGGAACAGGATTCGTAATAATATCCGTCTAAGTAGACGACATAATGTCACGACCCGCTCCCTGAGATACGCAGGGAGGCATGGTACCTGACGAGAACTAAAACCGTATCTGAAGGTCCATTGTGCATTGCTGGGAATAGTACATGTACTAATCAATAAACAGACAACCAACAAACACAGAACGACACAAAGTCACAGAGAAATACTGAAAGCCAACCACTGAACAATTTCATATACATTTCAAACATCCCATTGCATCAATTCATATAGTACAAGCATCTCTCACCCCAAAAGAAAACACAAAGTACACATGGCTCTCTCCTCACCCCTCACCACCTAATTTAAGCTCAAACTCCTAACAACGGAACTCCAACCTCAACCTCCAGCTCCATCTACCATCCCCGGGAATCACACCTGAAAAAGTCAACGGGGCACGTCAACGCGTGACCCAGTAGGAATTTCCAACTTCCACTAGTATGCTATTATGAAAATGAGACTACTTAACATGCAACCATGGCAATGTGCAAATGAAACATTAAATAAGCAAGGGAATCATGCTACAAAACATATGAGCATGGCATTAAAGGAATGCAAGGGCAACTACTTTACATCCATGACATATCATGAGACAAACTACAAGTAAACATCAAGCACCAAGTTGAAACATAAAGCAAGTTATAAGTGCTACGAAAATGAAGTGAGTTGTAACATCATTCCAAGGTACAAATGAAACTTTATAGATACAAAAGAGTCTCTCATGGCGATGGGACAATAGCCTTATACATGCATGGTTCATGGGTCATCATGGCATGCCTTCATATAACTATTGAATTCACATTTCCAACACATCATAATCAACATCAAAACAACATATCATGCACATTGGGCCATGCCAACCACACCACCACAACTCATACCACATTACCACCAACATGAATGCATGCCATGTCCACCACATCCCTCCCACCATGTATAACAACTAAGGTCCCACATTCATGTTACAAGAACTAGGCCAATAACATTCATCAACATTTTAGTATTCTCCTCCCTCTTTTATCTCTTCTCTCTTTTCATTAAGCCTCATAATTTACCCAACGAGGCCCATGGCCAAATTTAATTTGCAACCATTCTTCCTCACAAAAATGAGGAGAACACTACTCTAATCTCATTAGAACAATTTTTGCCATAAAGTTAAGAACTTTATACATGATCCTTAAATAAAGAGACAACTACATCAAGGCTACTACATCAAAATATCACCATATACATTTGAACTTTGATAAAGCTAACAACTTGGATGAAAAAGAGAACAACTTGCATGAGAAAGATGGCAATTTGCAAATAATACCATAAAGATCACAACTTTGCCATATGAATCAACAAATGAAGTGGACTAACCAACACAAAGTTATCATTTTTCTCATAAATTTCTATTAAAGGTAACATCTTGCCAAGTATTACACAACCAATTAACAAGGAACTACATTTAAAATCATCAAATTATAAAGATGCTAACTTTAATTAAAAAGATGCAATTCAACAACAAAGTGAGATCCTTAATTTAACATGCCATGCAAATAACATAATAGAGAAAGTTGGCTTCCTACCAAATAAGGATGACATCTTCATTGCTTTTAAATCCTCCCATTAAATCTTGAATCCTCCCTTAATTCTCCCATTAAAAGCCATCTTTCCTTAATTCTTCCTTCCTTCATTTTAATCACCATAACTAGCATGCAAATTTGGAAAGAATAAAAGAGAAATGGGAGGGGGGAAAGATTTCGGCAATAGAGAAAGAGAGAGAGAGAAGGAGGCAAGGAAAAATAATGAGAGGGAGAGAGAGTTAATGTCAATTAAAGAGAATATAGAAAAATCTACTCTTCTCCTCTCTTCTACACACATCTTTCCCTTATGCACGCACCTTAACTAAATTATTAATGAACCATTTTACTATACACACACTCTCACCCACTAGCTAATAAAATTAGCGAAGGCCCAACAATATTAATAATAATCATTATTAATAAACACACCAATAATAATATCTTTATGCATAACAACAACCAATACCACCCATATTAATACTTCCATTAACACTTACAGCAAAATCACTATTAAATAACATAATAGTAGTACCATGCTACTATTATTAATAATACATCCCCACCAATACTCAAGGCCATCTAAATAATACTTAGCACTAACCACAATAAGATATACACTCACTATTAGCACTTAGTAATAATACATTAAATACTAACATATAAACCAATATTCATACACTAATAATCATAAACCTACATTCATATACCAATATTCATATACCAATATATACATGTCTCACTTCATACATATACCAAGGCATGCAATCATAGTATTTTCATACATAGGACATTACAATCTACACACCTTAAAATAAAGTTCGCCCTCGAACTTTCTAACTTAGGGCTCTACCTTAAGGCTAGACTGCTACCCATCTTAAGACTCAACTACCCTATGGAAGCATTACCTGTACTACCTTACGCACGCCACAGTGCGGTGACCTGCATTGGCCACCACCTGTCACGAACCGCTCCTTGAGATACGCAGGGAGGCAGGGTACATGACGAGAACTAAAAAATTATCTGCAGGTCCACTGTGCATTGCTGGGAATAGTACATGTAGTATTCAACAAACAGACAATCAACAAACACAGAACGACACAAATTCACAGAGAAATACTGTAAGCCAACCACTGAACAATTTCATATACATTTCAAACATCCCATTGCATCAATTCATATAGTACAAGCATCTCTCACCCCAAAAGAAAACCCAAAGTACACATGGCTCTCTCCTCACCCCTCACCACTTAATTTAAGCTCCAACTCCCAACAACGGAACTCCAACCTCAACCTCCAGCTCCATCTACCATCACCGGGAATCACACCTGAAAAAGACAACGGGGCACGTCAATGCGTGACCCAGTAGGAATTGCCAACTTCCACTAGTATGCTATTATGAAAATGAGACTACTTAACATGCAACCATGGCAATGTGCAAATGAAACATTAAATAAGCAAGGGAATCATGCTACAAAACATATGAGCATGGCATTAAAGGAATGCAAGGGCAACTACTTTACATCCATGATATAGCATGAGACAAACTACAAGTAAACATCAAGCACCAAGTTGAAACATAAAGCAAGTTATAAGTGCTACGAAAATGAAGTGAGTTGTAACATCATTCCAAGGTACAAATGAAACTTTATAGATACAAGAGAGTCTCTCATGGCTATGGGACAATAGCCTTATACATGCATGGTTCATGGGTCATCATGGCATGCCTTCATATAACTATTGAATTCACATTTCCAACACATCATAATCAACATCATAACAACATGTCATGCACATTGGGCCATGCCCACCATACCACCACAACTCATACCACATTACCACCAACATGAATGCATGCCATGTCCACCACATCCCTCCCACCATGTATAACAACTAAGGTCCCACATTCATGTTACAAGAACTAGTGACCGGCGCCCCGTTTACGGTACGGCGGCGCGGTGTCGTTTACCGCAAGTTTCACGGTTAGTGTAGGGTGCGGGAATATCGAACTCAGGGAGGCGAGGTTGTGCTTGGGTCAGGTAGGACCTAAATCACCCCGAGGGGCGAGCTAGCCCGAATCGGTGAATGGTTGTCACGAAAGGAAATAAAAGGGTAAGAACAACAAGAAAGAAAACCCGGGACTTTGGTTTCCAACCCGACGACAGACTCTCGCCGATACGGCCTACGGGTATGGATAGCGATCGGGATTAGGGTCTAATGGTGAGACGTTGCCTCTGAAAGTGGTACCGGCGTCCCATGGGCCCGATATTCCGATCGGTGCCCAGGATGATACACCGGACTTCCCGGATTCGATCAGTGGGCACTCCCGTGTCCATTAACACTGATCGATCCCGGGAGCACTAAGCCCGCAACGATAACTCCCAACGTCTCATCCTGCCGCTCCCCGCGTGCTAGGATTCGGTGTCTACGCTAAGGGCGTGAGCTATGGCTAGGGAGTCAACCGCCAAGTTTATTCCCCTTGGCCCAACGGTCAAAGGCGGTCTTTTTCCTACCGATGACAATGAAACACCCAGCGTAACCGTTAGATTCCTACTCCCTATCGATTTCCTAACCCTATGGACGCATCAGGAAGAGCCCCCGAAGGGGTTTCCACCAAAATCCCAGATTTGGGAACTACTCACAAAAATTCATGAAAAAGCGATCTAAATGAAATTTAACCGTTGGAATCATAATCGGACAATTGCAATGCGGAAGTAATAGAGTAATAAAGACAATACTAAAATTTTAGAAAGATCTGAAAACTTACAAAAGAGTAACAATTACAGCCGTCACAAGGAGATAAAACAGTAAAAAACTAGCAGCTCCCCGTTTCTGGAACCCTAGGGGTTCTATTTATAGACTTTCGCATCAACCGATCGGTTGACAAGTCAACCGATCGGTTGATCCGTTACAAAATAATAACAGAAAACGACGAGCTTTCACCCGATCACATGAACCGGTCGGGTGAGTTCTTGAGTGACCGGTTGGATCTTGGAGCAGTCGGGTGAATCGATCGGTTCGACGTCCGTGTCTTCAGCTCTTCTTCTTCAGCTACAGATGAACCGATCGGGTGAGAGTCACCCGATCGGTTGGCATTTTGCTCGAGAAAACAGAGAACAACCCCCCGCTGAACCGGTCTGTGAACCGGTCGGGTGACTTCCTTATGAGATGCGGCAGAGACCGGGTGGTGCACGCGTGCATCACCCGATCGGTTGGAGATGACCAACCGACCGGGTGAGGGGCTGAAAGATGAATTCTTTGGTGTTTGACCCCCGGGATCACGCGTGACTTCTCCCGTTGCTCCGGGGACTTGGGATATCATCCTTAAACGTCCCCTACGTGGTCAATCCCCTGCAATCATGGATAAACAAAGAAAAGTGAAAGAAAACGGGAAAATACACGAAAACGAATAAGAGACGACGGAAAAACACGGAGAAACACAAAAGAAAACATGCGTGAATATATGAAATATAAACGCACGTCAAAATCCCCCAAGCTGAACTCTTCCTCGTCCTCGAGGAAGACGAGTGAGAGTAGGAGCTCGGAAGGGAAAAATAGAGAGGAAGAAAGAAAAAGAAAACTCTAAATCCTAGATCGTCCATCAGAGCCACCAAAATCAAAAACGACACACCAAGCAAGCAAACGCCAAATCACACCACTAAACCTAGGAAAACGAGTCCAAATAAGTGTCGTGGGGCTACGCGGTGAAGCGCGAGTGAGCATGGTCGTGTGCTAGCAAATGGTGTCGCTTTCTACAATGTGCTATGAGGCTCGATATACACAAATCCTAGATATGACCCAAATATCGATCCGAATTGAATTAAGCGGTGAATATAAGTTCATGCATGCATGAGAGGAGTATGAATAGAAGCGTATCATGCATCGGGGACTCCACAACTAGGGTTAAGGAAATCACACCACTATAGCCTAGATACTAGCTAAAAAGTTCCTAAGCCAAGTGTTTTCGATAACGACAGGGGTTGAGATGATGTGGAGTAGGACACTCGGTGCAAATTCTCGCCTTCCCTTTATTCTCGGCGAGTAGGAAAAAATATTCACACGGAAATTTTTTTTTTTGGGGTTTGGGCATTTGTATTTTTTTTGGATTTTGGGCTATACACAATTTTTCTTTTCTTTTCTTTTTGTGTTTTTCTTTTCTTTTCTCCTTTTTTTTTATTTTTGGGTTTTTGGCTATACACATGTGCACTCTCCCAAGTGGGAGAACGGTACACGACGAGGGGATTTGCACCAAGTAAAACAAAAAAGAAGTCGAAATCTGAACACTCGGGCAAAGGAAACTATTCTCGCTAAATAGAGCATGGGCTAAATGGGTTATCCTAGTCCTTAATTGTGGAATCCCGACGCATGCGAATTGAAATATACAATATAAATATAGCATGCATATAGTAGAAACAAATACCGCATATTCAAATCGAAGCATGATAATCTAGGGGTCATTCCTGGACAGGTATATAAAGTAACATCACAAAGCAGAAGCTCACCAAATGCTAGTCACGACACACGACTCACAAAAAGCTAAGTGGACCCACAATGCGTGAAATGCAAGAGGACTCGAAATCCTAGGGTTAGTGAGTGTGATTATCGGTGCAATGCTAGGTGTGTGTGACTTTGTGGCGATTCATCATAGGATTCATCTCTAGGAGAAAGAGCTAAAAAGAAGAAAAGAAAAAAATAAAAACACGATGAAAACCACACAAAAAACGAAAAAGAAGGACTCAAACGACGCACACAGTGCGACTCCCTCAAGCTGAAGTTTGCATTGCCCTCAATGCAATATGAGTGAGTACGGGAGGGCAATAAAAGCGGGGGGAATACGCACCGACACAAAAAGAAATGAAAACGAGGAAAACACATAGATGGAACTGAAAAAAGGAAGAAAGATCAAAATCAAAATCAAACAATACGAAAATAAAAATACAAACACAAACACGACACGACACTCAAAAAATGAAAGACAAGCACACACATAAAAATGAGAAAAACAAACAGAACACGACAGCACACCAAAATAGACGTCCCCCAAGCTAGACCAGACAGTGCTAGCGAAATGATATGATCAATGAAATCCAGAGATGTGCAAGGGGGAGTCAAAAATCAACAAGTAAAAATCAGAAAGCAGGAGAAGGTGAGTCCTCGTCCTCCTCGGAAGAGGGGGTGGATGGGTGGTCGGGGGAGGCTGGGGGTGTGCGGAGAAGTGGGGAATGAGGCGAAGGAATATGGGCAGCGGTGGTGTGAACAATGGAAGGAGTGTCGGTGGTGGTGGGTGGTGGTGGTAGGTAGGCGATCAAGGCGGTGGTGAGAGGGATAGAAATGGAGGAAGAGGATGCGGTGGTCACGGTAGTGGGAGGTGGTGGGAGGGATCTGGAGTGCACCGGTAATTTCCTCCGGCGCACGTATGGAGTGACGGAGGAGGAGGGAGGAGGTAGTGTGGGTGCCGTGGAAGTGGTCGGGAGGGGTGAAGTGGATGCCGGGGTGGGGTTAGGAGAAGAATGTGGTGAGGGGGGTGATGGATGCGGGGAAGTGTGGGTGGGTGGAGGGGAAGATCGCCGGGGTGGTGAAGGTGGAGGTGGTGAAGGTGGAGGTGGTCTGTGGATATGAGTGAGAAGGCGAAGAATGGCGGCCACGTTCCTCTCAAGTGCGAGGAAACGTGGGTGAGTAAGAAAGGAGGATGGTGATGGGACCGAGGAAGCAGAGGACACGGCGAGCTCACGAAGGGCAGCGACCTCTCTCTCAAGACCCAAACGGGCAGATACCTGACGGCGACCAAAAGATGTAGATTGACGCGAGGCAGAGGTGGTGCCGCCAGGTAAGGTCGAAGAGGTGCCGGCGGCAGTGGTCATGCCGGCACAGGAAACAAGGCCAGAAATGGCCGCAAAGAGGTGCTCAGACGTGATCGGTCCCGGAGCAGAAACAGGACGACTCGGGCCAGCCCCTAAATCTCCCCCAGACACAGGGATATCCTGCTCGCCTAAGTGGGCGGCAGGGGACGGTGGTCTACGGGCGTCTGCGGGAAGGAAAGGAAGATTCAACCCCGCTAAGAAGTCGGGATCAGGAGGGAAAGTCCAATCTCCCACAAGGGCAATGGTCATGCGAGCGGGGTTGGGCAGAATGGTGTAAGGGGCTGGGGGTGGCCATAATTAAAGATGAAGCGGCCATCCGAACGGGGTTTAATCATGTGGATGTGCCGCAGGACATCAATATCAAGATGTGAGGGTCCTGCGACAGCTGGAAGATTATTGGGGATGGTAATATTGAATTGGGCGTGAGAGCAGATGATCGTGATGATGCCCCCACAACAAAACTTCCCCTTACCGGCCCGGCTGATCTCGAGTAGCTTGTAAACAAGCCAATCGCTGCCATGGTTGGGGACGGTAGGGGCCCTGAAGCTAATTCCATCATCATCCCGGACATAAGGGAAAGTCATGGCCCAAAGGATAAAAAGGTCAGGGATAGTCACGGTACCCGGACTCGTCCCTAGGGAAAAATGCAGATGAAATGATCCTATGGGCCAATCGAAACACGGGATGAATGATGGAGGAGGCCTTGGCCCTTCCTCGGGGATAGTCACAGATCATTGTGAGGCGGAATCAGAATTGATCGACATCAAACTCGGGCGTGTACCCGTAGTGTCGGATGGAATCATCCCCGAGATTGGGGAAACCAAATATATCGTTAATCATGTTCAGATTTGTGGTGACACTACGGTTACGCACCCTGAATTTAATGATCGACCCGGACTCCCAGACAAGTGTAGAGAGAAATTCGAGTGTGAGGGCCGGGTAAGATATGGCAGATGCATTAAGAAAGGCCAACCATCCTAAGTTAGCGAAAAGAGATTCGACCTCGGTGAAGACACCGAGATCGACAAGCGTTCGTGCATGCGAAAACTTAGTAGATAGATGCCCTCGAGCATCGAGCCTACGGTAAAAATCTTTGTGCTCCTGGTTCCGAAAAATATACCCATGCGGGCCCAACATTGGGTCCACAGGGGGGATAACAGGCGGAGGAGGGCCAAGTGTAAGTGCTCGTGTACGGGAAGGGGGGCGTGTTTGTTTTCGTCTCTTTCGAGACGGCTCCTCTTCCCGCATAATTCCCTTCCCCTTATCCTTATCCCGAGCCATGTGTGAGCGTGCGAGCAAGAATGAGTGCAAAAACAGTGGATGCACACTAACACAAGCAAACGAGCAAGCACAATTTATAGGGCAAATATATAAATATGAGCTTAGGAGCGAGTGTACCCAAGCGGAATGGCGGAGCCTGCTCGTAGATGTCCCCACACTGTTCAACGAGAGTAGCGTGGAGCCGCGACGATCTCCTCCGGCAAGAATTTTCGAAATGGGGTTGGTTGGGGGGAAATTAGGTCAGAAATCTGAAATGGAAGGAGAGAGAGGGTGTAGATGATGGAGGGATTGATGGAGGAGGTGGAGAGAGGGAGTAATGGAGGAGTAGAGGGTGTGGGGGAGTGAGGATCGGTTGTTGGGGGAGAGGGGAAGGCGAAACGACGGCGGTTTTTGCGATCGGGCGAGGGTGAAAACGAGCGGATGTCGGGGGGTTTATATAGGGTTTTAAGTCGAACCGATCGGGTGACTTGTCACCCGATCGGTTGACGGTTAGGTCGAAATTCTTGCCGAAGAATGCTACAGGCAAACCGGTTGGTTGACTTGTCAACCGATCGGTTGGCCGCTCCACTCATTTTCCCGAGAACTTAGGGCTGCTCACCAGGTCGCGTCAACCGATGGCGCTTGAACTCAACCGATCGGTAGATATTCCCCAAAAAACTTCCGAGAGTTCTCCCCAGCTCACCCGGTCTGTCACCCGGTCTCTTCATTACTCAACCGATCGGGTCATTTGGGGACAGATCTCGGCATGTATCTGATACATCCCAACCGATCGGGTGAGTAATCAACCGATCGGTTGGGGCTTTGTTCCTGCAAAAACCAAAAGATTTGCCTAAGTCCCCGAACGGATGTTCTCGCGGATGATTTTATTTATAAAAATAGACAAAATAAAGTCAAAAATAACGCTGAAAAGTGGGGAAAAAGTTTAGAACATGGGTTGCCTCCCATGAAGCGCACTTGTTTAACGTCGTTGGCTCGACGCCCGCAAGAGATGTTCATGGTGGCTGATACGGGTGATGCCCGAAGTTCGGCATCTCTTTCTCATTGGAGCTGAAGGCCCTTGGAGTAGTCAGCGGCTGAAGAAATACTTGCTCGACTACCCTCCCCTTGTTCTTGGGATCCGGGGGCTTTTCTTTTGTGTTGGTGCTTCCCGCCATCTTCTTCAGGATCCGGACCTCGCCTTTAGTGAGGTACATGGGCTCTTTCCCCGTTCTCCTCGCATGAGGAGCCTTGGGGAACCCGGGAGGGGTCGTTCTTGCTGCATTCGCCTTTCCAGCAGCTTCTTTGTTCTTGGGGCCATCTCCATCTTCCGAATCCCCCAAGTCATCGGGGGGGTTTCTCAGGAGAATCTCCCAGGAGTTCTCCTCTGCAGCTTTTTCCTCTTCTACCTCGAGCAGATTGCACCGAGGGTCATCAGGGGGATCGGGGTGCTTCATGGATAATCCCAGATCAAACTCAACTTTCTCTCCGCTGACGTTCAAAGAGAGTTTTCCGTTCTTCACATCTATTAGAACGCCAGCAGTGGCCATGAAAGGCCATCCCAGGATAATGGGGGTGTGTGCGTCTTCAGGCATGTCCATGACTACAAAGTCCACAGGCACATGCACCCCTCTTACATTTACGGGGAGGTCATCTACAATTCCCACCGGATATTTGACCGACCGGTCAGCTAGTTGTAGGGTCATACCGGTGGGCTCCAAATCACCCATTCCTATCCTTCTGTACATCGACAAGGGCATCAAACTAACACTCGCTCCGAGATCGACGAGTGCACGATGAATCTTCACTGCCCCGATCGTGCAAGGAATAGAGAAGCTCCCCTGGTCCTTGAGTTTCGGCGGATTTGCCCTCTGAATAAGAGCGCTACATTCCACCGTCAGCACTACTTTCTCCTTTCTAGACCCTCTAGTCACCAAATCTTTCAGGAATTTTGCATAGGAGGGGATTGTTTCGATTGCTTCTAGGAAGGGGATTTGCAGGCTTAGGTCCTTGACCATGGCGAAGAACTTGCCATATTTCTCATCAATTTTGGCCTGAGCTAACCGTTGTGGAAATGGCACAACGGGTTTGAGCACTTTCGGGCTCCCTTCCTCCTTCTTCTTCTTCTCTTCTTCAGAGACTCCCTCCGGAGTCATAGGATTTGATGACGAAGCACCGGCGTCGTTTGATTTTTCGATCGGTTTCTCAACGACCAATGGTGCTTCCGGGTTGCTAAGGGGCACTCTAGTAGGAATTTGTGTCCCGCTTCTTAAAACGATAGCGGACACATTCGCATGCTCGTGCATGAGTGCCGATGTTTGGGTTGCTCCCCTCGGGTTCACCTCCGGTTGTGGCGGTAATTGGTTTTGTGACCTTGCAAGATTCGCCACTTGTAACCCCAGCTGGGTTACTTGGTCCGTGAGGGTCCGCTGACCCATTTCCAGCTTTTGGTTGATCTTCTCCTGGTTGGTAATATATTGAGTCAAGAGAGACTCAACCGGAGAGACGGCCCTCTGTTGGCCATACTGCTGCTGCTGCTGGAACGGCTGCTGATTCTTGGGGGCGTAAGATTGTTGCTGAGGTTGTTGCTGAAATGGTTGTTGCTGAAATGGTTACTACTGAACCTGATTCTGATGTGGCCTAGCCGGCTGATAAGTTTGTTGCTGCGGCTGCTGAGGCGGTGAGGGCTGAAATGGTGGCCGGTAACTGAAGTTTGGGTGGTTCCGGTTGTTCGGAGAGTAGGCCGGGTTGGAATTTGTCCTTGGCGGATACGGCGCATTTCCCGTAGGGTTGTAAAATAGTACGCTCGCCTGATCCAACGGTGGTGAGATGTCACCACCGTCGAATTCCCCAAAGAATTCGGACTCTACCGCAGAAATTTGCTGTGTACCGGCCCCACCGGCTCCTACCATTAGTGCAGAGATCTGGGTCGAAAGCAAGTTGAACTTGCTTGAAAGTTTGTCGACGTCTTCGACTCTGTGTATACCCCCGGATCTTGGTGTGGCTCTCTTGTCACACCACCGCTCATTGTTGGATGCCATATTTTTCCAGAATATGTCCGGCATCTTCCTCGCTCCTAGACATGAAGGAACCCCCAGCCGCGGCGTCCATAGAAGATTTCAGGTCATCCCTCAACCCGTTGTAGAACAGATTAATAATCTGCCACTTCGGAAGCTCATGGTGAGGGCATCTTCTTTGCATTTCTTTATATCTCGTCCAAGCTTCATGCAAGGACTCGTGGCTGGCCTGGGAGAAAGAGGAGATCTCACTCCTCAACTTCATGGTCTTCCCCGGAGGAAAGAAATTCGTCAGAAAAGCGTTGGAGAGCTTCTCCCAGGTGTTGAAAGTGTTGGGGTCCTTCCCCCTCAGCCATTGCTTGGCTTTGTCTCGCAAAGAGAAGGGGAACAGCTTCAGACGGATATCATCTGTCGTGACACCATTAATCCGGAAGGTGTCACACTTCTCCAAGAAGGAGTCGAGGTGCTCGATCGGGCTCTCCATGGGTGCACCCGCAAACTGGTCTTGCTGGATCCATGTCACTAGAGACGGCTTTAGCTCAAAGCTTTGGGCCGCAATAGCTGGAAAACGGATGGCGGAAGTCGACTCGATGGATGGCATCGAGTACTCCAGCAGAGACTTGTGAGGTGGGGTGTTCTCCTCCATGGATTCGGGATCTTCTCTTCTTCGCTTCTCGGCGGCCAAACGCCTAAGGGTGGCGTTAATCTCTGGATCGAGGGGAATCAAGTCGTTAAGACTCCTTGAACTCCTGCGCATGAAAAACAACAAACACCCGTGAAGCGACAAGTGGGAAAGAAACAGATAAAATAAGAAATAAAAATAAGAAAAATAAAAAAGAAAAAGGAGAATGCGAAAATTATCGCGAGGTAGGGATGTGAGCTAGACACGAGGGTTCATGAGATCCTAGAATAACAAGCACGTTGCCTCCCCGACAACGGCGCCATAAACTTGACCGGCGCCCCGTTTACGGTACGGCGGCGCGGTGTCGTTTACCGCAAGTTTCACGGTTAGTGTAGGGTGCGGGAATATCGAACTCAGGGAGGCGAGGTTGTGCTTGGGTCATGTAGGACCTAAATCACCCCGAGGGGCGAGTTAGCCCGAATCGGTGAATGGTTGTCACGAAAGGAAATAAAAGGGTAAGAACAACAAGAAAGAAAACCCGGGACTTTGGTTTCCAACCCGACGACAGACTCTCGCCGATACGGCCTACGGGTATGGATAGCGATCGGGATTAGGGTCTAATGGTGAGACGTTGCCTCTGAAAGTGGTACCGGCGTCCCATGGGCCCGATATTCCGATCGGTGCCCAGGATGATACACCGGACTTCCCGGATTCGATCAGTGGGCACTCCCGTGTCCATTAACACTGATCGATCCCGGGAGCACTAAGCCCGCAACGATAACTCCCAACGTCTCATCCTGCCGCTCCCGCGTGCTAGGATTCGGCGTCTACGCTAAGGGCATGAGCTATGGCTAGGGAGTCAACCGCCAAGTTTATTCCCCATTGGCCCAACGGTCAAAGGCGGTCTTTTTCCCGCCGATGACAATGAAACACCCAGCGTAACCGTTAGATTCCTACTCCCTATCGATTTCCTAACCCTATGGACGCATCGGGAAGAGCCCCCGAAGGGGTTTCCACCAAAATCCCAGATTTGGGAACTCCTCACAAAAATTCATGAAAAAGCGATCTAAATGAAATTTAACCGTTGGAATCATAATCAGAAAATTGCAATGCGGAAGTAATAGAGTAATAAAGACAATACTAAAATTTTAGAAAGATCTGAAAACTTACAAAAGAGTAACAATTACAGCCGTCACAAGGAGATAAAACAGTAAAAAACTAGCAGCTCCCCGTTTCTGGAACCCTATGGGTTCTATTTATAGACTTTTGCATCAACTGATCGGTTGACAAGTCAACCAATCGGTTGATCCGTCACAAAATAATAACATAAAACGGCGAGCTTTCACCCGATCACATGATCCGGTCGGGTGAGTTCTTGAGTGACCGGTTGGATCTTGGAGCAGTCGGGTGAATCGATCGGTTCGATGTCCGTGTCTTCAGCTCTTCTTCTTCAGCTACAGATGAACCGAGCGGTTGAGAGTCACCCGATCGGTTGGCATTTTGCTCGAGAAAATAGAGAACAGCCCCCCGCTGAACCGGTCTGTGAACCGGTCGGGTGACTTCCTTATGAGCTGCGGCAGAGACCGGGTGGTGCACGCGTGCATCACCCGATCGGTTGGAGATGACCAACCGACCGGGTGAGGGGCTGAAAGATGAATTCTTTGGCGTTTGACCCCCTAGATCACGCGTGACTTCTCCAGTTGCTCCGGGGACTTGGGATATCATCGTTAAACGTCCCCTACGTGGTCAATCCCCTGCAATCATGGATAAACAAAGAAAAGTGAAAGAAAACGGAAAAATACACGAAAACGAATAAGAGACGGCGGAAAAACACGGAGAAACACAAAAGAAAACGTGTGTGAATATATGAAATATAAACGCACGTCAACTAGTCCAATAACATTCGTCAACATTTTAGTATTCTCCTCCCTCTTTCATCTCTTCTCTCTTTTTCATTAAGCCTCACAATTTACCCAACGAGGCCCATGGCCAAATTTAATTTGCAACCATTCTTCCTCACAAAAATGAGGAGAACACTACTCTAATCTCATTAGCACAATTTTTGCCATAAAGTTAATAACTTTATACATGATCCTTAAATAAAGAGACCACTACATCAAGGCTACTACATCAAAATATCACCATATACATTTGAACTTTGATAAAGCTAACAACTTGGATGAAAAAGAGAACAACTTGCATGAAAAAGATGGCAATTTGCAAATAATACCATAAAGATCACAACTTTGCCACATGAATCAACAAATGAAGTGGACTAACCAACACAAAGTTATCATTTTTCTCATAAATTTCTATTAAAGATAACATCTTGCCAAGTATTACACAACCAATTAACAAGGAACTAAATTTAACATCACCAAATTATAAAGATGCTAACTTTAATTAAAAGACGCAATTCAACAACAAAGTGAGATCTTTAATTTAACATGCCATGCAAATAACATAATAGAGAAAGTTGGCTTCCTATCAAATAAGGATGACATCTTCATTGCTTTTAAATCCTCCCATTAAATCTTAAATCCTCCCTAAATTCTCCCCTTAAAAGCCATCTTTCCTTAATTCTTCCTTCCTTCATTTTAATCATCATAACTAGCATGCAAATTTGGAAAGAATAAAAGACAAATGGGAGGGGGGAAAGATTTCGGCAACAGAGAAAGAGATAAAGAAGGAGGTAATTCAAATAATGATAGGGACAGAGAGTTAATGGCAATTAAAGAGAATATAAAAAAATCTACTCTTCTCCTCTCTTCTACACACATCTTTTCCTTATGCACGCACCTTAACTAAATTACTACTGAACCATGTAACTATACACACTCACACACACTAATTATTCCTTAACTCTTAAGGGTCAAAGGTCAAAAGGGTTAGAAGATGTCATGCAAGCTAAAAGACCCAAATAGCAGTACTAATCTACGCTTCAACTTATAAATAATTACAAGTATGCCATCTTCATACTCCTCTCTTTCTAATAACTCAAGCCCAAAATACGAAGCCCAACCAACAACCCACTAGCTAATAAAATTAGCTAAGGCCCAACTATATTAATAATAATCATTACTAATAAACACACCAATAATAATATCTTTAGGCATACTAATAACAACTACCAATACCACCCATATTAATACTTCCATTAACACTTACAACAACATTGCTATTAAATAACATAATAGTAATACCATGCTACTATTATTAATAATACATCCCCACCAATACTCAAGGCCATCCAAATAATACTTAGCACTAACCACAATAAGATATACTCTCACTATTAGCACTTAGTAATAATACTTCATATACTAACATATAAACCAATATTCATACACTAATAATCATACACCAACATTCATATACCAATATTCATATACCAATATATACACGTCTCACTTCATACATATACCAAGTCACAATCATAGTATTTTCATACATAGGGTATTACAATCTACCCACCTTAAAATAAAGTTCGTCCTCGAACTTTCTAACGTAGGGCTCTACCTTAAGGATGGCTGCTACCCACCTTAAGACTCAACTACACTATGGAAGCATTACTTGCACTACCTTACGCACGCAACAGTGCGGTGATCTGCATGGGCCCCCACCTGTCACGACTCGCTCCCTGAGATACGCAGGGAGGCAGGGTACATGACGAGAACTAAAAACATATGTGCAGGTTCACTGCGCATTGCTGGGAATAGTACATGTAGTATTCAACAAACAGACAATCAACAAACACAGAACGACACAAAGTCACAGAGAAATACTGAAAGCCAACCACTGAACAATTTCATATACATTTCAAACATTTCATTGCATCAATTCATATAGTACAAGCATCTCTCACCCCAAAAGAAAACCCAAAGTACACATGGCTCCCTCCTCATCCCTCACCACCTAATTTAAGCTCCAACTCCTAACAACGGAACTCCAACCTCAACCTCCAGCTCCATCTACCATCACCGGGAATCACACCTGAAAAAGTCAACGGGGCACGTCAATGCGTGACCCAGTAGGAATTGCCAACTTCCACTAGTATGCTATTATGAAAATGAGACTACTTAACATGCAACCATGGCAATGTGCAAATGAAACATTAAATAAGCAAGGGAATCATGCTACAAAACATATGAGCATGGCATTAAAGGAATGCAAGGGACAACTACTTTACATCCATGATATAGCATGAGACATACTACAAGTAAACATCAAGCACCAAGTTGAAACATAAAGCAAGTTATAAGTGCTACAAAAATGAAGTGAGTTGTAACATCATTCCAAGGTACAAATGTGACTTTATAGATACAAGAGAGTCTCTCATGGTCTATGGGACAATAGCCTTATACATTCATGGTTCATGTGTCATCATGACATGCCTTCATATAAATATTGAATTCACATTTCCAACACATCATAATCAACATCAAAACAACATGTCATGCACATTGGGCCATGCCCACCATACCACCACAACTCATACCACATTACCACCAACATGAATGCATGCCATGTCCACCACATCCCTCCCACCATGTATAACAACTAAAGTCCCACATTCAAGTTACAAGAACTAGTCCAATAACATTCGTCAACATTTTAGTATTCTCCTCCCTCTTTCTTCTCTTCTCTCTTTTTCATTAAGCCTCACAATTTACCCAACGAGGCCCATGGCCAAATTTAATTTGCAACCATTCTTCCTCACAAAAATGAGGAGAACACTACTCTAATGTCATTAGCACAATTTTTGCCATAAAGTTAATAACTTTATACATGATCCTTAAATAAAGAGACCACTACATCAAGGCTACTACATCAAAATATCACCATATACATTTGAACTCTGATAAAGATAACAACTTGGATGAAAAAGAGAACAACTTGCATGAAAAAGATGGCAATTTGCAAATAATACCATAAAGATCGCAACTTTGCCACATGAATCAACAAATGAAGTGGACTAACCAACACAAAGTAATCATTTTTCTCATAAATTTCTATTAAAGATAACCTCTTACCAAGTATTACACAACCAATTAACAAGGAACTAAATTTAACATCATCAATTTATAAAGATGCTAACTTTAATTAAAAGATGCAATTCAACAACAAAGTGCGATCTTTAATTTAACATGCCATGCAAATAACATAATAGAGAAAGTTGGCTTCCTAACAAATAAGGATGACATCTTCATTGCTTTTAAATCCTCCCATTAAATCTTGAATCCTCCCTTAATTCTCCCCTTAAAAGCCATCTTTCTTTAATTCCTCCTTCCTTCATTTTAATCACCATAACTAGCATGCAAATTTGGAAAGAATAAAAGAGAAATGGGAGGGGGAAAAGATTTCGGCAATAGAGAAAAGAGAGAGAGAAGGAGGTAAGAAAAAAATATTGAGAGGGAGAGAGAGTTAATGGCAATTAAAGAGAATATAGAAAAATCTACTCTTCTCCTCTCTTCTACACACATCTTTCCCTTATGCACGCACCTTAACTAAATTACTAATGAACTATTTTACTATACACACACACACTCACTAATTATTCCTTAACTCTTAAGGGTCAAAGGTCAAAAGGGTTAGAAGATGTCATGCAAGCCAAAAAGACCCAAATACCCTTACTAATCTACCCTTCAACTTATAAATAATTACAAGTATGCCATCTTCATACTCCTCTCTTTCTAATAACTCAAGCCCAAAATACAAAGCCCAACCAACAACCCACTAGCTAATAAAATTAGCTAAGGCCCAACTATATTAATAATATTCATTACTCATAAACACACCAATAATAATATCTTTAGGCATACTAATAACAACTACCAATACCACTCATATTAATACTTCCATTAACACTTACAACAACATTGCTATTAAATAACATAATAGTAGTACCATGTTACTATTATTAATAATACATCCCCACCAATACACAAGGCCATCCAAATAATACTTAGCACTAACCACAATAAGATATACTCTCACTATTAGCACTTTGTAATAAAACTTTATATACTAACATATAAACCAATATACATACACTAATAATCATACACCAACATTCATATACCAATATTCATATACCAATGTATACACGTCTCACTTCATACATATACCAAGGTGAAACGACTGGTTTTCATGTATCTGGGTTATTATATTATATAAATATATTATGGTGGATTTTCTCCTTATGCGTGGTTTTCGTCCCCGTAGCTTTCATTTTCGATCGTTTCGTCGTGATTTCTAGCTTCTTCCTTAGAATCGTCGATTTTGGAGTAAGTCATTCGTGACGGGCTTCATATCGTTCGTATCTTATTGTTAGATCAAGCCTAGGAGTCTTAGGAATCGATCCCGGAGCTCGCGCTCCATTTCGGAACTTTTTGTGCACGTTAGCCGGTTTAAGAAGGGGAACCGATCGACTAGATGACGATTTAGTCGGTCGGCAAACCTTCATGGACCGACTAATTGGCTTTGTTAATTACTCAGGAGTTACTGTTTATCGTTAGTCGGTCTAAGAACATTGGTCAACCGACTAGGTTGCAAACTAGTCGGTCAGCAATTGTTCTTTAACCGACTAGCTCTATGATCATTTTGATACCAAGTACTATTCATTCTTAGTCGGTCTAAGAACGTTCATCGACCGACTAGATGAGAAACTAGTCAGTCAGTAGTTGTTCTTTTACCGACTGAATCTAAATCCTATTTTTGTACAGGAGTTACTGTTTGGACTTAGTCGGTCTGCGTTGGTCAACCGACCGACTATTTCCCAAACTAGTCGGTCAGTGGTTGCTCTTTGACCGACTAATCAGTGTCGAAACCCTAATTTCTGGGCAGCCGCCAGCACTCCCTATTTAAACCCTGATGGGAATCTAGTCCCACCCCAAGTGGTTTGTTATGTTGATGATCACACCAAATGTTGTTAAATTACTAATCATACTACTTAAGTGTGTAGGTTGTGCCATAAGCTAATTAAAGCTCGAAACATACTCCGAGAATAAGAACTTCAACCACACACATAGAAGATGAAAATGAATTTAGCTCGCAACTCCAAAGCTCAAAGAATGTGCTCAAGCTAAAGCTAAAGAGGATCTCAAATTCAAGCGAAGCATATGCAACTAGCTCAAGCTCATTCATGGCTTCAAGTTCTTCATAGAGTCTAGTGTGTGAGTTGTTTTTCATTTTCTTAGGATTATGTCAAAGCCAAGAAGAATTTGCACACACACAAAATGATTTTCTAAAATGTTTTTAAAACTCATTTTAAACTTATTTGAGAGCATACTTTTCATAGAAGCTAAGTTTCAATTTGTAGTCAACTACAAACACCCAGTAGTTCACTACACTGATTTATGTCTTCTACCAGAAAAGATAGTCTGGTAGTCGACTACCTAAGTTAGGGAGTCGACTACCAGTTGTAGCAGATTTTCTCTGAGACACTCTGGGAGTCGACTACCAAAGTTAGGGAGTCGACTACCAAAGTTAGGGAGTCGACTACCAGCTGTGCGACCAGAATTCCTTGATTCACTCTCTCATTTATTCATTGCTTGATTTTTGGGCTGAAGTCAAACTTGATTTGAATTATTTTGAATTCTCCTTTGGCTCTATAAATAGAGACCCTATGAGAACATTTTTCTCACCAATTTACTCTTGAGCAAAATTCTTATTCACTCAAAAGATCTCATCGTTCTCATCGTTCTCAAAGTTCTTCATAGCCAAATCGGTTTTTCTATTTCTGATCTTATTTCTTATATTCTTTATAATTCTTTTTAAGATCATTATTATTATTTGGCTATTGCAAATTGGTTTTCAAAATCCTTCTCTTTGATTTTTTATATTCTCAAAGGATTTTTGAAACATCTAGATTCTAGATCACATCGAATAATTTCATATTCTTTGTGTGATCTAAGAACACATCTAGCTTCTAGATCACAGTGAATAAACTCATATTCTTTGTGTGATCTACGAACGATTTACATTCTTTTAGCCACGTTAAGCACAATTGCATATTTAATCTTGGCTATAGAATTATTGGGTGTAAAAACCAATCTCCATTAATTCATTGTGGTGTATTGGATTTGATTTTACTTGTAGTCCCTTGGTGATAAGGGTAGTTGTAAATCCTTGTTGTAGGCAAGGTGTTTGTGAAAAGTCCTCGAATTGTGAGGCAAGGTAAAGTCCTCAGGTTGTGAGGCAAGGGTAAAATCCTAGACAAGTCTAGGTGGTCGGAAATCCTAGTTGAGGCTGGGTATTTGTATTGCTAAGGCAATAGTGGAAATCTCGTACCGGATTGGTCGGGGACTGGACGTACCCAGGGTTGTGGGGAACCAGGATAAAAATCCTTGTCTTTGCGTTTGCATTTTCTGTGTTTGATTATTTATCTCTGCAAGCAATTCTTATTATTATATCTTTGTAATTCTTTGTTCATTTGCATATTACAAAGATCATACATTTAATTCCGCTGTGTAAAGATCTATCTGTGTGTAAAGATCTCATATCTGACTGTAATCATAATTGTTTATCTTTTATATTTTTATAAGATTAACTTGTTGATTAAGAACCAAGCGTAGTGCCTCTCTCAAAACAATGTGAGCTTTACTCCCAAGCGCAGGAGATCGTGCAAGTAGTATCTGGAGAGTCCAGAGTCGAATCCTCGGGACAAGTCGACCTGAGATAACACGAATTCAACTAATCAAATAAAATATACGGTTAAGAAAACGACCACCTTTGTGAAGGTGAAAAATAGTGTACGGATTTGTAGCAAAGAAAGTGGTTCCTAAAAGTATTACGGTATCACGAAAGTTTGGTATTCGATGAGACAAGTATGCTACGGTTGTGAGTT
This sequence comes from Scilla litardierei, assembly GCA_030789695.1. Lineage (NCBI taxonomy): Eukaryota > Viridiplantae > Streptophyta > Magnoliopsida > Asparagales > Asparagaceae > Scilla > Scilla litardierei. The sequence goes on from CM061133.1 coordinate 219,717,655, forward strand.
CATTAGGAGTTTATGGTCGCTGAAATTTCACGTCTTTTAATGTCACACAACGCTTCACCCGGTCAAGGCGTGAAGGCGTCGGAAGATAAATCGATGAAAACTAGTCAAAATAGCCTTAAACGTATTACTAGCAATGTTGATTTCATTAAACAATAATCGCAGCGATAAGTTCAGATTAGAGAACACAAATTGGCTAACCTTATCAGGGCCTAGCCATAGGGCACATCAACAATATCGATAGTAAGCAAATACCCATCAAATACGTTGTAGAAATCAACAAAACTAGCAATTTGGACATGATAATAGGGCTAAAGACATGAAATTTAGCAACTACATACCCCTAACTACATCATAACCATAGCACAAAGAGATTAGCCACGCATGGTGCAATAAAAATCAGTTTTGATAGCAAAATACATCGTTTAGATAGCAAAATACAAAGAAAGACACCAAATACGGGGTATAAGTTCAAGAAATTATCACCAAATCTCTTCTTTTGAACCCAAAACTCTCTGAGAATAGGAAGAATAGTCTCTGGAAATTTTCAGAATTTTCTCCTGGAGAAATACGCACAGTAGCCGCTCCAAAAGTCCCAAAATACGCCAGAATACCCCCAAAAACCCTAGAAATACGCTTATATAATAGCATTGCGGGTTTTGGGGGTATAACGGGTCGAAACCCGCTTGAACTTGATCAAACCCGCTTGAAAATCGATCGGCGCAATCGTGGACCGCACGATCAAAGCGGGATTGAACCACGTCGTGCCACGTGGCCTCCGAAGCGGATCCAGTATCCATCTTCGCCTGCTTCGCATCTCATTTCGAAATCTCCGAGCGCCCTTCGGTTAATTCGCGACCGTCGGATCGACATCGTAGGGTCGAGAATCCGTCGCTTCATCGTAAACGCGGGAGCGCTCTCCACCGTTAGATCATGATCGGAGGGGTTATAATCGGCCACGTCGCTGCTCAGCGAATTCGAATTCGCAGCGATTTTGAACCGTCCGATTCAGCGGGGACATTACGGATGGACGCCGCGTGTCCCGTTTATCTCCGCCTGCAACTCGCCATCGAGATCTTTTGGCGAAAAATATGAAATTCCTCAGCGATCGTGCCGTCGGATTTAGCGTGAACGGCTGCGATGACGCCACGTGTCCCGTATTTCGCCGTATTTGCGTATTTTCGTGCGTATTTCCCCAATAAAATAGTATTCTGCATTCAAAAATACACAGTAATTAGCACAGATCTCAGAAAAATACAAATAAATAGTCGTTGGAATCGTGAGATCGAGACCAAGCTAGGAAAAATATAAAATATGCAGAAATACTCCGTTAATTCATGTTGTGTGTACAAATAAGGTGATTTCTCTAATAAATAATGGTGTACAAAATACGCACATATTAGAGAGCAATTAAGTATTATATAGGCACATCATAGGACTAATTAGGGGGTTAAATACGCAATATTCAACCCGAATCACACCCCCCAACTAGCGTTTTGCTAGTCTCTAGCAAAATGAGCGAAATACGATATCAAGTATACACCTAGATCACCTTATCAGGTCTCAAATCATTCATCACCATACTACAAAGACGAAAGAAAGTGTCCACACACTAATGCCAAGATTTCATGCTCATTATATAATGGTACTCATGGGTTTACAATGAAAAGCAAGTATCTCTACAATGGTCATTAAGTCAACTTAACTTCACTTTACATTAATTCATAGCGAATGGTATGCAAAATCAATGGCTCACACCTTTCAATCAAAGTATATAGCTTGGAGCGTAGATGTATCATGCAAAGCAAGCAAAAATAGATTGGGATCAAGACATACACACGTCAATTTTCATTCATAGGAAATCACACCATATCTTGTGCTATCTTTAAGTTTTGGAAGTTCTCTTGCCTTGCCAATGATGCACACTTTTTCTTTCTTTTCTTTTCTCATTTTATTGGTTCTGCGTAACGCGCATCAAGCAACATTTGCAGAAAAAATGTATAACTTGGATCGCTCCATCAAATGATTGAGGTTCCAGTCAATGGCTCCCAAATCAAACGATAATAGGGCATTAGGCCAAGAAGGACCCCTCGGACTGTACTAATCGAGCCAACCAAGTTATTTCTTTAATGAAACATTTATTCGTTCATTCATTTTTCTTCATTCATCTTATTTCATTCTTTCTTTTGTGCGTGCATAAATAACTTAGCAAGATAGCTTCCTTTTCTTTATTCTTTCACAAGAATGGGTTATCCTAATCATTTCAAAAGACAGTGTAGACTTTCACCCAACATTACACAAGGCATGCAAATAGCACTGAATATGAGATAAAAAGTATTGCTCCAATCATTTTGTGATGGTGTGTTCCATTGAAAACATACAACTTGCTAATTCATAATTTCAAGTTTCATTAAGTCATCATTCAATCCTACCATAGAGATATATCAAAAGAGGTTCACCATGAGTACTAGCATTCATATCGAATGAGAATGAAATATTTAACAATAGCGGTGGATGAAAATAAATCATATGTGAATAGTGGTGAATAGACTTCGAGAATTGTCATCACATGAGGTTCATTTCTAGGTGTAATAAGCATTGGTGATAATTCTTGACTCAACCCCATTTTTTTTTAAAAAAAAAAAATTTTTTGAAAAGGGAACTACTAAAAAAAATAATAAAATAAAAATAAAAATAAAAAAAATAAAAATCCTAAAAGTTTATACCCTCCCCCCAACTTAAGATAAGCATTGTCCTCAATGTTAAGGAGAGAGAATCATGGAAAGAACACACCTGATTAGTGACCACCCGAAGGTGGATCTGTGAGATCAATGGTGGTATCCTCTCTGGCCCAAAGCTCTTGAAAATGTTTCAGACGTTGTCCGTTGACTTTGAATTCATGGCCATCCTTTTCATTCACTAAGACCACTGCTCCATGTGAAAATACTTCTTTGACAAAGTATGGTCCTGTCCATTTTGAGTGCAGCTTTCCTGGAAATATATGGAGTCTTGAATTGTACAGCAGAACCTTGTCTCCAACTTTGAATTCCTTTCGTAGGATCATCTTGTCGTGCACAGCTTTCATCCTTTCTTTTGCGAGCTTTGCATTTTCATATGCCTCTCGTCGTATCTCATCAAGCTCCATGATCTGCAATTTACGAGAAACATTGGATGAGTCATCAAGCAAATTAAGGGTTTTAATTGCCCAAAAAGATTTATGCTCTAATTCAACAGGAAGATGGCAATTTTTTCCATAAACCAAACGAAACAGTGACATCCCTAAGATAGTCTTGTATGCTGTCCTGTAGGCCCATAGAGCTTCAGGCAAGCGAAGACTCCAATCTTTGCGTGTTGGATTCACTGTTTTCTGAAGAATGTTCTTGATTTCCTTGTTCGCCAATTCCGCTTGCCCATTTGTTTGAGGATGGTAAGGTGTTGAAACTTTATGTGTCACCCCAAATTTCTTCATTAGATTTGCAAAGAGCCTATTGCAGAAATGAGAACCTCCATCACTGATAATGGCCTTTGGCACTCCAAAGCGCGAGAAGATGTTCTCTTTCAAAAATTTCAGCACAATGGAAGCGTCGTTGGACCTGCAAGGAATAGCTTCCACCCATTTAGAAACATAATCAATGGCAACCAACACAAATATATATCCAAAAGATGGTGGAAAAGGCCCCATGAAATCAATACCCCAACAATCAAATAATTCTATTTCTAACATGGGATTCAACGGCATCATGTTTCTTTTTGTAATTCCCCCCAACTGTTGACAGCGCACACATGATTTACAATAAGCATATGCATCTTTAAACATACTAGGCCAATAAAAACCACTCTGTAAAATTTTTGCAACAGTCTTATGAGCTGAAAAGTGCCCCCCACATACCCCATCATGGCAAAAATGTAAAACACTATCAAACTCATGGTCGGGTACACATCTCCTTACAATTTGGTCTCCACAGTATTTAAAAAGATAAGGATCATCAAAATAGAACGATTTTACCTCATGCTTGAAGCGTTTGAAATCTAAAGAAGACCAATGTGGAGGGGTTCTACCTGTCACCAAATAATTAGCTATATCTGCATACCATGGTAGGGTAGAAATGGCGAAAAGCTGCTCATCTGGGAATGAATCTCGCTATGGAATGGTAGGCGACTCTGTTCCCACCGTCAATCTAGAAAGGTGATCTGCAACATTGTTCTCAACTCCTTTTTTATCCTTGATCTGAATATTGAATTCCTGCAAAAGGAGAATCCATCGTATAAGTCTAGGTTTCGCATCCTTTTTAGATAAAAGATATTTAAGTGCAGAATGATCTGTAAAGATGAGAATAGGAGAGCCCAATATATAGCTTCTGAATTTCTCCAATGCAAACACCACCGCCAGCAACTCCTTCTCCGTAGTAGTATAGTTCCGTTATGCTTCATTCAACGTTTTACTGGCATAGTAGATCACACAAGGAACTTTCTCTTTCTTTTGCCCAAGCACTGCCCCCATCGCGTAGTCACTTGCATCACACATAATTTCAAATGGCATGCTCCAGTCTGGAACCTGCAAAATAGGGGAGGAAACAAGTGAGTTCTTCAATTTATCAAATGAAACTTGACACTCTTGTGTCCATATGAAATCAGTATTTAAAGTTAATAAGTGGCAAAGGGAGCGGGAGATGGCGCTGAAATCCTCTATGAATCTTCGATAAAATCCTGCATGGCCTAGAAAGGATCGTATGTCCTTGACGCATTTTGGTGTAGGCAACTTCTCAATCACCTCAACTTTTGCTCTGTCTACCTGAATACCTGCTTTGGAGACTAGGTGTCCAAGAACCAAACCCTCAGTTGTCATGAAATGACACTTTTCCCAGTTTAACAGCAGGTTCTTTTCCTGGCACCTGTGCAAGACAAGAGCTAAGTTAGATAAACAATTTTCAAATGAAGTGCCATATACAGAAAAGTCATCCATAAACACTTCCATAATCCTCTCAACCATATCGCTAAAGATACTCAACATGCAACGCTGAAAAGTAGCAGGTGCATTGCATAATCCAAAAGGCATTCTCCTAAAAGCGAAAGTTCCAAAGGGGCAAGTGAAGGTAGTCTTCTCTTGATCCTCTGGAGCTATCTCTATCTGATAATAGCCAGAATAACCATCTAGAAAACAATAAAATTTGTTACCTGCTACTCTTTCCAAGATTTGATCAATGAAAGGTAATGGAAAGTGATCTTTTCGTGTTTTAGCATTTAACTTCCTGTAATCAACACACATCCTCCAACCTGTGGTGGTCCGCATCGGTATAAGTTCATTACTTTCATTTCTTACCACCGTGAGGCCTGATTTCTTCGGAACCACCTGTATGGGGCTAACCCGTCTGCTGTCTGAAATAGGATATATTATACCTGCAGCAAGTAACTTAAGAATCTCCCCCTTAACAAATTCTTTCAAAGTAGGATTTAATCGACGTTGCATCTCACATGTAGGTTTGGCATCATCCTCAAGATAAATATGATGAGTGCAAATTAAGGGATTTATACCTGTAATGTCCGCAATAGACCATCCAATGGCCCCTTTGTGTTCCCTAAGCACACTAAGCAAAGCACTTTCTTGTTCAGGTGTGAGTTTAGAGGATATTACCACGGGGAAGGTCTCCTCCTTTCCAAGGAAAGCGTATTTCAAATAGTCTGGCAGAGGCTTCAATTCCAGCTTTGGATGCTCAATCTCTGAAGGTTGTTGTGGTGGCAATTCCACTGGCAATGTCTCGAACTTTGGCACCCATGCATCCCTTGATCTTTCATTTTTGCCCTGCACAAAATAGGATTCATCAATATCTTCTAAATTATAATCAATAAAATTTGACGGACATTCATACTTAGCCTCAAAATAATCTTCAATTAAACTCTCAATAAAACATACCTCTTTCACGTCATCAACATTCGCAGGTAACTTACATGATTTAAAAATGTTTAGCTCAAGTTTCATGTTACCAAAGCTTATCTTCAATTGTCCATCCCTACAGTTTATCATAGCATTGCAAGTTGCTAGGAATGGACGTCCTAATATAATCGGAGTGCAATTACCTGATTGTGGCCCATGAATATCAAGGACGATAAAGTCCACGGGATAATAGAATTTGTCAACCTGGACCAACACATCCTCCACGCATCCTCGTGGGATTTTTACCGACCTGTCTACTAACTGTAAAACCACAGGTGTCTTCTTCAGCTCCCCCAATCCAAGCTGCACATAAACAGAATAAGGTAAAATATTAACACTAGATCCCAAATCAAGTAAAGCATCTCCAAATTTCTTAGTTCCTATAATGCATGGGATAGTAGGAGAACCTGGATCCTTATATTTAGGAGGAGTGTCATGTTGTACCATTGCACTTACCTGTTGTGTTAAGAATGCTTTCTTTTTCACATTTAGACTCCGCTTTACAGTGCATAGCTCCTTCAGAAATTTAGCATATGCAGGCACTTGGTTGATTGCATCAAGTAATGGGATATTAATTTTTACCTGCTTGAAGATATCTCTTATCTCTGCCTGATACCTGTCTTTTGATGGTGGAGCAAGCCTGTGTGGGAATGGAGCTGGAGGTAAATATGGTTCTGGCTCTTTTTCTGCTACCTCTTCCTCAACCTGCAAACTTTCAGGTACTTGTGCCTCCTCTTTCTCCTCAGCTGGTTGTTCATGTCTAGGCATTTCTGGTTTTTCAATTTCACGTCCGCTACGCAATGTAGTCACCGCCTGACATGGTTTGACGTTGTTTCCTGAAAAAGAAGAAGAGGGACTCGTATTAGGATTTGCAATAGGCTGAGCAGGTAATTTACCATTGTCTTGTGACGCTATAAATCTTGAAAAATTCTCAGTTAGCTGTTGTTGCATCTGAGCCATCTGTTGAACTGCAGCAGTGAGACTCTGAATTTCATTGTTCTGCTCCCTTTTCCCTTGATAATTGGAGTGATTGGGATGGTAATAGGGAGTGGATGTCTGCTGCTTCTGCTGATATGAAGCACCTCCTTGGTTTGATGGGTTCTTCCAATTGTTGTTGTAGCCTTGATTTGCCACCCAATTCACCTCAGATTCTGGATTTCTGCCCAATTCTTTAATTGCTGGGATCAGTGGGCAGACGGTAGTATCGTGAACTGGCTTCTCACATATGACGCAGTATGGCTCTGATGTGACTGTCTTTGCTGCTCTGAGATCAATATTTTGTAGCTTTTGCGTCACCAATGCCTCCACTTGTGCCATCAATGCATCTTCAGGCTTCAAAACCTGCAAGCCACCTTTTGTTTGAGGTGTAGAAATGGACCTGTCAAATTCTGAAGGTGGCTCCCATCTTCTTGCATTCTCTGCAATGTTTTCCAAATATGCCCAAGCCTCCGTCGGGGTCTTCTCAAAGAAAGCTCCATTGCACATCATCTCTACATATTGCTTCGTATTCGGCTGCAATCCATCGTAAAAAAATCCAATGGTTCGTCCCTTGTCAAAACCGTGATGTGGGCACGCCAACAGAAGCTCCTTAAATCTTTCCAAAGTTTGGTCGTATGCTTCAGTTTCCTTTTGCGAAAAAGACATGATATGCCTCTTTAAAGCTTGAGTCCTGGCCAAAGAAAAGAATTTTTTCAGAAACTCAGTTTGCATGGTAAGCCAAGAAGTAATAGATCTAGGAGGCAATGCATTGAACCAATTCTTTGCCTTGTCTTTCAATGAGAATGGAAAAAGTTTAAGATAAACAACATCATTACTAACTTTTCCATCCAACTGAGTAGAGCATGCTTCTTCAAACGTTTTAATATGCAAGTAAGGGTTTTCCATATCCTCTCCATGGTAAGAGGGAAGGATCTGGATCACCCCAGCTTTAAGCGAAAAAGAATGAGCACCCTCAGGCAAAACAATGCATGACTCAGAAGCAACTCTAGTGGGCATATAAGTAGCACTCAATGGTAGTTCTTGTGGGTGTACAAGAGGTTGTTCGTTATTATTAGCCATATTTTCAATTCTTATCAATCTGTGTGAAGTGGAGGTCCTATGCCACATAAACTAGCAAAGCGATATTTTTTTTTGTTTTCAATAATAAAACTAAGCTATAAAGTGGAAGGATCTCACCGAGTACTCCTCTGAAAAGCTGAAAATGTGGATCAAAGATACCGTTGTCCCCGGCAACGGCGCCAAAAACTTGCCTCTCTCAAAACAATGTGAGCTTTACTCCCAAGCGCAGGAGATCGTGCAAGTAGTATCTGGAGAGTCCAGAGTCGAATCCTCGGGACAAGTCGACCTGAGATAACACGAATTCAACTAATCAAATAAAATATACGGTTAAGAAAACGACCACCTTTGTGAAGGTGAAAAATAGTGTACGGATTTGTAGCAAAGAAAGTGGTTCCTAAAAGTATTACGGTATCACGAAAGTTTGGTATTCGATGAGACAAGTATGCTACGGTTGTGAGTTCATTAGGAGTTTATGGTCGCTGAAATTTCATGTCTTTTAATGTCACACAACGCTTCACCCGGTCAAGGCGTGAAGGCGTCGGAAGATAAATCGATGAAAACTAGTCAAAATAGCCTTAAACGTATTACTAGCAATGTTGATTTCATTAAACAATAATCGCAGCGATAAGTTCAGATTAGAGAACACAAATTGGCTAACCTTATCAGGGCCTAGCCATAGGGCACATCAACAATATCGATAGTAAGCAAATACCCATCAAATACGTTGTAGAAATCAACAAAACTAGCAATTTGGACATGATAATAGGGCTAAAGACATGAAATTTAGCAACTACATACCCCTAACTACATCACAACCATAGCACAAAGAGATTAGCCACGCATGGTGCAATAAAAATCAGTTTTGATAGCAAAATACATCGTTTAGATAGCAAAATACAAAGAAATACACCAAATACGGGGTATAAGTTCAAGAAATTATCGCCAAATCTCTTCTTTTGAACCCAAAACTCTCTGAGAATAGGAAGAATAGTCTCTGGAAATTTTCAGAATTTTCTCCTGGAGAAATACGCACAGTAGCCGCTCCAAAAGTCCCAAAATACGCCAGAATACCCCCAAAAACCCTAGAAATACGCTTATATAATAGCATTGCGGGTTTTGGGGGTATAACGGGTCGAAACCCGCTTGAACTTGATCAAACCCGCTTGAAAATCGATCGGCGCAATCGTGGACCGCACGATCAAAGCGGGATTGAACCACGTCGCGCCACGTGGCCTCCGAAGCGGATCCAGTATCCATCTTCGCCCGCTTCGCATCTCATTTCGAAATCTCCGAGCGCCCTTCGGTTAATTCGCGACCGTCGGATCGACATCGTAGGGTCGAGAATCCGTCGCTTCATCGTAAACGCGGGAGCGCTCTCCACCGTTAGATCATGATCGGAGGGGTTATAATCGGCCACGTCGCTGCTCAGCGAATTCGAATTCGCAGCGATTTTGAACCGTCCGATTCAGCGGGGACATTACGGATGGACGCCGCGTGTCCCGTTTATCTCCGCCTGCAGCTCGCCATCGAGATCTTTTGGCGACCGTTGGATCATAATCCAACGGTCGCGAAAAATATGAAATTCCTCAGCGATCGTGCCGTCGGATTTAGCGTGAACGGCTGCGATGACGCCACGTGTCCCGTATTTCGCCGTATTTGCGTATTTTCGTGCGTATTTCCCCAATAAAATAGTATTCTGCATTCAAAAATACACAGTAATTAGCACAGATCTCAGAAAAATACAAATAAATAGTCGTTGGAATCGTGAGATCGAGACCAAGCTAGGAAAAATATAAAATATGCAGAAATACTCCGTTAATTCATGTTGTGTGCACAAATAAGGTGATTTCTCTAATAAATAATGGTGTACAAAATACGCACATATTAGAGAGCAATTAAGTATTATATAGGCACATCATAGGACTAATTAGGGGGTTAAATACGCAATATTCAACCCGAATCACGTAGATCATTCTACTTGGTTTCTTAGGCAACATTAGAAGGTTTTGTTTTGTGTTGATTGATTAAAGAACGAAAAAGATTTATTATTTATACAACACTATTCAACCCTCCCTTCTAGTGTTGTTTGCCATCCACAGGATCCAACACTTGGTATCAGAGCGAGGTTGTAGATGGCATCAACCAATCATTTCCCCGAAGGACAATCTTCCAGCAGACCACCACTTCTCAACAGATCAAATTATGGATCTTGGAAGAATCGGATGCGAATGTACCTTCTCTCTATCTCCTATGATCTATGGAAGATAGTGGAGAATCCTTATGAAGAACCCGCCCTTGAGGAAGAAAAATGGACCAAGACGGAGAAAGACAAAGTGTCTCTAAATGCCAAGGCGGTGTCCACTCTATATTGCGGCCTTGACACAACGGAGTACAACCGCATCTCCATGGCTACCTCCGCGCACCAAATATGGAAACTCCTTGAGGTAACACATGAAGGTAACCAAAAAGTTAAATCATCAAAATCTTCTCTTTATGCTGGCAGGTATGAAAAATTTATGATGGAGAAAGACGAGAACATAACGGCGATGTACACGAGATTTACGGAGATCGTCAACACACTTGCGGGATTGGGAAAGAAGTACACACAAGAGGATCACGTATGCAAGATCCTTAGATCCCTCACTCCCGAATGGCAATCCAAAGCTTCGGCCATTGAAGAAGGCAACGACACTTCAAAGCTAACCTTGGAGGAGCTCATCGACAACCTAATGGCGTATGAACTCCAACTGCAAGAGCGAAAGACCAAGGAACACGGTGAAAAGAAGAAGAACCTTGCATTCAAAGCAACATCGGATACGGAGGAGTCCGAGAATGAAGTCAAAGATGATATGGAGAAACAAATGGCACTCATCTCCAAAGGATACAAGAAAATCCTAAAAGCACGTAAGTCCTACAACCGTAAGTTCAATTCCACTAATGATGTTATTTGTTATGAATGTAATAGGCCAGGCCATATGAAGAATGAATGTCCTCTAAAGAAAAACAGAGATAAGAGAACAAAGTCATACAAAGGCAAAAGGCCAAATGGAAAAGCTTTTGGGGCTTGGGATAGAAGTGATGATGAAGAGGATTCCGATAACTCATCATCATCCGAAAATGAAGGAAAAGCAAGCAAAAGGAACGAGCGGAACTACATGTGCTTCATGGCAAGGGAAGACCCCAAGGTAAATTCCTACCATACCTCTAGTGATAGCGATAGTAGCGATGATGATGAAATTGATTATGAGGAGGAATTTCATAAAATTTATGCATTATATGAGGTCCAACTCAAAGAGCTTTTAACTCTCAAAAATATGCATAAATCTTATGGTTCTAATCCTACTAATCAAAAGCTAGAAAAGATTAGAGAAGAGAACCTAAAATTGATTAGCAACAATAAGGATTTAATTGAAAAGAATAGGTTGCTCAATGTAGAACTCAAAGACCTAGGAAATAGGTTTAGAGACTTAGAAAAGAACATGACCGCCATTAAGGCAAAGCATGATGACTTGGTTAATAATGTTACTAGGTTCAATAAAGGTAAAGAAAAATTAGATAGCTTGATTAGATCACAAAGACCCCAATCTAGCAAACATGGCTTAGGTTATAACATGACCAATCAAAATGCTAGAAATTCTCATCATCAAGCTAGAGTTCCTAAAACTGAAAATGGATATGTCAAAGTTTGGATTCCCAAAATTGGAACAGTCCAAATGAAAGACAATTACATTTCTAGTTTTATGAACAATGTTCATTTTTGTAGAGATTATAAATTTACTTATGGGAAATCTCAACCCAACTGGGTTTGGTTCCCTCTTGGTTGATAATTATATTATTATGTTTGACTAATCCCACGGACCCACAAAGAAAGGGTACCAAAATTATTTTGATTGATTTTCAGGTACCAAAACTATAAGGGATTAGTAGAAGAGCTCCCAATGAATCTCTAAATCCATGCATACATTAAGGGGGAGACCCAACTGTAATGATGCAAACTTTAAGGGGGAGCCTATGAAATTTTTTTCTTCACTTGATATGTATACAAATATGTTTTTTTTGTGATGACAAGGGGGAGAAAAAGTGAAACAAGCAAAAACATGAATGAATAATAAACCGCATCTAAGCAGGGGGAGTAAGTACACTTACTCATTGTTTTTATTTCATATTATTCATATGTTTTTCATTTGGGTGTCATCATCAAAAAGGGGGAGAGTGATGGGAATCTAGTCCCACCCCAAGTGGTTTGTTTTGTTGATGATCACACCAAATGTTGTTAAATTACTAATCATACTACTTAAGTGTGTAGGTTGTGCCATAAGCTAATTGAAGCTCGAAACATACTCCGAGAATAAGAACTTCAACCACACACATAGAAGATGAAGATGAATTTAGCTCGCAACTCCAAAGCTCAAAGAATGTGCTCAAGCTAAAGCTAAAGAGGATCTCAAATTCAAGCGAAGCATATGCAACTAGCTCAAGCTCATTCATGGCTTCAAGTTCTTCATAGAGTCTAGTGTGTGAGTTGTTTTTCATTTTCTTAGGATTATGTCAAAGCCAAGAAGAATTTGCACACACACAAAATGATTTTCTAAAATGTTTTTAAAACTCATTTTAAACTTATTTGAGAGCATACTTTTCATAGAAGCTAAGTTTCAATTTGTAGTCAACTACAAACACCCAGTAGTTCACTACACTGATTTCTGTCTTCTACCAGAAAAGATAGTCTGGTAGTCGACTACCTAAGTTAGGGAGTCGACTACCAGTTGTAGCAGATTTTCTCTGAGACACTCTGGGAGTCGACTACCAAAGTTAGGGAGTCGACTACCAGCTGTGCGACCAGAATTCCTTGATTCACTCTCTCATTTATTCATTGCTTGATTTTTGGGCTGAAGTCAAACTTGATTTGAATTATTTTGAATTCTCCTTTGGCTCTATAAATAGAGACCCTATGAGAACATTTTTCTCACCAATTTACTCTTGAGCAAAATTCTTATTCACTCAAAAGATCTCATCGTTCTCATCGTTCTCAAAGTTCTTCATAGCCAAATCGGTTTTTCTATTTCTGATCTTATTTCTTATATTCTTTATAATTCTTTTTAAGATCATTATTATTATTTGGCTATTGCAAATTGGTTTTCAAAATCATTCTCTTTGATTTTTTATATTCTCAAAGGATTTTTGAAACATCTAGATTCTAGATCACATCGAATAATTTCATATTCTTTGTGTGATCTAAGAACACATCTAGATTCTAGATCACAGTGAATAAACTCATATTCTTTGTGTGATCTACGAACGATTTACATTCTTTTAGCCACGTTAAGCACAATTGCATATTTAATCTTGGCTATAGAATTATTGGGTGTAAAAACCAATCTCCACTAATTCATTGTGGTGTATTGGATTTGATTTTACTTGTAGTCCCTTGGTGATAAGGGTAGTTGTAAATCCTTGTTGTAGGCAAGGTATTTGTGAAAAGTCCTCGGATTGTGAGGCAAGGCAAAGTCCTTGGGTTGTGAGGCAAGGGTAAAATCCTAGACAAGTCTAGGTGGTCGGAAATCCTAGTTGAGGCTGGGTATTTGTATTGCTAAGGCAATAGTGGAAATCTCGTACCTGATTGGTCGGGGACTGGACGTATCCAGGGTTGTGGGGAACCAAGATAAAAATCCTTGTCTTTGCGTTTGCATTTTCTGTGTTTGATTATTTATCTCTGCAAGCAATCCTTATTATTATATCTTTGTAATTCTTTGTTCATTTGCATATTACAAAGATCATACATTTAATTCCGCTGTGTAAAGATCTATCTGTGTGTAAAGATCTCTTATCTGACTGTAATCATAATTGTTTATCTTTTATATTTTTATAAGATTAACTTGTTGATTAAGAACCAAGCGTAGATCACTCTACTTGGTTTCTTAGGCAACATTAGAAGGTTTTGTTTTGTGTTGATTGATTAAAGAACGAAAAAGATTTATTATTTATACAACACTATTCAACCCCCCCTTCTAGTGTTGTTTGCCATCCACAGGATCCAACAAACCCCACCCACGATTTCTTTCATCCCTGTTTCATTCTCCTGAGCCATTTTCTCCCCCAAATCACCCTCCAACATTTCCCCAAGCCATTCCTTCCTCCCTTGGAGTTTCCCCCTCCATTTTGGCCTACCACCATGCCCTAGGCCATCTCCAACCCCCAAAACCCCCTTTAATCCATTTTCTCCAGATTTTCCCCATCCATTCCAGATCTGAACCCTAGGTTCCCCGGATCGTTTCTTCCGTTACCGTGCTTGCTCGTCATCATTCTTCCGCTCCGATACGATAATAAATCGATCTCTTAATGTTTTCATAACCATTGTGTTTTTGTGAAACCCTAATAAAACTGGGTTGGATGTTGTTCTAATATTGTTTTGCCATTGAAGCGATCTCATCGCCGTAGTTAGCATTTGTGTGACGGCCTCGTTGATCGTCATCCTCGGTGCTAGGCAAGTGAAACTTGCCACTTAGGGTTTTGGGCCATGTCTTAGGCCATTTGCTTGTTGTAGGCGTAAAAGAGACTAGGCGACGAAATTATACTCGCCTAGGCACAATTTTAGGAACTAGCTTGACAACGAAGCTAGAACCGACATTTATCATGTTGCACAACTACCATGTCATGTTTAATTTCCATTAACGGCACGCAAATTAATTGTCATGTCATTACATTCTTTAAGTGTTCCCGTGATTGCGTAGCTCCGCTACACCTTGTGAAATGATTGAGGCTAGGTGCACCCCTATGCCAAATGGAATACGCTCCTGGTTTCTGATCCAGGAAACGAGCTCTTGTGCGAGGCAACCCTGGCTCATTTACTGAGCTCGTGTACAGTGACCCTGGCTCGTTTACACGTGGGTATTGGGGTAAGAGTTAAGCGGCCATTCAACTGGGAGTCTGCCCGATCAGCAACTGCAGTTGTAAGGCGTAAACTCTGGGTTCTGGGGTAGTGTTAAGCGGCCAATCAGTGTGAATGTCCAACAGTTCAGCTGTAAGGCGTAAACATCTACAAACAACTTGAAACGTGACTAGTGAAAAGATTGAGATTGTTAGTAGCTTGGCTACTCTTGACATGCCCTGATAAATTGTTCTCTTGTACTTATTGTTTCACCATGTCTTACTTGTGCACTCATAACATAACTGCCATGTCATGCATACTATAACTGCTAGGTTGTTAGTTTGCCTTACTTTCAGTTTCCTTGCCCAAGTCTTTTAGACTTGCTGACATGTGCCATTTTACTCTTTTGGGTGACACAAGTTAGATCCTGAGCCTGAGTTCATTATTGAGGACGAGGCGTTTGCTGACGCCGAGCCCGAGCCTGTGTTTAGCGAGGAGTACGTGGACACTGGGGACCAGTCCTAGTGTCTTCATTGAGCTTTCCCCTTTTGGTTTTAGACTGTTTTGTAGTCGGTACGTAGCACCTATACTTTGTTATGTTGTCCCTTTTGTTGGCCTTGTTCTGGGCCTTCAGACTCTTTCTTTTAGCCTGGTGGCTTTTCTGGATGTGGAACTTAATTTTAATGTTGGACAAATTCTGATATTTGAGATTTTATTTCTGTCTCTCCTCGTGTTATTATTGTTGTTCCGTTTGTGTTTACAGGGACCTGCTTATGTTTTATTGACGCTTATCGGGTTTGGGGCTTCACAGCTCCACTCTCGTGCGGACCTTTTCACGTCTCGCCTCCATTTTAGGGAAGCGGGGCGTGACACAAGGCATGCAATCATAGTATTTTCATACATAGGGCATTACTATCTACCCACCTTAAAATAAAGTTCGTCCTCAAACTTCTAACTTAGGGCTCTACCTTAAGGCTAGACTACTACCCACCTTAAGACTCAACTACCCTATGGAAGCATTACTTGCACTACATTACGCACGCCACAGTGCGGTGGCCTGCATGGGCCACCACCTGTCACGACCCGCTCCCTGAGATACGTAGTGAGGCAGGGTACATGACGAGAACTAAAAACGTATCTGCAGGTCCACTGCGCATTGCTGGGAATAGTACATGTAGTATTCAACAAACAGACAACCAACAAACACAGAACGACACAAAGTCACAGAGAAATACTGAAAGCCAACCACTTAACAATTTCATATACATTTCAAACATCCCATTGCATCAATTCATATAGTACAAGCATCTCTCACCCCAAAAGAAAACCCAAAGTACACATGACTCTCCCATAACCCCTCATCACCTAATTTAAACTCCTACTCCCAATAATGGAACTCCAACCTCAACCTTCAGCTCCATCTACCATCCCCGGGAATCACAGTTGAAAAAGTCAACAGGGCACATCAACGCGTGACCTAGTAAGAATTGCCAACTTCCACTAGTATGCTATTATGAAAATGAGACTACTTAACATGCAACCATGGCAATGTGCAAGTGAAACATGAAATAAGCAAGGGAATAATGCTACAAAACATATGAGCATGGCATTAAAGGAATGCAAGGGCAACTACTTCACATCCATGACATAGCATGAGACAAACTACAAGTAAACATCAAGCACCAAGTTGAAACATAAAGCAAGTTTTAATTGCTACGAAAATGAAGTGAGTTGTAACATCATTCCAAGGTACAAATGAAACTTTATAGATACAAGAGAGTCTCTCATGGCTATGGGACAATAGCCTTATACATGCATGGTTCATGTGTCATCATGGCATGCCTTCATATAAATATTGAATTCACATTTCCAACACATCATAATCAACATCATAACAAGATGTCATGCACATTGGGCCATGCCCACCATAGTACCACAACTCATACCACATTACCACCAACATGAATGCATGCCTCCACCACATCCCTCCCACCATGTATAACAACTAAGGTCCCACATTCATGTTACAAGAACTAGTCCAATAACATTCGTCAACATTTTAGTATTCTCTTCCCTCTTTCATCTCTTCTCTATTTTTCATTAAGCCTCACAATTTACCCAACGAGGCCCATGGCCAAATTTAATTAGCAACCATTCTTCCTCACAAAAATGAGGAGAACACTACTCTAATCTCATTAGCACAGTTTTTGCCATAAAGTTAATAACTTTATACATGATCCTTAAATAAAGAGACCACTACATCAAGGCTACTACATCAAAATATCACCATATACATTTGAACTTTGATAAAGATAACAACTTGGATGAAAAAGAAAACAACTTGCATGAAAAAGATGGCAATTTGCAAATAATACCATAAAGATCACAACTTTGCCACATGAATCAACAAATGAAGTGGACTAACCAACACAAAGTTATCATTTTTCTCCTAAATTTCTATTAAAGATAACATCTTGCCAAGTATTATACAACCAATTAACAAGGAACTAAATTTAACATCACCAAATTATAAAGATACTAACTTTAAGTAAAAGATGCAATTCAACAACAAAGTGAGATCTTTAATTTAACATGCCATGCAAGTAACATAATAGAGAAAGTTGGATTCCTACCAAATAAGGATGACATCTTCATTGCTTTTAAATCCTCCCATTAAATCTTGAATCCTCTCTTAATTCTCCCTTAAAAGCCATCTTTCCTTAATTCTTCCTTCCTTCATTTTAATCACCATAACTAGCATGCAAATTTGGAAAGAATAAAAGAGAAATGGGAGGGGGGAAGATTTCGGCAATAGAGAAAGAGAGAGAGAAGGAGGCAAGAAAAAAATAATGAGAGGGAGACAGAGTTAATGGCAATTAAAGAGAATATAGAAAAATCTACTCTTCTCCTCTCTTCTACACACATCTTTCCCTTATGCACGCACCTTAACTAAATTACTAATGAACCATGTAACTATACACACTCTCTCTCACTAATTATTCCTTAACTCTTAAGGGTCAGAGGTCAAAAGGGTTAGAAGATGTCATGCAAGCTAAAAAGACCCAAATACCCTTACTAATCTACCCTTCAACTTATAAATAATTACAAGTATGCCATCTTCATACTCCTCTCTTTCTAATAACTCAAGCCCAAAATACAAAGCCCAACCAACAACCCACTAGCTAATAAATTAGCTAAGGCCCAACTATATTAATAATATTCATTACTAATAAACACACCAACAATAAAATCTTTAGGGATACTAATAACAACAACCAATACCACTCATATTAATACTTCCATTAACACTTACAACAACATTGCTATTAAATAACATAGTAGTAGTACCATACTACTATTATTAATAATACATCCCCACCAATACATAAGGCCATCCAAATAATACTTAGCACTAACCACAATAAGATATACTCTCACTATTAGCACTTTGTAATAATACTTCATATACTAACATATAAACCAATATTCATACACTAATAATTATACACCAACATTCATATACCAATATTCATATACCAATATATACACGTCTCACTTCATACATATACCAAGGAACGCAATCATAGTATTTTCATACATAGGGCTTTACACTAAAACCTCATCTGATCTCCTGCAGAGATTGATGATATATCTGCAAGCCTCAAACTAACATTTGAAATGAAAGACCTAGGCAAGAGTAAATATAGTCTTGGTTTACAGATAGAAAACCTAAGCGAAGGAATCCTGTTACACCAAACCACATACATAAGGAAATTACTTAAAAAATTTCATATTTGTACCATACTCTAAGTACACAAATGGTCATTAGATTTTTTGATGTACATAAACACCCATTCCGGACGCTGGAAGAGGTGGAGGAAACATTAGGTCCTTAAGTACCTTACATTAGTGTCCTTGGAGCACTACTATATCTAGCAAAATGCACACGTCCCGACATAGCGTTCGCAGTTTTCCTACTAGCCAGATACAATTTCATTACCCACGGCGCTACTGAAACGGAGTAAATCAGCTTCTGCGCTAACTCCAGCGGTCAGTTGACCAGTGGTTATACTTCCAGAAAGGTGGATCTTCCACTTTATCTAGTTATGCAGATGCAGGTTACAGGTCTGATCCACTCACCGAGAAATCTCAGACTGGCTTTGTGTTCACTTTTGGTGGTACAACCATCGCCTGAAAATCTGTGAAGCATACCTGTTGGTAGAAACGATCTATGAACTTCGTGTTTGATGATAACAAACGTGTGTGAACGTTTTTAACGTGTGTGTTAAGGGTTTAAGGAAAGGCAAAGCTTGAAAAGACTCATTGTGAGACGTGACCAATATGATGGGGATAAGGTGATACTCTACTTGGTTTGGTTCATATCTACTAGAGCCCATATCTACCATATAGTGGGATGAAGGGTACGAAGACAAATGGGCCAAAGGAAATCAAATACAGAGGGTAGGCCCTTTTTTTAAAGAGAACTTCAAAAAATTCATGCAGCCGCATCCAACTTTGCAAAATCCCAAGAGCTGCACTTTAATTCTCTTCCTCCCCCTTAGAAACCGAAGAGAGAAGGTCGGCCGATTATTTCTTTTAGGGTCTTCATTGTTTTTAAGAGAGCAGCCAGCACAGAGATTTTTTTTGGGCTTATTAGTTTTTGTGTTTGCATTTTTTGAGTGGGCCAAACAAAAAGATTAAGAAGAGCAGGCCGAATCCATTATCACCTCTACCTTAAAAATACCCTAGTGCTTAATATTTATAGGGAGCAGGGTGCTTGACAGCCGCATGGTGTGAGTTCCAAAAAAAGGAGAAAACCCCTAACTTTTGCAAAAGACCAAAGGCTGCCGAATTTGTGAGAGGCTTCTTCATTTTTTTGTTTAACAAAAGAGAGCGCCTTCATCTGCTTTGATCAGCCGCACCTCCTCTTCGTATATTTTTTAAGAGCAGTATCACGTTTTGGGATCATCTCTCCAATAAATAATAAAGGCAGCCTTCTCTCTATAAGATCCCCAAAAGAGCCGTAAGCTCCTTTCGATATCCCCTAAGCCGCAATATCCCAGGAGTTGGCCGAACCAAAAATTTCTCTCCCTAACAATTTTCCACAAGGAGGCCGAAGTGCAAATAATTGTCCAAGAGCAATGCCAGAAGTTGGGACTAGAGACGAGGGACTACTTCTTGTCAGATTGATCTAACCACGCGCTGAACGACAGAGACATCAACGCCTTCACAACTGAGCGATTCTAAACTCTGAACTTTATTTTATTTGTGATTTGGTGTTGTAATCTCTGTGAAACTATTTTATTATTTGTTTGGGGACTTGGCTAGTTGGGACTAGCCAAGAGAGAGCTTTACTAGTATTGTTATTGTTTGGGCACTTTGGTGAGTGCAGGTACTGAGGGCCAGGTGAGTGTAGGGTTGGTGCTCTAGCTACAGGTTGTACCAGTTAACTTTAACAATCTAGTATTGCTTTTGGGGCTGGACGTAGGTCGTGGGTGCGACCGAACCAGGGTAAAATCTGCTGTGTATCTGTGGTTGATTATTGTTTACCCTGCCTGTGATTATAACTGCATGTGATTTCTCGTGGGTTGCACGAGAATTTTTATAAGCCTATTCACCCCCTCTAGGCCTAGATCCTGATCCAATAAGTGGTATCAAAGCCTGTTTAGAGGATCTAGTCTAGTTGATCATGTCTATGAATATGTCTGATTGTGCTTTTGCTGAGGGTCAGTCTATTTCCCGTCGCCTAAGTTTAACGGTGTTGATTTTGCATATTGGAAAACTAGGATGAGGATTTATTTAGCTGCTGTTGATTATGATGTATGGAGCATTGTTTGAAAAGGCTATAAACCTCCCACCATTAATGTTGCTAATAATGAAATGATAAAACCAGAAGAAAAGTGGGATGACTTTGATAAGAAGCGCTTTTCATTGAATAATAAAGCTATGAATGCATTGATTTGTGCTTTAGATAAAGCTGAGTTTAATCGTATATCTCAATGTCAAACTGCGCATGAAATTTGGAATACCGTACAGGTGACTCATGAGGGTACATCGCAGGTTAAGGAGTCAAGACTTGTTCTGCTCAGTACTGAATATGAAAGCTTCCGCATGCTTCCATCAGAGTCAATCAAAGAGATGTTTGCGAGGTTCACAGACATCGTCTACAAATCCACTTCTCTTGGAAAGCCATACTTAAGCCTAGAACAAATTAGAAAGATCATGAGAGCGCTGCCTAGCTCCTTCCGTCCCAAAATCACGGCTATTCAGGAAGCAAGGGATTTATCGCAGAAGAAAGTGGAGGATCTGATAGGGAACCTGATGTCCCATGAGCTGGAGCTGTAGAGCATTGAACTGAGAGAGAAAGATGAAATGAAGACTTCAAAGGCAATAGCCTTTCAGGCTAAGGAGGATGAAGATGGAGATGAGGAGGAGGTATTTTTGGTGAGAAGCTTCAAGAAATATATCAGAACTGGCAACGGGAGATCAGAGTTGCTGAAAAGGTTTGATCGCTCTAAATTTAATTCTAATAATAAATCTTTTGAGCAGAGTACTACTGATCCAGTTATATGCTTTAATTGCAAAAGGCAGGGACATTTTATGAAGCAATGCCCTCAAGGAAAGAACAACGCTATGGAGCAAAAGGGAAAATCTTTGATGCTCACATGGGATATGGACAGCGAGGATGAATCTCAAGATGAAGTTGCACACTCCTCTCTTTGTCTGATGGGAGAACTAGATGAGGTAAAATCTTTAACTAAAGCTCAACTCGTGACTACTTTTAAAGAAATGCAAGATGAAATTGAAAGGTTGGAATCAACTGTTGAGTTACTAGAATCCCATGTAGAGAAGTTTAAAAATGCAAATTTTGAATTGCAACAAGACAATTATAATATGTCATTATAAGTTGATGAAATTAAAGAGAAGCTTTTGCATGTGATTCTACTATTAGCTCTTTGAAAAAGGAAAAATCTTGTATGCCTACTGAAAATGAGTGTATGAACTGCTCTACTTTGCTTAACGATATTAGCATGTCTAAACTAAATATGATTAAGCTAGCAGTTGAAAATGAATCGCTAAATGAGAAGATTTGCATGCTAATAAATGAAAATAAAGAGCTAGAAAAGAAGATTGCTAATCTGAAAAAGAGTGAGGAAGAGAACAAAAAGGCCTTCATTAGTAAATGTACCATGCTTGTTAATGAGAACATGTTTTTAAAGTCTAAAATATGTGATCTTGAATTGTCTATTAAAAAATTTGGTGTTGGAAAGCATTCGTTAGACATTATTTTAGGTAATCAGATACAAGGAAATAACAGGCGTGGTTTGGGATATGGAAAAAAAAATTGATGAGAGGCCTAGAATTAATAGAAAGAATCAAAAAGAAACTGGCGTAGGAAGAAGCATGTTTGCTAAATGTTATACATGTGGTGGTGTTGGCCATGCTTATTATAATTGCAAGTATAGGAATACCAACATCAAATTTAAGCAAATTTGGGTTCCAAAAAATAAAGTGACTAACACTAGTGGACATATTTGGATTCCTAGGTCACACATATTATGCGCTTCTTATGTGTAGGTACATGGCACGGCTAAGGGACAAAAGTGTGAGTGGTACTTAGACTCTGGCTGCTCAAGACACATGACAGGTGAAAGAGAAAAGTTCATTAGCCTTGCAAAACATGAAGGGGGAAGTGTTACTTTAGGGGGGACAATGGAAAATGCAAGGTAATTGGTAAAGGTGTTGTAGGTAATGACACCTTTCAGCTTACAGATGTCCTACTGGTTGAAAAGTTGAAACATAACCTCATTTCTATCAGTCAGCTGTGCGACAAAGGTATGAAAGTTGAATTTGATGCAAAACTTTGTAGAATCATTGATATCTCCACAGGTGACATTATTATTACTGCAAATAGAAAGAACAATGTTTATACTCTTATGATTGAAGAACTAACTGTTTCCAAATGCTTGCTTGTAGGTGAAGAAGAGGCCACACTATGACATAGACGATTAGCACATGCAAGCATGGGATTGATAAAGAAGCTGGAAAACAAAAATTTGGTAAGAGGACTACTGCATCAGACATATGAGAATGGTAAGTTACGCGTGGCATGCACAAAAGGTAAGCAAACTAGATCTATTTTCTCCAGCATTAATGAAGTTGCCACCACACGCATATTGGAATTGGTGCACATGGATTTATTTGGTCCCACAGACATTGCTAGCCTAGGAGGTAAAAGGTATTGTTTAGTATTGGTTGATGATTTCTCTAGACATACATGGGTTTACTTCCTAGCCAACAAATCAGACTCATTTAATAATTTTCAAAACTTTTACATACAAGTTTCTAATGAGAAAAATTTTTCCATTATAAAAATTAGAAGTGATCATGGAGGTGAGTTTGAAAATGCTATGTTTGAAAATTTTTGTATTAAAAAAGGAATCTTACACGAATTCTCTTCTCCTAGAACACCTCAACAAAATGGGGTGGTCGAAAGAAAGAATCATACACTAAAAGAGATGGCTAGGAGTATGCTTAATGAATATAGTGTGCCTATGTCTTTTTGGGCTGAGGCCATTAATACGGCATGCCATATATGCAATAGAGTTATGCTTCGACCTTTATTAAATAAAACCTATTATGAACTAAGGCATGGCAATACTCCGAATATTTCTTACTTTAGATTTTTTGGATGCGGGTGCTATATATTAAATACAGGAGATCAACGTGGCACATTCGAATCCAAATCAGATGAAGGAGTGTTCGTGGGCTATTCAGTGAGGAGCAGAGCATACAGGATATATAATAAATGCACTCTCACTATTATTGAATCCATACATGTTACATTTGATGAATCTGATATACTTCCTTTGGTTTGCAGGAATAACGAAGAAGAGGAAAATGAAGAACAACAATGCTTTCCAAGGAATAATGACGAGCAATCTGAAAGACAAGAGGAAACTGAAACTGGCACGGGAGAAATACAAGAAGTAGCAATTACCGGAGGAGAGCTGAGGTTCAATCCAAACCACCCATCAGACTTGATTATAGGTGAACCTACGGCAGGTATACGCACTTGTTCCTCTTTTATTGATAAAACAACAACAAAAATGAAAAACAAAAACAAAAAATGGTGCTTAAATGTGTATCTGTCTCTTTGATTCCTTAAAAAAAGTATCCATGAATGATTTTCATATCTATGTAGAAATTGTTGTATTATTTCCTTTGTTATATGTGCATGTTCATCTTTCTAAATATTCATGGCATATTCAGTGTTAGAGAATAACCTGATTTCTACACCTCCTATTTCACTCCCATATGTAATATTACTAGTCATAACCTGTGCCCGCGGGCACGGTTCATTTAAGATTTTCCCATGCGAAATCTTTGTTCCCCGAAATTTTTTTTTTCAAAGCCAAAATTTAAAAGAAAAACAAATTAGTTTACAATATTTAGCGGTACAGGCGCCTTCGGCGCCGAACAACAAATTCAAAGCATGCGCCTTCGACACAGAACACCAAATTTGATGTGGGTGCTTTTGGCGCAGAGCAACAAATTCGACGTAAAACAATAATTTCGACGCGGGTGTATTAGGCGCGGAACAACAAATCATCGTTAAAAATGGCGCGGGCGCCTTTAGCGCGGAACAACAAATTCAGCGCATGCGTCTTCGACACAGAACACCAAATTCGACGTGGATGCCTTCGGTGCAGAACAACTCATTTGATGTAAAACAACAATTTCGGCGCGGGTGCCTTAGGAGTGGAACAACAAATTAGCGTTAAAAAATTTAGCTGGCGCCTTCGACGATGGCTTCATATACATATAACCAGTGCCCTTGGGATACTGTTCATTTAAAAATCTTGGGCCCACTAATTTTAAACAAACATCAATAATTATTAGTTTCCCCTGAAATATCAGTAGATGGGATCGAAATTTTACAGGGTTTTGCAACGCGGATCAATGAGTTGGCAGCATCTCCCGCATTCATTCTCCCACAGCTCGCGTTCATTCCCAAGATGAGATTGTGTATGTGCACAACATTTTTTTTTCATAACTAATATTAAAAGGCTATCCATAATTTCAATGTTTTTGTGTATTCCCAACAAATTTCTCTTCAACCCAAAAATTTCCCTCCAAAACTTGATGTGACATTGCCACATAGGACAAATTCAAAATTTGCCCTCAATTGTAATATAGATTGTTGCACATTTGGAGATATTGTTTATGAAATGGGAAATGTGAATGTAGGATGAAAACTTAACTGAAAATCCAAGGGATATGATATACCTTGCCATGGATAAAAAGTGAGCATTAAAAATGTTACTACAAGTATAAAAATTGAAAAGAAACATACATGCTCTGTATGAAAAATGGATACAATCCTTGCAATGGTATTACTCACGAGTATCCAACATAAGCTTTATGGGTAAACTTTAGCGTTGGTGTATTTACTCGTCAAGCAATGCCACCCCACATCTAAGAGTCCTTATAGGCTATGTTTTGGGGTATGATACCTTGAACTCATTTTTTTAATGAGGTGAGAAAAATCTATCCTAGGTGATAGACTGTTATTTGAAAAATGTGGACTGGTTTTGGTTGACTTTCTTAAATGATTCTCCCTATGTGCTTCAATTTTAGTCATCACACGTACACGTTGGTGTTGAAGTCGTATTTGTTTAATTTCACTGAATTTTGACTTGATTATTCGATGATAAGTCTGCATGCAATTGTTGGTAATGGTTAATAATACTCTCTTTTTGCATGTTATATGATTTTGACTTCGTGGTATAACTTTTGATGATAACAAAAGGGGGAGAAAAATTTGGGAAGATTTGGTATTTACTTGGTGTGCTTGGTATTTGGCATTTGGTACTATCATTGGAATGCTCGCAAATATATGATTGTTTGATTAAGGGGGAGCATTAATGAATATTGGGGAAGCACGAAAATAGGGGGAGCATGCTTACTGCTAAACTTTACACATTATTGTTCGCAGATCATTTCATCTCATTGCATGTCACCCACTATCGCCACACTATAACACACACTATTTGGAATCTCATTGCTCACATCTTATACTTAGTTTGGCATCATCAAAAGGGGGAGATTATTGGTAACAACGATTTATGAACTTCGTGTTTGATGATAACAAACGTGTGTGAACGTTTTTAACGTGTGTGTTAAGTGTTTAAGGAAAGGCAAATCTTGAAAAGACTCATTGTGAGACGTGACCAATATGATAGTGAGAAGGTGAAACTCTACTTGGTTTGGTTCATATCTACTAGAGCCCATATCTACCATATAGTGGGAAGAAGGGTACGAAGACAAATGGGCCAAAGGAAATCAAATACAGAGGGTAGGACCTTTTTTTAAAGAGAACTTCAAAAAATTCATGCAGCCGCATCCAACTTTGCAAAATCCCAAGAGCAGCACTTTAATTCTCTTCATCCCCCTTAGAAACCGAAGAGAGAAGGTTGGCCGATTATTTCTTTTAGGGTCCTCATTGTTTTTAAGAGAGCAACCAGCATAGAGATTTTTTTTGGGCTTATTAGTTTTTGTGTTTCATTTTTTTGAGTGGGCCAAACAAAAAGATTAAGAAGAGCAGGTCGAATCCTATCACACGCCGCTTCCCAAAAATATGGAGGTGAAGCGTGAGAAGGTCCGCTCAGCCTTGAAGCTGCAAGCTGTAAGTCCGATAAGCGTCAATCAACTTTAAAACTGCAGGTCCTTGCAACGCGAACGAAACAAAGATAATAATAATGAAATGAGACAAAAGAGATATCTCAGAATATCCATAAAATAAGTTTCAACATCACAGAAAAAGCCACCAGGCTAAAAAGAAAAAGAGTCTAAAGGCCCAAACATGGCCAACAAAAGTACAAAGTACAAAGTATAGGTGCCACGCACCGACAACTAACAGTTGGCCTAAAACAAAAGGAAGCTCAGCAAAGACTCAAAGAATGGTCACCGGTGTCCACAAAACTCCTCCTGGGCAATCATGGACTCAGGCTCAGCGTCAGCAAAACATCACGTACTCAGCAACGGTCTCTGGCTCAAGGTCTAACATGTGACACCCAAAAGAGCGAGGGGCACATGTCAGCAAGTCTACAAGAGACTTGTGCAAGGAAACTGAAAGTAGGTAAAGCAACCTAGCAGTTCTAGCATGAATGCAATGACATGGCAGTTAAAGTATGAGTGCAACAAGTAAAGTAAAGTAAAGTACGAGCATGGCATTTAAACATGGCATGGATGACAAGTTTTACAAGTAACACTCACTAGTACAAGACAAGTAAAGTAAGCACCTCGTGCACAGAGATTCCGCCTTTTGGCTAGAGTGGCTGATCGGGCCAACTCCTAAGCTCAAGTGGTCGTTTATCCCTACCCCTCCACGTGTATCGAGCCAGGGCCTTACCCCCGAACGGGAATGCTCGCTTCTGGATCACGAGCCAGGAAGTGTTTTTAACAAGTATGGCGTAGGGGTGCACCTAGCCGGACAAGGAAGTACAAGTACAAGTATTGTAGCGTGTGCTACGAATGCGACATTCAAAGCATGGATGACATGACATGGCAAGTAGTAAAGCGTACAGGTAAGGAAAGTTATTTCAGAGTGTTTTCTCACTACAAAGCGTTGACCGTGGAGAGCCCGGTCAGCGTGGTCAAGGGGCCCGCTTTGGGTCCCTCGGGGGCTTCGAATCGGTGCAGAAGGGGCGAGGGGAAGCCTCGGCCCAGGTTGAGACGCTCAGCCTCGGACAGGTGTGCTCGGCCTCGGCTGGAAGGGGGACGAGGGGTAGCCTCAGTCGCCCGGGTAGACGCACGGCCGACGGGTGGCGAGGGAGAGTCTCGGACCCGATTAGGACGCTCGGCCTCGGTAGGACGGGCTCGGCCACGGCAGGCAGACGGTGAGAGGAAGCCTCACTGTCCAATTGATCGAGTGGTCGGAGAGGGGCGAGGGGTAGCCTCGGCCCGTTGATCTGTTGTCCACCTGCGCAGACGAGAACGCTCGTCAGGGGGCCGGACCTTGGTTCCGGTCAAATCCCCTCCGATGCCTAAGTCAGATAGAGATCTGAGAAAGGAGGCCCGGCGGAGACGGTCCGACTCGTGAGGAGATCGTAACGGCGTCTCTCGGCGCGAGCGGGGGAGGAAGGAGATGAATTGGGGGAACGAGGTCGTTGATGGAGTACCTTAGGTTTTGTTACCTCAGATGAAGGGTCCCTTTCTTCGTCGTCTTCCTGGCCCTTTTGTAGAGCCCCAGCGTGATCGCCTCTGACCCACGTCCCACGTCCGCCATTGATCGTGCCCCATCAGTCCCCCCTCGCTGCCGCTCTCTCCGCCCTACCAGCACCTCCCCATTATCTCTATTTAGTGGTCGCGCGTCCGGGGGAGTGGTTTTCGCAGGAGTGGGCGAGCGACCAACGGGTTATTGGGGCCGGGTCGGATCGACGTTCGAGAAGGTCCCTTGTAGGGCCTTTGTCGAATGGGCTTTGAGGACGCAGATGGGCTTTTGACCAGTAGTCGGGCTCCTGGGCTCGTGCTTTACGGGTCTCGGCCAAATAGGCGTAACAATTGCCCCCATCGGTCGGGTTGATCGGCCTCGGCCGGTTCGGCTCGGCCGATGTGACCTCTGCCGATTGTGACGAGCTCGCCAGTCGATGCCGACTCATTTATTAGTCGTCATAATGAGTTGGCCCGTTCGATGTTTTTAAGGCGCGGGTTCCGAAGCGCCGTCGGCCTTCAGATGTTGCCACGTGTAGCGGCAAGCTCATCCCTGCCGCCCGCGGAGTCGTCTTAAGTGGAGAAGCCGAGGGATTCGTGCGCCGCCATCCCATCGTCTTTCTTCTTTGCGCTGATCCTCCTCCTGTCTGAGCTCTGCCCCATGTCGTCTTCTTCTGCTACGGGTTCGGCTCGGTCGGAACGCGATGTGGCTCCAGGTCTGGCGGGTGGCACTCCTTCGGCGATTATTCAGCACGGGGATGATCTTTCAGGGGTTCCTTCCGAGGTCTTGGCGTGGCCTTCGTCGATCTGTGCCACCGCCATCGGGAGCATGCGCTCCTCCTACCTGCTTCCGCCCTACTCGGCTCGTGCCCCTGGGGCTGACGAGCGGATCTGCTCTCCTGGTCCCAATGAGTTCGGGATATATGAGAAGTGCTTCCACTTCGGGCTCCGTTTCCCGCTTCATCCTTTTATCGTTGAGTTCCTTCAGGCCCACAATGTGTGCTTGTGTCAATTCTGTCCCAACGCCGTCGGGATCCTCGTCGGGTTCGTTGTCGTCTGCATGCTGAAGGGTGTGGTGCCCTCTCTCCGCCTCCTTGCCCAGTTCTACCGCCTGAGCCTCCACCAATCGGGGGCGTGGATTTACATCAGCGCCCGCCCGAGGATGTCCCTGGTGCTGGGGTTGCCGAGTTCTCTGAAACGCTGGAAGGGGGAATACGTGTTCGTCACATTCCCCTCGAGCGTACACTTCCCGGCACGGTGGGTGGTGGCCAGTGCCGTTGTTCTTAATCTGGGTGAGCCGACGGTCGCTGAGCAACAGGCAGCGATGGACATGTTGGCAATTCCTCCGAGGGAGCGCTCGATCGACTTCCTCTTTAGTGACTTTAATTTGCGTAAGACGGTGTGGCCCCTAGGTAAGCTGCTCCGAGCGTTCGCCCCTCGAGGTCGCCCAGGTTCTGCTCTGTCTCTCATTTATTCTTTGAGTGTAGGTGGGTTCCCTCTCGGTCCTTCTCCTGCCAGCGCTCTCGTGCAGGCCCCAAACCCGGATCCGCGCAGAAGGGACCATGTGTTGGCGGTCCGGAAGAAGCAGCGGGTTGTGACCGCATCCGGAGGCTCGAAGAGAAAGAAGATGTCGTCTCCCTCTCTCCCCTTGCAGGGATCTCCTGAGAGGCTCCGTGAGGGTGTCGAGGGGATCGGTGTTCAGCCGACCGCTGACCGACCTCATCCTGCTCCCGTTGAGGTTGCTTGGCCGTGGGCCGGCCCTTCACCTCTTCCGGACGGCTCTCTCCCTGATGCTTACAGTCGGTATCTTGGGGCATTCCGCTCCGCTCCTGGCGAGTTCCCTTCGTCAGGGGAGGGTCTTCTTTGTCCACGCTTTCCAGTGGGCGAGAAGGAGTCGGTGTTCTCGAGCCGTGGAGCAGCCGCTCGAGTGGCCGAGAACTGTTGTCTCCCCCCCGACCAGGCGGTGTTGGATGGAGTCAGAGGTGATTGTTTGGCTACCTTCGTGATCCAGGCTGGTCAACAGGTAGTGCGTCTCTGCTTGTCCCCCCGTTCTCCAGCTGCTTTTGCCATCTTACCTTCGTTGCTTTGGCACAGTTGTCCTCGGTGGGCCTCTCGATGAGGCGCCAATTCGCGGCTCTTCCCAAAGCCAAATCCGTGGTTGGGCTAGGCCCAGAGGTCCCTGGCGAGGAGGAGGAGGATGCTGGTCAGTTGGAGGAAGCGCGGGTCCAATCCCTGAACTCCCGCATAACTGAGCTGTCCTCTGCCTTGGAGGCGGCGGATCGCGAGAGAGCCGTGGCTCTGGCCGCGAAGTCCGAGGCCGAGACGCGGCTCGCCTCTCTTTTAAAAGACGTCGATGCGTCTGGAGGGGTCAAGCAGATCCCCGGCCCGGCTGCTGCCTCCGAAGCCTCGGAGCTCTCCGATCGTCTGGATGCGGCGGAGGAGCAGGCGAGGGCCCTTGCTGCCCAGCTAGGAGAGAAATCCCGGGAGATCGAGAAGGAGAGGGCAGAGCACCAACACCAGGTCGAGACCTTAGAGGCCCGGCTGCGTGGGCTCGAGGGGGTGGATCCGGCCCGGATCGCTCGGGATGCCGTGGCGGAGTATGCCACCTCCTTTGTGGAGACCGCCTTGGCGGCGTCGTACGAGAAGGGCTTCGCCCGGTGCCAGTCTGAGATCCAAAAGAAGTTCCCGCTCTTGGGGATTGACTTCGAGAAACTTCGGATGTACCCTGACGCCGAACAGAGCAAGGGGGGAGACCCTAGTGAGCTGCCAGCCTGTGGCTCCACCGGTGCCCCCGGAGAAGAATGAGGGAGGGGAATGCCCCTCGACCTCTTCGTGTATCCCTCTGTTTGCCTTTTCGCTTTATCTAGAAAGGAGTGAATTTAAAACAAATTTATTTCATAGGAAGTGATACATCTATTGAAAGTATTTGCGTAAATATTCCGCATTCCAAGTGTGAGTGAGAACTCTCCCTTCCATGTCGGCTAGTCGATAGGCTGCGGGTCCGAGGACCTCGACGACTTTGTAGGGTCCCTCCCACCTAGCCGCGAGCTTCCCTTTGCGAGCGGTATCGGTGGTGAAGCCCGCTTTCCGGAGGACCAGGTCCCCGAGGTGGAAGCTTCTCCCTCGCACCCGAGCGTTGTAGTATCGGGCCACCTTCTGCTTTTGGCGGACGATGGTGGCCAGTGACTGCTCCCGTCGCTCGTCGAGGAGCTCCAGGCTGAGCCCTAGGCCCTGCGAGTTCCGGTCTTCGTCAAAGTATTTGAGGCGAAGAGATTCTTCCCCCAATTCGACCGGTACCACCGCCTCGGCCCCGTAGGTGAGCATGAAGGGGGTCTCGCCAGTAGCCTCCTTGTGGGTCGTCCGGTATGACCAGAGTATCCCGGGGAGCTCTTCCGGCCAGTTCCCTTCGGCGTCCTTTACTTTATTTCGGAGGGGCTCTATGATACACTTGTTGGCCGCCTCTGCCATCCCGTTGGTTTGGGGGTGTGCCACCGAGGCAAAGAGGAGCTTGATTCCCCATTCCTCGCAAAAATCTTTAAACCCTGCTGAATCGAACTGCTTCCCGTTGTCTGTGACGATGGCCCGTGGTACTCCGAATCGGGAGATGATGGAATTCCACACGAAGCTTTTCGCTTTCTTCCACGTGATGGTCGCCAACGGATCGGCCTCGATCCACTTGGTGAAGTATTCCACTGCTACGATCAGGTGCTTCCGCTGCCCTCGTCCTGGCTTGAACGGTCCGAGGATGTCGAGCCCCCATTTCACAAAGGGGAGGGGGCTCACGATGGGGATGAGCTCTGACGGAGGAGTCGAGATGTGGTGGGCGTACCTCTGGCATTCTTGGCATTTCTGCACGTAGCTTGTAGCATCTTTGGCCAAGGTCGGCCAGTAGTACCCCTGCCTTAAGATCTTCTGCGCGACTATCTTGCCCCCATGGTGATTCTCGCAGATCCCGTCGTGAACCTCCTGTAGGACGTAGTCAGCTTCTTGCGGTCCGATGCACTTCAGGTATGGGAGGACGTCCGTCTTGGTCCAGCGTCTCCGGTAGAGCGTCCCCTCATGGATCACGTATCGGAGTGCTTTTCTCTCCAGGGTTCGGCGCTCATCCCCATCGGCCAGCACCTCTCCGTGGGTGAGGTATCGGATGATCGGGTCCATCCAGGTGGGCTCTTGGTCGATCGCCATCACCTCGTGCTCCATCGTGCTGGGGGACGGCAGGTTCTCTACGTAGATGGTGCGGCCCAGCTCCTTTGGCGAGGACGAGGCCAGTTTTGACAACGCATCGGCCCGCGCATTCTCTGATCGTGGAAGGTGTAAGACCTCCACGTCCTTGAATTTGGACATCGCCGCCCTGGCGACTGGGAGATATCTCTGCATCGCCTCCTCCCGTGCCTCGTAACTCCCTAAGAGTTGGTTGACAATGAGCTTCGAGTCGCTGAGGAGGCGGACGGACTCGGCCCCGAGCTCCAGGGCCAGCCTCAGGCCGTTGATCACAGCTTCGTATTCCGCCACGTTGTTCGTGGCCGGGAACTCGAACCGCAACGCGTATTCCGCGATGTTCCCCTCCGGAGATCGGATCGCAATCCCGGCCCCTCCTCCTGACTGCGTGGCCGACCCGTCCACATGAACTATCCACGCTCCTGGATCCTCTGGCTGAAAGTGGTCAGCTGAAAGAAAGGACAAGGGTTGAGCAGTTACCGTCCCTGGGCCTTCTTCCTCTGGGGGGGCCATTTCCTTCCGTCGTGCATTCGGCGATGAAGTCAGCCAGGGCCTGTCCCTTGATGGCCGTGCGCGGTTTGAATCGGAGGTCGAACTCGCTCAGTTCCACTCCCCAGTTTAGCATCCTTCCCATTCGATCGAATCTCTTGAGGTTCTGTTCTAGCTGTGAGTCGGTCAGGATCAGTATGGTGTGGGCCTGGAAATAGGGTCGGAGCCTTCGCGCCGAGAGGACGAGGGCGTACGCCAGTTTTTCCATGGGCGAGTATCGCACCTCCGCCCCCTTCAAGATCCGGCTCGTGTAATATACCGGCCATTGCACCCCGCCGTCCTCCCGGATCAGCACCGAACTCACAGCTTCCTCCGCGCACGCCAGGTAAAGGCTCAGCGACTCCCCTTCCCGGGGTTTGGACAGGAGAGGGGGGCTGCGGAGATACTCTTTCAGGTCCCCGAACGCCCGGGAGCAGTCTTCGTCCCAGAGTATCGTCTTCCTATTGTTCGGAGGTTCCGCGATTGCTTTCCTCAGGACCTTGAAGAAGGGAAGCGATCTTTCCGCTGATTTGGAAAGGAATCGCCCCAGGGCTGCGATGCGCCCGTTTAGCCTCTGTAGCTCCTTGATCGTCGTCGGCTCGCGCATGTTAACCAGCGCCTCGATCTTGTCGGGATTAGCTTCAATACCACGATTAGTTATCATAAATCCCAAGAATTTGCCAGATCTTACCCCGAACGTGCATTTCGCGGGGTTGAGCCGAACGTGGTGTCGCCGCAACCGCTCGAAGGTCTCCCACAAGTCGGCGATGTGGTCTTCCGGTCGCCTTGACTTGACTAGCATGTCGTCGACGTAGACTTCTAGGTTCCTCCCGATCTGGGAGCTGAACACCTTGTTGACCATTCTCTGGTAGGTGGCCCCTGCGTTCTTCAAGCCAAAGGGCATCTTATTGTAGCAGTAGGTTCCCCGGTCCGTCGTGAAGGCTGTCATCTCTTCGTCCCGGGGGTCCATCTGGACTTGATTGTACCCGGAGTAAGCGTCCATGAAGCTTAGCATCTCGTATCCCGAGGCGTTGTCCACCAGGTGGTCGATGCGCGGCAGGGGGTAGCTATCCTTGGGGCAGGCCTTGTTGAGGTCACTGAAGTCCACGCACATTCGCCACTTCCCGTTAGGTTTTTTGACCATCACCACGTTCGACAGCCACTCCGGGTACCAGACTTCTCGTATGAAGCCAGCATCGAGGAGACGCTCCACTTCCTCGGAGGCTGCCTTCATCTTCTCGCCGCCCAGGTTACGCTTCTTCTGCCTAACCGGTTTGAAGTTGGGGTCGGCGTTGATCTGGTGGACGATCACCTGGGGGTCCACGCCTGGCATGTCTTCAGGCGACCAGGCGAAGATGTCCAGGTTCGCCTCCAGGCATTCGATCAGCTGGTCCCTTAGGTCCGAGCTCAGCCCTCTCCCGATCGAGACGAACCGGCCCTCGATGTCCGTGACCGGGATTAGCTCCTGCTCCTCCGCAGGGGTGGGCCTGGGCCCACTCCTCAAGTCGAGCGCGGCCATCCGGTCAGCTAGTTGATCCTCGGGACCTCCCTCCGCCAGTTGATAGCAGGTATTCGGTCTCCCCGCGTCGCCTTCGACTTGCCCCATCCCCCCGGCGTTCGGAACTTAATGGTCCGATGGAGGGTCGAGACCACCGCGCCGACGGCGTTGAGTAGGGGTCGGCCGATGATCCCATTGTATTCCGACCCGATCCCCAATACGATGAATTCCACCGCTAGGGTCACAGAGTCTGGTGTGTTTCCGAGCGTTACCGGGAGATGGATAGTGCCGATGATGGGGGTGGAGTGACCCGTGAATCCGACCACGGGACCCGGACGAGGTCGCAAGTCTCCTTTCTGCCGGCCCATCTTCTCCAGGCTTGACATAAATAGGACGTCGCAGGAGCTGCCGGTGTCGACAAGCAGCCGTCGCACTAAGGTAGTGTCTATGACCACTGATACCACCAAAGCCACGTCCGAGCTGCGTGCCGTTACGGGCGCACTCGGTCTCCCAACCGGTGGGGGAGGGGAGGGCATCCCGGCCCTTTCCTCACGACTCTCCTCGCGTCGGCCCCGTGCCCATTCTTGGCAACGATGGCGGGGCCTGTCGCCCCGCGTTGGGGCCTCGCCCTTCTTTCGCCGGGAGGAGGGAGGCCGCGTCATCGCAGATGTGGTTTGTTTCTTCGTGGGACAGTTTTCGTTCCCACAGACGGCGCCAGATGTTTCAGAGTGTTTTCTCACTACAAAGCGTTGACCGTGGAGAGCCCGGTCAGCGTGGTCAAGGGGCCCGCTTTGGGTCCCTCGGGGGCTTCGAATCGGTGCAGAAGGGGCGAGGGGAAGCCTCGGCCCAGGTTGAGACGCTCGGCCTCGGACAGGTGTGCTCGGCCTCGGCTGGAAGGGGGACGAGGGGTAGCCTCAGTCGCCCGGGTAGACGCACGGCCGACGGGTGGCGAGGGAGAGTCTCGGACCCGATTAGGACGCTCGGCCTCGGTAGGACGGGCTCGGCCACGGCAGGCAGACGGTGAGAGGAAGCCTCACTGTCCAATTGATCGAGTGGTCGGAGAGGGGCGAGGGGTAGCCTCGGCCCGTTGATCTGTTGTCCACCTGCGCAGACGAGAACGCTCGTCAGGGGGCCGGACCTTGGTTCCGGCCAAATCCCCTCCGATGCCTAAGTCAGATAGAGATCTGAGAAAGGAGGCCCGGCGGAGACGGTCTGACTCGTGAGGAGATCGTAACGGCGTCTCTCGGCGCGAGCGGGGGAGGAAGGAGATGAATTGGGGGAACGAGGTCGTTGATGGAGTACCTTAGGTTTTGTTACCTCAGATGAAGGGTCCCTTTCTTTGTCGTCTTCCTGGCCCTTTTGTAGAGCCCCGGCGTGATCGCCTCTGACCCACGTCCCACGTCCGCCATTGATCGTGCCCCATCAGTCCCCCCTCGCCGCCGCTCTCTCTGCCCTGCCAGCACCTCCCCATTATCGCTATTTAGTGGTCGCGCGTCCGGGGGAGTGGTTTTCGCAGGAGTGGGCGAGCGACCAACGGGTTATTGGGGCCGGGTCGGATCGACGTTCGAGAAGGTCCCTTGTAGGGCCTTTGTCGAATGGGCTTTGAGGACGCAGATGGGCTTTTGACCAGTAGTCGGGCTCCTGGGCTCGTGCTTTACGGGTCTCGGCCAAATAGGCGTAACAAAAGTAAACATGACAGTTTAGTATGCATGATCAACAAGTTAAAGAGTTGGATCTAGCTTCATTGTCAAGCCAGATCAATTTAGGTGACGGATCTAGTTTCGTTGTCAAACTAGATCAAGTAGGCGTCTAGCCAGCTATCATTTCACTGACTAGTCTCTTTTACGCTAAAAACAAGGAAGTGACCTAAAAACATAGCCCTACACAAGAGTTGGCAAGTTTCACTTGCCTGCAAGTACAACGTCTGAGAAACAACGTCCAAGAGAGTCCAAGCCACAAATAACCTACGTGCACAAGTGTAACGACCACTTTTCGTGGTACGTTGTTCGTGCACGTGCTTTTGACCGTGCACGTGTTTGTTTTAGACCTTGCTAGTTTGTGAACACTTTCGTGTGATATGCCGTTGTGAACGTCTCTAAGAGTATTAAATAGTGGCACTATTTTGGAACGACGTTTCTCGAGTCGTTTTCCCACAATTTAAACTTATTCGATGAGACGTGTCGATTTTCACTTTTGACGGGAGACGTTTCTATTTTTAGTTTCGTCGCCCGACGTCAAAACTGAGATCCGTCTTCTTAGTTAGCTCACATTCGTCATCACGATCACCCCGATATTTATTTTATAATTTTTGGAGTTCATTTGACCACTTTTATATTTTTAACAAGTTTTATATTATTTTTAATAATTAATTTATAAATTATTTTCGGCCAAATAAAATTTATTTGAGTTTAAACGTTTTAAAAAATTTTTGAGCCAATTTCCAGCTCATTTGGACCAAGTCAAATCCTTGGATAAGTTGGAGAAGTTGAAATTCAAATTTTAAATTATTTTAAACTTCTAATCCTATTAGATTTAGCCCTAGACCAAGTCAACCCATCTACACTATATAAGCAACCCCTAGGAAGACCTATTTTCACAAGAAATTAGCCCTAGCCTCTTCCAAAACTCAGATTTGACGTGCGACGATTCGTCGCAACGTTGCGACGTTCAGCCCCCGCACGACCGAAGGAAACGGCCCCGTTCCCCCGCTCCGACCGAAGCCCCGCCCCGCATCCTAGCCGCTCCGCACGCAGCAGCTCTGCACCGCTCCGTTCCCTCGGTCTGACCGAGGGATTGGCCCGCATCCCGCTCCGCATCAGCCCGCACAGCGCTCCGCATCGTCGCCCGCTTGTCGCCCCGCTCCGCACCCCGCACGACCGACGCTGTCCCCCGCACCGACCGAAGGCTGCAACGTTGCAACGGTTGC
This sequence comes from Scilla litardierei, assembly GCA_030789695.1. NCBI lineage: Eukaryota > Viridiplantae > Streptophyta > Magnoliopsida > Asparagales > Asparagaceae > Scilla > Scilla litardierei. The sequence continues at coordinate 219,754,892 of CM061133.1, forward strand.
AACATTGCAACGACCCGCCTAGCACTGTGACCGATCCGCCCCAAGCGCCCGACCGACAAACCCCTCCGCACCAAGGCCCGCACCGACCCCAAGCGCTGCACCAAGCCCGTTCCCCCGCAGCGACCGATGGAGATCCCCGCATTTGGCTGAGTACGACCGAGAGCAAACGTTGCAACCCCGCATCCGTCGCACCACTTGCCTCCGTGGGCCCCCCAAGTTCTCCAGAGTTATTGTGGGTCCCCCAAAGGTCCCTAGGACTACTGTGGGCCCCACCTAGGTGCGTTCTCTTCGACGACTTGCCGCGTACGACGTCGTCGCACGTCGTAGCCCGTCGTCGCACGTGCGAGCTTTGGAATCTGGAATCGTCGCCCCGGTTGATTGCTCTAAAATTTCCAGCGAGGAATATAATTGGAATCTGGACTTGGAGTGTGATCTTTTATTCCAACCCCCGGCATCGCTACCCGACGCCGGTGTAGCTTTCGAGTCGTGTTGAGGTAACGCTTTGCACCCCTAGGACCCCCAACCCAATTGCATGCTAATCAAGACTAATATCAGTATTTTTAAAGTATTTTAAATGTTTTAAATTCACTAATCAAGATTAATAATATGGACTTTAGGCCGGTGGACTTGTGCACGTAGGATAATTGTGATTTTTGGACTCATTGGACGGTGTGCTCAGACGTCGTGCTTGCAGGCAAGTGAAACTTGCCAACTCTTGTGTAGGGCCATGTTTTTAGGCCACTTCCGTGTTCCTAGCGTAAAAGAGACTAGTCAGTGAAATGATAGCTGGCTAGACGCCTACTTGATCTAGTTTGACAACGAAACTAGATCCGTCACCTAATTGATCTAGCTTGACAACGAAGCTAGATCCAACTCTTTAAACTTGTTGTTCATGCATACTAAACTGTCACGTTTACTTTCCTTATCTGTACGCACTTTTAACTGTCATGCATCGCATCTTACATGTCATCCCAGTTGATTGCTGCATTCGTAGCACACGCTACAAAACTTGTACTCCTTGAAAACTACTTCCGGGGGAAACGGGCCTCATGTGTTGGTCAAAAGCCAATGCCCGGGTTCCCTGGACCGGCTAGGTGCACCCCTATGCCATACTTGTTAAAAACACTTCCTGGCTCGTGATCCAGAAGCGAGCATTACCGTTCGGGGGTAAGGCCCTGGCTCGATACACGTGGAGGGGTAGGGATAAACGATCACTTGAGCTAGGAGCTGGCCGTGCAGCCACTCTAGCCAAAAGGCGGAATCCCTGTGCACGCGGTGCTTACTTTTCTTGTCTTGTACTTGCCTTGTGAATGATTCATGCAATACTTGTCATCCATGCCATGTTTAAATGCCATGCTCGTACTTTACTTTACTTTACCTTACCTGTTGCACTCATTACTTTAACTGCCATGTCATTGCATCATGCTAGAACTGCTAGGTTGCTTTACTTTTACCTACCTTCAGTTTCCTTGCACAAGTCTCTTGTAGACTTGCTGACATGTGCCCCTTGCTCTTTTGGGTGTCACATGTTAGACCCTGAGCCAGAGACCGTTGCTGAGTACGTGGTGTTTTGCTGACGCTGAGTCTGAGTCCATGATTGCCAGGAGGATTTTGGTGGACACCGGTGACCATTCTTTGAGTCTTTGTTGAGCTTTATTTTGTTTTAGGCCTTTTGTTAGTTATTAGTGCGTAGCACCGTCGTTTGTACTTTGTACTTTTGTTGGCCATGTTTGGGCCTTTAGTCTCTTTTTCTTTTAGCCTGGTGGCTTTTCTGCGATGTTGGAATTTATATTTATGGAAATTCTGATATTATTCTTTTGTCTCATTTCATTATTATTATCTTGTTTCGCTCGCGTTGCAAGGACCTGCAGTTTTAAATTTGATTGACGCTTATCGGACTTGCAGCTTTGTAGCTTCAGGTCTGAGCGGACCTTCTCACGCTTCGCCTCCACATTTTTGGGAAGCGGGGCGTGACAACAAGTCCACCGGCCTAAAGTCCATATTATTAATCTTGATTAGTGAATTTAAAAAATTTAAAACACTTTAAAAACATTAATTTTAGTCTTGATTAACCGGCAATAGGGTGGGGGTCCTAGGGGTGCAAATCGTTACCTCAACACGACGCGAAAGCTACACTGGCGTCGGGTAGCGACGCCAGGGGTTGAAATAAGAGAACGCGCTCCAAGTCTTGTTTCCAATATAGATTCCTTGCTGGAAAGTTCAGAGCAGCAACCGGGGCGACAAATCCAGATTCCAAAGCTAACACGTGCGATGACGGGCTACGACGTATCACAACGTCGTACGCGGTAAATCGTCGGAGAGGAAGCACCTAGGTGGGGCCCACAGTAGTCCTAGGGACCAATAAGGGACCCACAATACCTCTGGAGAACTTGGGGGGCCCACGGTGGCAAGCGGTGCGACGGGTGCGGGGTTGCGACGTTTGCTCTCGGTCGGACACAACCAAATGCGGGGGCTTGGCTCGGTCGGTGCTGGGGAACGGTCTTGTGCAGCTGCGGGAGCGGTGCGGGCCTTGGTGCTCTCGGTCGGAGCGGAGCAAACCGTCGGTCGGGCGTTGCGGATGCGGGGGGGTTGCAACGTTGCAAGCGTTGCAACGTAGCAGGGCTTCGGTCGGTGCGGGCGGGGCTTCGGTCGGGCACGGAGCGGAGCGGGGGCTTCGAGCGGGGCGCTGTGCGGTGCGGAGATGCGGGCGTGAGCGGGCCAAGCTCTCGGTCAGACCGAGAGCTCCTCTCGATTGGAGCGGGAGAACGGAGCGGGCGGCTGCAGCGGGGTGCAGACGAGGCTTGGTGCGGGCGGAAGCTTCGGTCGAAGCAGGGAAAATGTGGTGTTTGGCTCGGTCGGTGCGGGGACGGCCGTCGCAACGTTGCGACGAAACGTCGCAAGTGTAGATTTGAGTTTTGGAAGCGGCTATGGTTATTTTCTTGCGAAAATAGGTCTTCCTAGGGGTTGTTTATATAGTGTAGAGGGGTTGACTAGGTCTAGGGCTAATCCTAATGGGATTAGGAGTTTAAAATAATTTAAAATTCGAATCTCACCCTCTCTAATTCGCACAAGGCTTGGGTGCGGCCCAAATGAGCTGAGATTCGGCTCAAAAAAATTTTGAAGTATTTAAAACGTAATAAAATTTTATTTGGTCGAAAATAATTTAAAACCTAATTATTAAAAATATTTTAAACCTTGCTAAAAATATAAAAGTGGTCAAATGAACTCCAAAAATTATAAAATAAATATCGAGGTGATCGTGATGACGAAAGAAAGCTAACTAAGAAGACGGATCTCAATTTTGACGTCGGTCAACGAAACTAAAAATAGAAACGTCTCCCGTCAAAAGTGAAAATCACAACGTCTCATCGAATAAGATTAAATTGTGGGAAAACGACTCGAGAAATGTCATTCCAAATTGGTGCCACTATTTAATACTCTCAGAGACGTTCACAACGGCATATCACATCAAAGTGTTCACAAACAAATGAAGTCTAAAATAAACACGTGCACGGTCAAAAGCACGTGCACGAACAAAGTACAACGAAAAGTGGTCGTTACATCCTCCCCACCTTATAATAAAGTCCGTCCTCGGACTTTCTAATATATCTAGTCGTTCTAGTAACTACCCCAATCATGTCACATTACAATTCAAACCAGGTATAGTCATTACAAGTGCTTATATATGCACTAGGTAGTCAATCATTAGCTCTACTGGCATGTATGTATTCACGCACATTATACACTTACACCCATTATAGTCAGTCAAATTCATACACGTATTTCAATCATATATATAAGCATACATCCCTTATATAACTACTACTTACCTAATCACAAAACAATATTTCAGATACTCATATAAGTATGGTCTCACACTTGCAAATACAATCATTGCTCTACGTATAGATAGCTACCTATGCACAAACAACATGGGTATACTACCCTCTAATACTTCCTAGTGTACATTCCATACCACACATCAGCACATGTGATCACACTATACCATTATTAAATCAAGTTTCACTATATCTAATATACATTCACCACTACTATAGTTTCACAATATATAGTCATTCACATGCATGCAAATATTTCACCACCTTCACATTACGTACGGTCCTATAACTGTATTTACGACACGCCACATATACCATAGTCATCAATACCTATAACTAAGCACATACTTACCCGTGCATGGTGCACACCCATACACGCTAACATTTCATTTACATACACCAATCATACCATCATATATCCAGTACATCTACACACCTAGTTTAGCTAGCACACATACGTTCATACAGGCAAGTCCTTAGTAAATAGCTATACCTCAAGACCAACACCTATAACTATATACTGGTATAGCGACCCACAAGCATGTGCGTAGCACAACCAGGCACAAACAATACTATCACTATACGTACATCAAACATCGCTGTATTCAAACTACAGACATACATCACAATATACTTAGAGTATACCCACTCAAGCTTGAGTGAGACTCAATACACATATCAGAATATTCTACATACGTAACACTGCATTTATACCTATACCACTCCAATATATATATGTCTACCAGTACAACCATATACATTCCATAAGTCAATCACACTTACTATTTAGTCAGGTAACGCCCACATAGTTCAATCACTCTATATACCATAATAATAATACAGACATCAGCACACGTATAATTATAATACACTCCCTAATACATACGCATTCATCGTATAGTCACACACATGTAACATATATATTTACACCATAGCCTGCTACCTATAATTAGTATACCAATACCTATACATACATAGTTAAGATATGCAATAGTCGTGTATACCTCACGGTATGCACGCATACAACATCCCGTAAAAGCAAGCAATACTAATCAAAATTATAATCCTACTACCATATGTATATCACATATATACTCATGCAACAAAACATAACTACTTACGTCTAAGCACAATACATACCTACATACGAGCACATACACATACGTACTAATATATGGGTCACTCAATAGGCCTACTCACTTACATATACGTTCACCTATTATTATCACACCTAACATACACATAGCTTTACCAATCATTTTATTTCAACCATTACAAGTATCTCTAACTACATACACTCCATTAGATATTCCAACACTAACTCTTATATACACAGGCATCACTAGTATGGTATAACTATCCTCGCACATACTAACACACATACAGACTCATAACATCATGAATAACTCTGAGTGTGTGTGTGTGTGTGTGTGTGTGTGTGTGTGTCTATATATATATATATACTAGTCATAACACGTGCCCGTAGGGCACGATTCATTTAAGATATTCCCATGTCAAAAGCTTAGTTCCCCAAGAATTTTGCTCATCCCAAGGAATTAAGTTAATAACAAAAATCTTAGTTCCTCAACAAATTTAGTACCATCCAAATTTAGTTCATCTCCAAAATTGTAGGGTTCTCCCAGCGAAATTTTCGAGTTCAAAAAATTTTAGTTCATCCCAAAATTTAGTTTTTCAGAGAATTTAGTTTCACACAAAAATTGATAGTCAAAATTTTTTTTTCCCATCTAAAGCTTGAATCCCGTAAATTTAAACGAAAAAAAATTATTAAAGTGCAATAGTTGTTATTTAATTCTACCAACAGTTTTTGTTACCCCAAAATTTGGTTCTACCAGAGAATTTAGTTCACCAAAAATTGGAGTTCCACCAAACATTTTAGTTCCCTCAAAATTTGAGTTCCACCAAACAATGGATGAGCCATGACCCGACTGAAAAAATACTCATAGCTGCTGGTCATACAATGATCGAGCCACACCCCGATTGCAAAATACGCAGATTTATACAGTTGCAGATTGATACAATGACGACAAACGACTTATATCGGATGGTCATAAAAAATGCTAAGATCATGTACCATCCAATAATAGTTTAAAGAGCCATGCATGCACACATAATAACATGAAATAAATTGAGTAAATTTCACAACAAATACATGTAAAATCATTCATGTCATTGTTCAACAAATACAATTTGTGAATGGTTGTGCATAGTGGGTAGATTTGAGTGGCAAACTTGTAAATAAGTGGCATGTGTGCGAGCGGGAGTAAATAGCAAATTTGTAAATAATGGTTGTGTGCGCGAGTAAAACAGCCGGTGCGCGTAGCAACTCCCTTCTCCAATACACACACAAAGCAAACTCTTAAAACAATCACATCGTCATGCTCCAAAAAATGTAACATTGTGCATTGCTAAATGGATCGAATGAATAATGTTTCTGCTCCTTTTTAACAGTCAAATTAACATTGCCCAAGCTTGTTCCCAGCTGTTATCTACAAATTTCAATCCCAATTAAGAACAGCTCAAGAAACAAACGAATTAGCATTATTCCTCTCTCGCTAAACATCTTGCCTAAACTATGCATCTCAACAGCTGGGCATGGGAAGCGCACTGGAGACGCTATGCGGCCAGGCATGGGGCGCGGGGCAGTACGACATGCTCGGCGTCTACATGCAGCGGTCCTGGGTCATCCTCGCCGCCACCGCCATCCTGCTCACACCTCTCTACGTATTCGCTGGGCCGATCCTGCGCTCCATCGGCCAGCAGGAGAACATATCGGAGGCCGCGGGGAGGTTCTCGATATGGATGATCCCGCAGCTGTACGCGTACGCGGTGAACTTCCCGATCCAGAAGTTCCTCCAGGCGCAGAGCAAGATGATGGTCATGACGTGGATAACGGCGGCCGGGGTCGTGCTGCACACCTTCTTCAGCTGGCTGTTTATACTGAGGCTGGGGCTCGGGCTGCCGGCTGCCGCGGCCGTGCTCAACGCGTCGTGGTGGTTCATCGTCGGCGGCTGGTGCGGCCCTGCGTGGTGCGGCCCTGTTGAGATGCATAGTTTAGGCAATCTTCCCCTTTTATCTCTCTTCCTCTCTCTCCTGCAATTAAATGTCTGTTGCTGTCTTGGAAAAGATCTTAGAATCAAATGGTTGTTGCTATCCCCAAAAAAGCCTCTTGCTCTCCCCCAAAAGTAGACTTGCTTTCCCAAGTCAAATGGCAAGTTACGAAAAGAAATGGGCCCCACACAAACTCAAAAATACAAACCATTCATCTTAATTTTTAATCCCAACCGTTCATCATCCAAGATTAAATCTCAGCCACTTTTTATCCCCCTCACTTGTCCTAGTCAGCCCTAGGATTCAAAAAACTCTGTCAAATGTAATATATATATATATATATATATATATATATATATATATATCACACAATAGGCACTCATTCAAGCCCACGTACACAACTTAGGTACGTGCACTATGCCTACATCACAAGGTCCAAGGGCCTACTAACGACTTAGAGTTGACACAGACATTGACGGGCACTAAAGCCTAAGCAATAGAGGGAGGTCGAGGTCGAAAGCGTGACGAGGGAAGGATCGATAAGCACGAGTTCAGATAGGACGAATACAAGGAGACAGCTTGGTTAGGTGAAACAGTGATTCACTGGTGAATGTTTAGGTAGGGGAAAGGGAGATGTAGTGATCCTTATATAGGATAGAGGAAGGAAATGGCGTAAATAACATAAACTAATATACGTGAAATTTGAAAACTGTTGTACTTCAAAAGTTGGAATTCTCGTCTGTATAAAAATATTTGGAGGTCGATAAAACGAGTTGTTCAAAATAAGTTTGAGTCGAATATTCATAATAAGAGAAAATGTTTTATTGGCTTATCGAAAATCATTTAAGAAAAGGAAGTAAATCATTCACACAAACATTAAGGACGTAGTTTTTAGAAAATATTATACGGCAGTAATTTAATATAATTTTGGCAAAATTTTGGAAATTCAAAGAATGAAATTAAAGTAACTGAAGAATTTAAGCTCGTGTTAAACGCTTTCAAGGTCTTTAAGCCAGGGAAGAATTTAAAATAATCAATATTGGAACTACTTTGAGATGAACCATGATGTGCCAAAAATAAAACTGGTTTACACAAAGCTTTTAGCATACGAGCACAACGAGCCTGGCACTGATATAAAAAAATAATTGAAATTCAATTTAGTCTAGAAATTATTCTAAAAGTATGTATGGTGAGCGGAAAGATAATAATAAAGACTTAGTAGAAGAATTATCAAAATTGATAGCAAAGCTTTAAAAACAAATCATGGAGGGTCTAAATCGGGAAGTGGTTATGAAATAGTAATTTTACAAAAATCTGAAACAAGAAAAACGATGAGCATAACATCGACTGGCTGAAAGCTAAAATCCCAGGTGACTTGAAAAGTATATTAAAAGGAAGCGTGATGTGTCGTTTGAATGGCATAGTAAGAAAGGAAATTATAAATCGAATTGGACAAATAAAAGTACGGTTCAGAATAAAATTAATATATGAAAGAAAAGTGTATTTCCATAGGTACAAAAGTGTAGGCTGGGAAAATACCATAAGCTAGTATTCAAAATTTCGACAAAAGTTTTAAGAATTCAAGTCAACGAAGGAGTATGAAATATAAGATACATATATTAAAAATTGAGCAATTTAAACTTAGGGAAAGAGGAAATCGAAAAATACTTTCAGAAGATTCAAGGTTTGTAATGGAGAGGTTCGAGGATTGACGACGATCGTCATGAGGCGATCTCGTGAATCGAGGCAAGGAAATTGGTCGGATGATCAAAACATACATACGCCTAGGATATGAATCAGGAGAATCTACGGGGAAACTCCTACGGTCGACCAACTAAAGATTAAAAACTAAGCGCTAAGACCTTCTAAGGAGCTAGACGATAATGAAATGCGTTCAGCTTGGTCCGAAATCGATGAACCCAAGCGAACGACTGAAGGAAATCTAGAAGTCTACTATGGTCAGAGTTAGACAAGAACCACCAAGGTAACTCCTGCGACGATTAAATCAATTGCTGACAGGGAGTCTAACTAACAATCAGAGGCCTCTAACTAACAAGCACAGACGTCTAACCAAGTCTTCTTATCACCTAGTGACATAAGAAAACGACTAGACTCAGGGCTTATGACTCGGATGTTGCAATTTATTTAATGGACATTCCGTTATTATCGTTGTTTCGTTAATTCGCAATTGCAAGACTGGACCTGGATGGGCCACCAACAAAACCGGTCACGCCCCGCTTCCCAAAAATATGGAGGCGAAGCGTGAGAAGGTCCGCTCAGACTTGAAGCTGCAAGCTGCAAGTCCGATAAGCGTCAATCAACTTTAAAACTGCAGGTCCTTGCAACGCGAACGAAACAAAGATAATAATAATGAAATGAGACAAAAGAGATATCTCAGAATATCCATAAAATAAGTTTCAACATCACAGAAAAAGCCACCAGGCTAAAAAGAAAAAGAGTCTAAAGGCCCAAACATGGCCAACAAAAGTACAAAGTACAAAGTATAGGTGCCACGCACCGACAACTAACAGTTGGCCTAAACCAAAAGGAAGCTCAGCAAAGACTCAAAGAATGGTCACCGGTGTCCACAAAACTCCTCCTGGGCAATCATGGACTCAGGCTCAGCGTCAGCAAAACATCACGTACTCAGCAACGGTCTCTGGCTCAAGGTCTAACATGTGACACCCAAAAGAGCGAGGGGCACATGTCAGCAAGTCTACAAGAGACTTGTGCAAGGAAACTGAAAGTAGGTAAAGCAACCTAGCAGTTCTAGCATGAATGCAATGACATGGCAGTTAAAGTATGAGTGCAACAAGTAAAGTAAAGTAAAGTACGAGCATGGCATTTAAACATGGCATGGATGACAAGTTTTACAAGTAACACTCACTAGTACAAGACAAGTAAAGTAAGCACCTCGTGCACAGAGATTCCGCCTTTTGGCTAGAGTGGCTGATCGGGCCAACTCCTAAGCTCAAGTGGTCGTTTATCCCTACCCCTCCACGTGTATCGAGCCAGGGCCTTACCCCCGAACGGGAATGCTCGCTTCTGGATCACGAGCCAGGAAGTGTTTTTAACAAGTATGGCGTAGGGGTGCACCTAGCCGGACAAGGAAGTACAAGTACAAGTATTGTAGCGTGTGCTACGAATGCGACATTCAAAGCATGGATGACATGACATGGCAAGTAGTAAAGCGTACAGGTAAGGAAAGTAAACATGACAGTTTAGTATGCATGATCAACAAGTTAAAGAGTTGGATCTAGCTTCGTTGTCAAGCCAGATCAATTTAGGTGACGGATCTAGTTTCGTTGTCAAACTAGATCAAGTAGGCGTCTAGCCAGCTATCATTTCACTGACTAGTCTCTTTTACGCTAAAAACAAGGAAGTGACCTAAAAACATGGCCCTACACAAGAGTTGGCAAGTTTCACTTGCCTGCAAGTACAACGTCTGAGAAACAACGTCGAAGAGAGTCCAAGCCACAAATAACCTACGTGCACAAGTCCACCGGCCTAAAGTCCATATTATTAATCTTGATTAGTGAATTTAAAACATTTAAAACACTTTAAAAACATCAATTTTAGTCTTGATTAACCGACAATAGGGTGGGGGTCCTAGGGGTGCAAAGCGTTACCTCAACACGACGCGAAAGCTACACTGACGTCGGGTAGCGACGCCAGGGGTTGGAATAAGAGAACGCGCTCCAAGTCCTGTTTCCAATATAGATTCCTCGCTGGAAAGTTCAGAGCAGCAACCGGGGCGACGAATCCAGATTCCAAAGCTAGCACGTGCGACGACGGGCTACGACGTATCGCAACGTCGTACGCGGCAAATCGTCGGAGAGGAAGCACCTAGGTGGGGCCCACAGTAGTCCTAGGGACCAATAAGGGACCCACAATACCTCTGGAGAACTTGGGGGGCCCACGGTGACAAGCGGTGCGACGGGTGCGGGGTTGCGACGTTTGCTCTCGGTCGGACACAGCCAAATGCGGGGGCTTGGCTCGGTCGGTGCGGGGGAACGGGCTTGTGCAGCTGCGGGTGCGGTGCGGGCCTTGGTGCTCTCGGTCGGAGCGGAGCAAACCGTCGGTCAGGCGCTGCGGATGCGGGGGTTGCAACGTTGCAACGTTGCAACGTAGCGGGGCTTCGGTCGGTGCGGGCGGGGGCTTCGGTCGGGCACGGAGCGGAGCGGGGGCTTGGAGCGGGGCGTTGTGCGGTGCGGAGATGCGGGCGTGAGCGGGCCAAGCTCTCGGTCAGACCGAGAGCTCCTCTCGGTCGGAGCGGGAGAACGGAGCGGGCGGCTGCAGCGGGGTGCAGACGAGGCTTGGTGCGGGCGGAAGCTTCGGTCGGAGCGGGAAAATGGGGTGTTTGGCTCGGTCGGTGCGGGGACGGCCGTCGCAACGTTGCGACGAAACGTCGCAAGTGTAGATTTGAGTTTTGGAAGCGGATATGGTTATTTTCTTGCGAAAATAGGTCTTCCTAGGGGTTGTTTATATAGTGTAGAGGGGTTGACTAGGTCTAGGGCTAATCCTAATGGGATTAGGAGTTTAAAATAATTTAAAATTCGAATCTCACCCTCTCTAATTCGCACAAGGCTTGGGTGCGGCCCAAATGAGCTGAGATTCGGCTCAAAAATATTTTGAAGTATTTAAAACGTAATAAAATTTTATTTGGTCGAAAATAATTTAAAACCTAATTATTAAAAATATTTTAAACCTTGCTAAAAATATAAAAGTGGTCAAATGAACTCCAAAAATTATAAAATAAATATCGGGGTGATCGTGATGACGAAAGAAAGCTAACTAAGAAGACGGATCTCAATTTCGACGTCGGTCAACGAAACTAAAAATAGAAACGTCTCCCGTCAAAAGTGAAAATCACAACGTCTCATCGAATAAGATTAAATTGTGGGAAAACGACTCGAGAAATGTCGTTCCAAATTGGTGCCACTATTTAATACTCTCAGAGACGTTCACAACGGCATATCACATCAAAGTGTTCACAAACAAATGAAGTCTAAAATAAACACGTGCACGGTCAAAAGCACGTGCACGAACAAAGTACAACGAAAAGTGGTCGTTACAAATCCATTATCACCTCTACATTAAAAATACCCTAGTGCTTAATATTTATAGGGAGCAGGGTGCTTGACAGCCGCATGGTGTGAGTTCCAAAAAAAAGGAGAAAACCCCTAACTTTTGCAAAAGACCAAAGGCTGCCGAATTTGTGAGAGGCTTCTTCATTTTTTTGTTTAACAAAAGAGAGCACCTTCATCTGCTTTGATCAGCCACACATCCTCTTCGTATATTTTTTAAGAGCACTATCACGTTTTGGGATCATCTCTCCAATAAATAATAAAGGCAGCCTTCTCTCCATAAGATCCCCAAAAGAGCCGCAATCTCCTTTCGATTTCCCCTAAGCCGCAATATCACAGGAGTTGGCCGAACCAAAAATTTCTCGCCCTGACAATTTTCCACAAGTAGGCCGAAGTGCAAATAATTGTCCAAGAGCAATGCCGGAAGTTGGGACTAGAAACGAGGGACTACTACTTGTCAGATTGATCTGACCACGCGCTGAACGACAGAGACATCAACGCCTTCACAACTGAGCGATTCTAAACTTTGAACTTTATTTTATTTGTGATTTGGTGTTGTAATCTCTGTTAAACTATTTTATTATTTGTTTGGGGACTTGGCTAGTTGGGACTAGCCAAGAGAGAGCTTTACTAGTATTGTTATTGTTTGAGCACTTTGGTGAGTGCAGGTACTGAGGGCCAGGTGAGTGTAAGGTTGGTCTCTAGCTACAGGTTGTACCAGTTAACTTTAACAATCTAATATTGTTTTTGGGGCTAGACGTAGGTCATGGGTGCGACCGAACCAGGGTAAAATCTATTGTGTATCTGTGGTTAATTATTGTTTACCCTGCCTGTGATTATAACTGCATGTGATTTCTCGTGGGTTACACGAGAATTTTTATAAGCCTATTCACCCCACCCCATCTCCCCCCCCCCATAGGCTTAGATCCAGATCCAATAACAACAGTCTCATCCAACCACTCAGAGCTCCTGGTGATCCATGAAGCTAGTAGAGAATGTGTCTGACTTTGTTTAGTCATTCATCACATTCTAGTGACGACCGCCTGAAGACGGACGACCTTGATCAAACCATATTATTCGAAGATAATGCAGCTTGTATAGCTCAACTACAAGCTGGTTACACCAGGGACGACAAGACGAAGCACATCTCTCCCAAGTTCTTCTGGACGCACGAGTTACAGGAGCAGAAGCAGATTAATGTACAGCAGATTCAGTCTTGCAATAATTTAGCTGATCTGTTTAATAAGGCATTGATTAGATGTACGTTTAGAAATCTTGTATAAGAATGCGACAGCTGAGAGACCTATAACCCTGAAGCTTGTACGGATCAGAGAGAATAACGTGTGGGTTGTACTCTTTTTCCTTAAGACTGTTAGTTTTTCTCACTGGGTTTTCCACAGCTAAGGTTTTAGCGAGGCAAACACGTTTACTCTGAATGCAGAAGTATCCACCCCATTAGCATCAAGAATCCTAAAGTATTCATATGCTAAATCCAAGATAATGGATGGATAAGGAGGAGTGTTATGAGTGAAAGAAACTTATGGTCTCCCCCTCATTTATCCACCATAAACACCCCACTACATGGTAGTGGAGTGGACCTTTGGTATAATGGTCTCCCTCATTAACATATTGATATAATAAAATAGGACCATGAGCTATTGCTATGGTTGATGATCTCCAAACAGATCAAACATAATATAATTAAAACACATTTTCATATACCTGGCTGCGAAGGCATAACAATCAAAGGTGAAGCACATTAATACTTTCTAGATAAACTGGCAATGGATACAACAATAAATATTGAGCAAACGTTGGGCATTAACCTAAAAGTTTTAAAACATTAAATATTTTTTAATGAAAACATAGGAAAATGTATGGGTGTTAAATCCCCTAGGATTACTGCAGACAGTCACAACCGTTGATCATGAGCTCAGATTCCACCACTCATGTCATCGTATAATAATAATCCGCGTAAAATACAGAGAGATAACCAGTATACTTGACCTGATTATTAGATATCATCACTTTAAACTCATTGTTGATTGGCTATGCTGAGCTTTAAAAACAAACTATACTAGCAATATGAACCACCATCCACAAGCACAGAAGTTGTTAAGTTGTAAACTAGAGAGCCTCGGCACAGAACAAAAGCCAATCAAACAAGTTGAAAAACTGAAGAGGTCCTAATACATATTTCTGGAAGGCAAGAGCATATGAGCAGTCAAGGACAATGCATCGGATACATCTACTCCAAAGAAGCCGAAGGGCCACCAAAACCACCGCTGCCACGGCCAAAACCACCCCTGCCGCCAGCGCCCTGCATTTATTTGACAACAAATTGAACCCATGAGTCTATTAAAGAGCTCAGAATATTGAATAATACACTGCATTCTGTTTCATCCCGGCTGAGACAAGCATAGGACATTATGGGCAGAACAAATAAAATCAGCTGATCAAGCATACGCTCCAATAATATGACAATAAAAGAACTATGCTACAGCTTTCAGTAAAGTTAATGAGCAAGACTAAGCGTGATTTTTAAGTTGGACTTTCTTTCAATTCACACGCTGCAAATTTAAAAAACTGGATTTGTATATTTAGTTTGTAGATTTCTTTCAGTATAGCTTCCAGTTTTGATTCACACTTCCAGTTTTGAAAGAAAGCAAGACTAAGCGTGATTTCTTTCAGTATAGCTTCCAGTTTTGATTTTTAAGGCTTATCATTTAAATGAAGGCTTGTACTTCAAGTGTTAGAGCCTATATTACATCCTTTTTTGTTTCCACACCAGCACATAAAAAATTAATTTTGGTTTTGATCGTTTCAACTAAGTTTCAATGGTCACTGGCATGAAACAAACAATCAATCTTGGTTTAGTTCGGGTTCGATCGACAAACCTTAAAAAAATAAATAACAATGAAAATGAAAACCCCCACTACCATCCCATGAAAAGGCATTCAAAAGACGAAGAGCTTAACTGAGGTTGGATCTCGTCAACCCAAGCTCATCGCTACCGTCGTTGCTTCAATCCTACCGTCGTTGCTTCGACATTTTCTAAGGCAATGGTAAGAAGCAGGAAAGAGAGCGTGGAGAGAATGAAGCATCAAGGGTAATTTAGAGTTTGGGTGTGAGCTTAGGTATGGTTTTTAAAGTTAGTGATAGGGTTTGGGTTTGGGTTTTATGTGGGTTTTCGTCTTAAGTTAGTAGTGATTTGGATTTTTTTTCACTATATCTGAATATGGAAAAAAATCTTATAAATTAAAATAAATCTGAAATGAATTTATATAAATTTGAAATACATTAACAAAATATAAATCTGAAACCAAAATTAAACTGAAACCGACAAAATTTACAAAACACAAGTTCTCAGGAGGAGTAAAACCGAAACCAAAATCAAGTTCTTTACCCTTGGTGACAACATATCAAAAGACCCATCATGTGAACTTTTGTTCACGGAATTTAGTTACAATGTTTATTCCTTATATAAGTAGCTACGATATTATTTCTATTTTACTAACACAATGCCAACTTCCCCTTCTATCCAACCAAAATTTAGTTTTAATGATGTGTTCTCAATAAACATATGCTTCAGAATCTTTAGTTTCCGATGTTATATTTGTAAAATAATTATTAATTATTAATTATCTAAATTTTATAATTATAAATAAACAAATGTGCCAAATCTATAGTTTGTTTTATTTTTTAAGTTTATATCAAGTGCATTTTGCATGAACTCAAAAAAATTTAGTAAAAAATATTATATCATTCAGATTTCATGGTGGAAAGCCGATGAGTGACATGTCATTCGTATTAAACAAATTGTTTTTCACATCATGAGAACCGTAAATCTGGTTTAACATCACAGAAACCATCAGAGATATAGGTCATACATCAACATAGACACCATTGGATAATGGCTCAGATGACCGTTGTGAGATTTAAAAAACCATTCCCATCACTTGGCTCATCAATCAATAAAGAAACCATAAAAGAAAAGAAAGCAACTTTCGGGGTTTTCCATAACAAAAGTGATAACTATGGCCATATAGGTTAAAGATCAAAGAATTTATTATGAAGACAAACAGATACAATAAGCTAAGAAAAGAAAGCCATCAGAGATATTGGTGGTACATCAACATAGACACAGTTGAGTCTGTCAGATGACCGTCGTGAGATGTAGAAAACCATTATCATCATTTGGCTAGTATGGAAAGAAAGTAGCATAAGTTTTTTTACTTAACAAATAACTGAATACACAGGAAACGATTGTCTTGCCATATTTGTAAAATAATTAATAATTAATTAATTAATTATTAATTAATTAATTATCTATATTTTATAATATAAATAAACATGTGCCAAATCTATAGTTTTGTTTTATTTTTTAAGTTTATATTAAGTGCATTTGCATGAACCCAAAAAAAATCTAGTAATATATATTAGATCATTCAGACTACATGGTAGAAAGAGCATCAGATGAGAGACATGGCATTGTATTAAGCAAATTGTTTTTACCATCATGAGATCCTAAAATCTGGTTTAACATCACAGAAACCATCAGATATATTGGTCATACATCAACATAGACACCATCGGATGATGGCTCAGATGACCGTCGTGAGATTTAAAAAACCATTCTCATCACTTGGCCTCATCAATCAATAAGGAAACCACAAAAGAAAAGAAAGCAACTTTTCGTGGTTTTCCATAAGTAATAACAACGGCCATATAGGTTAATGATCAAAAAATTTATGATGAAAACAAACAGATGCAACAAGCTAAGAAAAGAAAACCATCAGAGATATTGGAGATACATCAACATAGACACAATTGAGTCTCTCAGATGACCGTCGTGAGATGTAGAAAACCAGTATCATCATTTGGCTAGTATGGAAAGAAAGAACCATAAATTTTTCTACTTCACAAATAACTGAATACACATGAAACGATTGTCTTGCCATAGCTCACTTGGAATGGTATGCTTCCAAAAGATTACTTAAAATAAAATAGCATCATGCACATATTTTCTTTTGCACATTATATGTTCTCACAAAATATTTTACTCAATAAAGAAATATGAATTATCAATCACACAAAACAAAGAAGATACAAGAAAAATCAAGATTAAAACAATTAAGCTGCAAAAAGAATCCCAATAAGCTGTAGAATCAATAAAACATGTTCAAAACAGTAAAATCTTATAAGCTCTTACACCAATAGATGATTGTCGGTACGATAACAAGTAAATCCAGACTAGAAAATCGCTATAAAGAACTTCATATCTTCATCAAACAAGTATAATTGTAAATTTAATAATCATGTATAAATAAACAAATGTGCCAAATCTATAGTTTTGTTTTATTTTTTAAGTTTATATTAAGTGCATTTGCATGAACCCAAAAAAAATCTAGTAATATATATTAGATCATTCAGACTACATGGTAGAAAGAGCATCAGATGAGAGACATGGCATTGTATTATGCAAATTGTTTTTACCATCATGAGATCCTAAAATCTGGTTTAACATCACAGAAACCATCAGAGATATTGGTCATACATCAACATAGACACCATCGGATGATGGCTCAGATGACCGTCGTGAGATTTAAAAAACCATTCTAATCACTTGGCCTCATCAATCAATAAGGAAACCACAAAGGAAAAGAAAGCAACTTTTCGTGGTTTTCCATAAGTAATAACAACGGCCATATAGGTTAATGATCAAAAAATTTATGATGAAAACAAACAGATGCAACAAGCTAAGAAAAGAAAACCATCAGAGATATTGGAGATACATCAACATAGACACAATTGAGTCTCTCAGATGACCGTCGTGAGATGGAGAAAACCAGTATCATCATTTGGCTAGTATGGAAAGAAAGAAACATAAGTTTTTCTATTTCACAAATAACTGAATACACATGAAACGATTGTCTTGACATAGCTCACTTGGAATGGTATGCTTCCAAAAGATTACTTAAAATAAAATAGCATCATGCACATATTTTCTTTTGCACATTATATGTTCTCACAAAATATTTTACTCAATAAAGAAATATGAATTATCAATCACACAACAAAGAAGATACAAGAAAAATCAAGATTAAAACAATTAAGCTGCAAAAAGAATCCCAATAAGCTGTAGAATCAATAAAACATGTTCAAAACAGTAAAATCTTATAAGCTCTTACACCAATAGATGAATGTCGGTACGATAACAAGGAAATCCAGATTAGAAAATCGCTATAAAGAACTTCATATCTTCATCAAACAAGTATACTTGTAAATTTAATAAATCATGTATTGGTTATAGAGAATGATCTATTCTTGACCAATGTATGCTTTGTTATTCTTGATACAATAACTAAACAAATCTGTACAGCACTAATAAATTTGACAAAGAAACCACGAATTCAACAATGGTAACGTTAATGGAAAAAGTTATATTGGCAATGATAAAAGACAGAAGTATTTGGCATAAATGGAGCTCTTACCCTAAATGATGGCTGGAAGTCAGCAGGAGCACCGCTCTTCTCACCACCAAAATCACCTGGGGCACCACGAGGACCTCCCCTGTAACCATCCCTATCTCCAAACCTCGGTCTGTCACCATCGAAGCGTGGAGCCCTGACAATACACAAAATTCTATGCATTTAATTGCAACCAGAAATCCATATGCATAAAACTAACCAAGGCATTAATATATCAATATAACACCATGCGATGCTTCAAATAATCTGTGGAAATTGTATATTTCGTCATCCATTTACCAATGTCGACCATAATCACTTACACTGTAACCATTGTAATTTTAGAGACGATGCTATGAGCATAATAAATTTTAAATAAAAATTGGAATTAGACACTAAAACAAGGAAATTTCAACAAGCATCACGAATTATTAACCGTAAAACACCTAAACATGCAAAAAATTGGAGGCTTCCTTCCAACCTTGGGCGATCGCCGGGAGGGCCGCCAAAAGGCCGAGCGGGAGCCTTGGCAGACTTCTTCAGTGTGGCGGGAACGATCTCCGACGGGAGATTCAAGAAAGTTCGAAGGTGTTCGATCCCGTCGTTGGTGAGATACCAGTAGTAGTGCTCCCAAGCGAACGTCTCCCTCACGTACTCCCGAGACTTGAAGCTCTGCATCAGCTTGATCACCTGAAGGTTGGGGACATCAATCAGCGGATGCTTCGCCAGGTTGTAGTCCTTCTTCGCGTACAAAACCCCCTCTGAATTCAAACAAAAAGGAACGATAGAATTAGAGTAAAAAGTTAGGGTTTTGGTATTAGAGCGTAACAATGGGGATAAAAGTGAGACCTTGGAAGAGATACTTGCAGATCTCATGGCGGTTCTTCTTCGAGATTATCTGAGAGAATATGACGAATAAGCTTAGATGAAGTGATTATGAATGAAAGTAGAAACCCTAATATTTTTCGGCTCACCATGGCGAACGTAGATCGAGATTCAGAGAGAAGCCGAGAGCCGAAATCGTCGGAGGGAGATGGCGGAGAGCAGTAGAGAAACCCTAGCTCTTAGCGGGTGTAATTTATACCAGGAACGGCTGAACGGGGTTGAGAACTCAAGGGATCAACGGTTGTGATTAGTTTGTTAATTTTGGGCCTTGATGGGCTAAAATTGGCCTTGCATTAATTACAGTAACGCTAGTGTACAAAGGGACAATTTTTGCATTTAGGCTAATTTTTAAAACTTATTTACAAAATCGACCAACTCAGAAACTATTTGTGAAAACCGACCAACTTCTGGGCGCGAGCGTGTGGGGGGCTGTCTGTCGTTTGGACGCGGTTTCAAACCGCGTCCAAATTGAAATTTGGACGCGGTTTCAAACCGCGTCCAGATTAACACCCTTCAAACCCGCCAGCGCCCGGTCTGCTTCTTTCTTCCTTCTTTCTTTCTGAGTTCTTCATCCCGAGCCAAAAACCCTAAAACCCACGTATTGTCCTTCTCCGTTGAGGAAGTGAAATCTAGCTCTCATCAAGTAGTGACAACCTTCAGTAGGTATGATTTATGTAATTTTTGTTCATTAAGCTCTTGATTTATCCCAAATTTCAATGGGGTTTAGGGTTGATGAAAATTTATATTGGATCTGATCTAAAAATTAGTATTCGTGTTTAAGCTAAAAATTTATTTTGTATTGTATATAGGCTCTCCAAATGTACATGAAATGATAAAAATTTAGTTTGTAAGATAAAAATTTAAGCTAAAATTTTAGACCAAATGCCATGTATTGGAGTATTCGTGTGTCATAATCAAAATTTTAGCATACAAAATTTTATGGAAAGCCATGTATTTATTGATGAAACATCAATACAAAATTTTAGATGAAATATAAATCTTTTGTATGCTAAATTTTTTTCATCTTATATATTTTTTCTAGCAGATATGGACCCGGGACCTGTTTCAGATACGGTCTTGAATGAGCAGGCACGACATCGTTCAGCAAATATCCAGCCTGGACAGGTATGAACAAAACTAGTGAATTGAATTAATATTTTACGCAATGTATCTTTCTTCGTAATTTTGGATGAAGTATATTAACAATACGTATTTTTTGGTTGCAGGCGGATATTATATTGGTAGTGGACCACACAAGGAAACATACCGCATGGGTTTTAGATGAGCGGGCATCGCACTATATGGAAATTGCCAGGCTTGATGTATGTGCGAGGTTGAGGTGGATACGGTTGGATTGGGCGTTACTTTCTGCATTGGTGGATAGATGGAGGCCCGAGACCAATACATTCCATCTCCGTCAGGGTGAGATGACGATCACATTGCAGGATGTGTCAGTCATCACGGGCCTTCCTGTTGAGGGCATTCCTATATGGAGAATGCCAACCCGTCCCAATTGGGCGGAATTGATGGAGCGACTCCTTGGACAGGCATCCATAGAAAACCAAGGAGCTAAGGTAAAACTGAGCTGGTTGCGAGAGACGTTCATGGAGTTGCCTGCAGAAGCCACCCCTGAGGAGATTCGGCAATATACTCGAGCATATATTTTGCATATGATAGGCACATTATTGGTGCCAGATCCAAGTAAAGGGTCGGTGCATCTCAGGTGGTTGACAAAGATGGAGCATATAGAGGCCATTGCAGATTATTCATGGGGTAGTGCTGTTCTTGCTCACCTATACGCAGAGCTAAGTAAGGTGGCAAGAAGGGAAACAACTGGGTTATACGCTTGCTCCACCTTGTTGCAGGTATACAATTTGAAACTTAAGTTCATTGTAATAATTTTTTATATAGTAACAGTCACTGACAATTTCAAATTCACAGGTATGGTCATGGGAGAGATTGCATATAGGCAGGCCGACTTGCGCCCAAGACATATTGGATGGCACCCTCCCTTTAGGATGCAGGTGGAATGTGCCATTATCATTCAGAGAAAACCCCCAGCGGCAACTGGATTTTTATAGAAACGAACTTGACATGTTAGAGCCTACGCAGGTAAGAAGTTGTAAATTCCTACTCCCCTCATCTTGAGTATGCGGATTGACTTCATGATTCAAGCCACATATCACGGAATAGCAAGTTTTGTTTGTCTTGATTGGTCTAAATGAGACATTGTGCTCGATACTCCATTCAGTTATTGCTTTTATCAAGTCGATCTTTGTATCATACATATCACCGACGTTGAAAACTCCGGAACTGCTGGGAAGCCTAGGCTCTATCAGCTGTCTTTCTTGGGTATTCCTCATAATTGTAGTGTTCACCCATTGTTCCTCATCCTCTCCATCTGGCAACGGCTCTTCAAACTGCACATTTGTATTGTCTGCAACCGATTGATGTATCCATTCTGTATCATCTGCATTTAGATCAGCAGCAACCTGCATGCTATCCTCCCTCGCATTAGGATGTTCATCATTATCCGTGCCATCACTTTCGTCATCCACCTGTCTCGATATAGACGTCGATGCTCCAATATTTGTGGGTCTGTCAATATCTTCAGGAATCACATTTGCATGCGTGAGCATCGTCTCTGGTACAGATGGACCTTGAATATATGTGGAGTAAGTTGCATTTGCATCATCTCCTTGTCCCGCAACATTCCAACTGCAAATGTCATATGAATAATTGAAATGTTTAGCATATGGAATTCACTTCATACAAATATAACATAAACATATTTAGTACTTCAAAACTTTATATACTTACGTATCCTCTTGTTGGTTATACGAACATCCTTCTCCCGCCATATTCTCTATATGCATAAAGTCAGCCGAATCATTACCAATATCAAGCATACGAGTAAATGTGCCATGTGGTTCGCTCACTCTGGTGTTGATTACTACTTCTTTTTCCACATATATTTCAACTGATCTTTGAACTTCACCCAAGCTAAACAGAATCTCCATATCCCCGTCATCTGATATCTTCACCGCGGTAAACCTTTGATCAGTTATTGGCCATTTGCACACCAGATTCAATGCAAACTCCTGCCGGTTTATCCGTGTGCCTATGTATATCCGATCTACTAGCTCAGCATATGTTGACGGTCTTCGCACAATAATTGGTCTCACAGTACCTCCGACATACTTCGGTTCGTGATTTTCATCAATCATTAAATCTCCATCAACATAGCATGTAACAAACATCTTATCACTTGCCATTATTTTAAACCTACACATAATTGACATTCATTAATTTCTCTACAACCATCAAAATTTGAATTATTTCAAGAACATTATCTTATTATGAAGTAGATTTCTCACCTCAAAATCACCTAGAAGCCGCACACCAAATCGCCAAAACCTCAGTGAGATGTTTTGAATTTTACTTCGACGAGGGAGTAAAAATCGCTTCTGGTCGAGGAAGAAACAAATGAACACAATATGCTCCAGGGCAGCAGCTGGGGGCTGTTGAAGGGTGTTAATCTGGACGCGGTTTCAAACCGCGTCCAAATTTCAATTTGGACGCGGTTTGAAACCGCGTCCAAACCACAGACAGCCCCCCACACGCTCGCGCCCAGAAGTTGGTCGGTTTTCACAAATAGTTTCTGAGTTGGTCGATTTTGTAAATAAGTTTTAAAAATTAGCCTAAATGCAAAAATTGTCCTGTACAAAGTGCTCTTCTGTATATGACTCATGGACATCATGTTGGGCCGGAGAAGTTTAGCGGATAGTCCATGGAGGCCCATTCTGCTAAATATTAATTTTCCGGACCAGCTGGTCTACGGATGATAACGGGTCGGGACCGGCCTTAAGCTATAAGTTAGGCCTCGGTTCAGGCCTTCAAAATTTTACGCCCGTCGTTAACCTTCGGCTTTAGGCTTTCAGCCGGTCCAAATCAATTTAGACAATCAATAAGAAAACATAAAAGCTAAGTAATAAATTAAGAGTTTAATGAGAATGAGGTGGCCAATTAGGATTTTCCTCTTTGGTCCACCACCGGCCAAGCACTCCCTTTTTTTGGAATTTTTTTTTCCAATATGCTTTACACCTCATGGATGATCATAACACCAAAAATCAAGTGATTTTAACACTTTTTGCACATCGATCCACCCGTTGCAAAAAGTTCTATGTTGCGACCGTTGATTTTGCAAGGAGTGGATCGATGGGCAAAAAGTTTTAGAATCATTTGATTTTTGGTGTGATGATCATCCATGAGGTGTAGATCAACGTGTCCATCGTGTTTCAGGGTGTTTTCTCACCACAGGTTGGTAGTACGGATGTCCAAAGGTCGTCATTGACTTTGGTAGACGAAGAGGACCTTCGAGGCCGGTCGGCCGAGCAGTCTGTGATGCAAGGATGCTCGGAACCGAGCGACGGGACGACGAAGCTGGGCTTCGGCTGGACAATAACCTCCGGGATCGGTCGGCCGAGCGGACTCCAGTGCGAGGATGCTTGGAGCCGATCGATGGGATGCCGATGTTAGGCTTTGGCGGGATGACGTATCCTTCGATCTGCAAAACGAGGAACTCGTCAGAGGGGGGTCGAACCTTGGTTCTGACCGAGTCCTCTCCGATGCCTAAGTCAGATCTTGACTAAGAAGTGCTCGGTGGAATCAAGACCGGCTCATGGAGAGATCATGCACGAGTTCTCAGGCCGAGCTGTGGAGGAGAAATATGCGGTGGAAGAAGGTGTGAGGAGAAGGTATACATGGGTGTCAGTTATCCAGAATTTGGTTTTCCTTGGCCTTTGGCCTATCGGTTTACTTATAGGATAGCGTCATGTCAACGCCTCCTCTTGATACGCCTTTGCTTTCATGGCGTTCATGGCTCCTCCTGTCGTGCTTGCCTACATTGATGGTGGCTTGAATGCTCATCAACGCAGGCTCTGTTTAGGGAGGAATTTCTTCAATCGCGGAGAGCCCTAGGTACATTGGGCTTTGGTCTTAGGCCGATGGGTCTCACTATGCCCTTGAGGCCTTCGACCCGGGGTCCGCGAGGGACATCGGGCTGAATGGTCGATCCACTTTTCTTCCGACCCATTTGGAGGGTTGTATCATTGGCTCCCATTGTCCGAGCTAATCTACCATAGCCGTTCGGGTCAGAGGATGTGATATGTGGGGATTTGACTGGCGCGGCAGTCAATACGATGCATTTAATGAAAGCCATCATGGCGCTAGGCATCAAGAAATTTCTTCCGCCCCTTGGGCGTTGGATTTGGATAATCGCCCACCTTGCGATGTTGACACGTGTCTCTTCTCAGAAGGTTGGGATTCGACGCCTCTTCCCATATAAGATGGTGGATTTCTAGGGAGAAGCCTTCTTCGCGTCCCGTAACTCCACGTCTGTATCGTCCCGTCATCAGAGAACCTTGTGCTCGGTTCGCCTTCGATGCTTCTTCTTCGACTTTGCAAGGTAATCTTCCTCTCATGTCAACGTTTTTGTTCCGGTTGATGGTGAGGATGTTAAGGATCGGGGGTGTTCCTGAATGTGATGATCTCAATACGACTCAGGAAGCTTCTCCACTTCCTGAGCTTGAAGGAGCTCCTGTAAGGGAAAAAGACTTGCTGGTCGAAGCTTTGATCCAAAGAAGGGGCCCCTCCGGAGAGGAGGGGTCTTGCGTCCCTTTGGCGATTCGAGATGTTGCCTCTTTGATTTCATATTCCGAGGTAGAAAGTATTAGGGCTGAGTATCTTTCTCATCCGTACGGGGTTCGGGTCCCCTTCTATGACGAGCAGATTTGTTTCCCTGGTAGTTCGAAGATCGGGGTGTATACCGAGATGTTTCGGCTTGGGCTCCGCCTTCCTCTCCACCCTTTCCTTCTCGAGGTTTTGGCCTTCTTGCAGTTTTCCCTCTGTTAGCTGACCCCCCACTTGGTTCTCTCTTTGGTCAGTTTCATCATGATCTGTCAGTTACACGGGGCAGTATCGACCTTAGCGCTCTTCTTTTATTTTTTCCGGGTGTGGCTTTCTTCTTCGGGGACGTGGCTTCACATTTCTGCTAGGAGGGACAATGACCTCCTGCTGGGACTACCGCGTAGGATCGGTGATTGGAGGAACAGCTTTGTTTTCATCGCCTTTCCTAGAAATACTAGGATTCTAACCTGCTGGGGTAGCTCAGGCACCGTGGATTTGGAGTTAACTCTTTCCGATGTTGATTCCAGGGTCACTGCCTTTCTCATGGCCCTGCTTGAGGAGGAGAGGTCGATCCAGGCCTTGTTGGAGAATCTCCTCCTCAGGAGCACCTTATAGTCTCCCGGTAAAGGCGATCTTCAGATTTTCGTTCCTCCCCTCGGCTCACCCTAATTTTCCTCTTTTTTACAGGATTGGCGGGACAAGGTTCAACCGACCTTTCGACATGTACCAACTTATTCGATGTGGTTTCCAGAGGTCTAGGGGCAGAACCTCAGGTCAAACGCCTCACCGCCTGGTAGACGAGGCGATGTGAGCGAATGAGTCGTCGGTTGGGACTTTGAGACTGGTCGTTGTCCCCCCAGCTTCAGCCCCAGTCATTGAGAGTCCTCCCTTAGTCACGGAGGGCCCGATTATCATCTCTGACGACATGGGCTCAAACAGGGGAGACCCCGCTGGCTCCCAGGAGGGCCTTCCTGAAGTAGTCGAGGGTTCCAGGAAGAGAAAAGGACATTCTTCCTCGGGCTCTGAGACCTGGGAAAAGGGGGTGAAGGAAGGTGGGGCCGATCCAACGGCTTGGGCCTCTTCGGCTGACTTTAGGGGAAGTTCTCCGACACTGGGAGAGGCATCCTAGCTCGGTAAGGCAAAACGCATCCCCTCCAAGCTGGCTCGGATGCTACCGGTGTTCGGGCCTGTCTTGGTTGGTCTTACCCCGGAGGCGCCATTCGACGAGTCTGTCTTTGCGGATTGCGGAGTAACGGTCCTTTTAGCGAAGAACTCTGTCCTCCCACGGGATCGTTCCCTCTTGGAGAGGGATGGTCCCGAGAGCCTGACGGATTGCATGGTGTGTCAAAGCGAGCAGGTTGGTTCTCCCCTTTCGTCTGTTTCCCCATCATTCCGAACATTTTTAACTTCTTCGCATAGTGCAGATGTCCTCTATGGTCGTTGAGATGCGGCAACATTCCGTGGGGATGGCTGAGGCCGAAGCAGTCCTCGAACGAGAGTGTCGTAGGGCGGAGGTGACTGAGAAAGCTGCTGAGGAGGCTTGCGGGACGTTGCTGTCACGCCCCACTTTCCATTATACTTAGGAGCGAGGACGCGAGCGGGTCCGCATGTGATTAAAGTAAGGAAGAGGTACTTTTATTTTTCTTTCCTCCTTGGTTTAAACACAATAAGCGTCTGTGTTTTAAACATTGCAGGTTCTTGCATGCAAACTCAGAACAACGCATAAAATCATTATTACAAATTCAATATCCAGAATACATGTACACAAATAAGGCCTAGCATGGCCATTACAAACATGTACACGAAATGGAAATACATATGAATAAAATTACAACAACGAATATTAAAATATAGCGGTGTTGCGAAGGCACGCTGTTCGTCAGTAAAGGATCTCAGCGTCAAGGTACTCCTGGTCAACCTGCTTAGTCTCAAAGTATACTTCTCAGCGAACTCTATCTCAAAACCTGACGCATATTTCACAAGATAGTGGACAAGGAAATATACGTCAGCGAAGGTCGCTCGGCAAGATTTAAATTATTAGAATAATTGACCCTCAGGAAGATGTAAAATAATATAATATATATAGTTTTGCAAAGTTTTGAAGACAAGAAAACATAATATGATCACAGCAGGAAAAGTATGGGCAGTGTAAGAAAGCATGTGAGCATAGTAAAGTGAAGTGAGCATAGCAAAGGGTAGTGTACATAGCAAAGTAAGGTGAGCATGGTAAAGTGTAGTGTACATGGCAAAGTATAGTGAGCATAGTAAGGTGTAGCGAGCAAGGCAAGTACATACGAGCATGGTAAGAGAGTAGCTAGTAGTTTTACACAATTCATGATAGCGATAGCAGAAAGTAAGGTGAGGGCCATTCAATAACTTAATCAAGTGACAAGTCCAATGTCTGAGGGCGGAAAGAAACTACAATTGCATCCAAACTATTGGAAGCTAACAGTGGTTCTGTACTTACCGACCCTAGCAGGGGCGACGGTTAAATTTACCAGTGGGGTGAAATTCAGTATTCCTAACCTCTAATACATTTGACTACTCCACCCAAAAGTGTCATTGTGTATCCGTATAGTTCAACGTATGCCTCATGGCCAAATATTCCGTAAATGTCCCGAGGGCCCACTATTCCGTACATGCCCCGAGGCTCAACATCACGTATATGTATGAATGGACCATCCAAAGATGCAGTTGCACAAATAATGTTATGAACATGCAATAAGGCATTTATTGGTGTTTTTAACATGTCAGAAACATTTTTCATATATGAGTTTACATAACGGCGTAATGAATTATAACACCACAAGCCACCAAAAGTTGACATAAAAATTTTTATTGTGAGAGAATTACTTCAAGAGTTTAAAATATCATTTTTCTGGATTTTTAAACCAATAATAGCACTTTTCTGGAGTTTTAAAAGTGATAATAGCATTTTCAAAAATTAGAAAAATAAAAACACCTAAACTTGCAAAATTTATATCTCACAACACACGTCATATTTTTATGTAATTAGAGTCAAAACTTTCCTCGGGATGAGTACTTTTAGGTCACGTATGTTTTAGAGAGGCGTTTACGCGAAATCACTAAAACAGGTTATTTACATATGCGATGACAAATATGCGTAACTTCAAAAATTCATAGGAAATGATCTACTTGCCTGATTGAAGCGATTTTGGTGTCTAGGTGATCATACGAGAGGCATGAATTTTTCTACATCATTAGATTTTTGATATTTGATGTGTCCATATTTTCCATACTTTTATTACAAATTTTCATATCATTTTCATCGTACAAAGTTCACTTTTCTATATATTATCGCGCTTTTCACGATATATTTGATTCTTGTAGAGATTTGTGGATTTTCAGGAATTTTGGAGAGATTTGGAGCAAATTTGAGACATGGACACTTCCGAGTTAGCCGGAGCATCAATGGCAAGGTCCACTAGGTGCTTGATGAGGTGGAGAAGAAGATTGGAGGAGGAGAGGAGAAGAGAATGAGAAAAGAAGCTCAAAGCTCAGATTTCCAGTCAGCTTGTAACGATCTGTATTTTTTAGCTACGGTGGAGTTAAGTTTTAGTGTGATACGCTTATTTTTATTATTCTTATTATGTTTTTATAAATATTATTATATTATATTAAGTTAACAGAATTATACAATCAGAAATTATTTTGTTAAAGTCAAACTTTCAAAAGTTTAAAAATCAAATTCAAATTTTAAAAACATTCTATTTTAATTCCTAATAAATCCTAAGAAAACCTATAGCTAATTAGGAAGTATTTTCCTCTCACTAAATCCCACTAATCACACCATAATTCTTGTTTTTAATTCAAAACATTTCTTTATTTTCCCTTAGCATTAATCTCCTAATAATTAAAATCATTAAAACACTAAACTATAACCCTAATATTAAATCACGCACACAACTTCTCTACAAAAACAAGCCACAAACCATACCCTATTCTAAACAGCCACAGCCCCGTTCCCTCTTTCTCTCCCCGACCTCACCACCGGCATCACCGCCGGCAGTCCCACAAACCCCTGTTGAGTATTGGACTTCTCCCTACTTGGTGTTAATGATTAGCAAACGTAAATACTTGTGACTAATCCTCTATTTGCAGTTAATCCATTGCCTAAGCTTATTATGAAGATCTATTTGCAATGGATGACACTCAAAGATCATTAAACGCAAAGGAAGTGATTTGGATGATCGTAGATCGTGATTGAAGCCCTTAGAAGACTTCAAGCTCATACATTGGATAGAAGAGAGAGTTCGTCAAATGTAACTTTCTTGTTTCTCTTCTAGTATATAGCTTAGAAGTAGAACTTTGTTGGAGCACATACACATCTTCATTTCAGTCTTAGGATATCATTAGATCAACCTTCCTTAGACTCCAATTCATTTCTATCTAGATTGTGCATGTCATGTTTTTGACAGTCGACTGCTGAACGATTTACAGTTGCCCGTCTCAAAACAGTCGATTGTGTTTTGTTCTACAGTGGCCTGTTATGCACAAATTTTTCAGTCTAGTTTTGGGCTTCTTAGCTTTAACTCTCACAGGCGACTTATGAACGATTCACAGGCGCCTGTCCAAGAGACAGTCGACTGTGTTTTGTTAATCAGTCGCCTGTCTATCTTTAGCCCACTTCTATTTCTCTGTTTAATCTGGCCAGTCGACTATTGTTGGTTTTGCAGTCGACTGTCCAATGAAACAGTCGACTGTCAATGCTACAACAGTCGTCTGTCTTTGAGCCTATTTGATGACTCAACTCTCTGGAAAATCTCAGGGTCTTGACAGTCGCCTGTAGAAGGTATTACAGTCACCGGTTTAGTTTAACAGTCGACTGTCTTCTCTTCATCAGTCGCCTGTCCTGTTCTCCCAGACTTTTTTCAGATTTCTTCAACTTACCCAGCTTACGGCCAGTCGCCTGTAGTAGGATTTACAGTCGCCTGTTGTTCAACAGTTGGCTGTCTTTGCCTCATTAGTAGACTGTCCACGTGGTAAGTTACTGTTATGAATTCTCACATACCCTCTGTCACTATGCAGCAGTCGACTGTGAGTTCTTCAACAGTCGACTGTCGCGGGCGCAAATTCTATTCGTTGAGTTTTTCCTCGCGGATTTCAAAGGGGTTTTTGGTGATTGATTCGGTGTTTAAATTGCTTATCCCCCCATTTCTGGGTACTTTATGTGTATATCATATTAATTTTGGCGTTGTTACGTGCGTTTTCGTGATATCATGGATAATTAATGCCTAATCTCTTTTTATACATAAAATACGATTTCTAATGACTAATATTAGCTCCTCTTATTTTTCAAGTACTCCTGGAAATTTTCCAGATTTTCTGGAATTTTTCCAGGATTTTTTGGTGCTTGGGGCTATTTTTGGTGAATTATTGGAGCAATGGGGGAATTTGTGGGAATTATTAAATCGAAAAAACAAAAAAAGGGCTTATTGGGCCTAGCGGGCCGCTGCTGTTTCTTATAAGAAGAAGAAAAAAAAAAGGAAAATAAGCCCACGTGCGGGCCGGCCCGCTTCGGGCCGTTGTCTTTGTATATAAAAAAAAGTCAAAAAGTCAAAGCGGCCCGCTCAGCAGCGGGCCGCTGCTGTAAAAATTAAAAAAAAAGTAGAAGCGCGTGCAGCGGAGCAGGGGGCACGCAAGCAGTGCGTGCCCCCAATTTTGTGGTGCGGGCGCCCATTTGCGAAAATGGCTGGGGGCCCCATTTGCCATTTGGGTGAAGGGAAAACCCCGAAAATGAGTAGGGGCTGTTTTAAATTGTGTTCTGTTTTTCTTGGACAGAAGTTGGGTTTTTGGCTACCAGTTTTTTCCAGCAGTTGGTTTTTGGTTGCTCTTGGGTTTTCTCCTCAAAAAGAAGGCTAGGGCTTAAAAAAGCTTGGATATTGTTGAAAGCTCAAAGGAGAAGATCAAAGAGGAAGCTTGGGATCTTCTTACAAGGGGGTTTCTTTGCCTTCAAGCTTATATTTTTCCTTTCTCTTGTTGAATTTTGTTACTTGTAAGAACTATTGGATGTTGATTTTGAAATCAAAGATGTTGGCTTTGTTTATCATGAGTGGCTAATCATATTGTGTGTGTTTATGGTGGATGGATGTATGTTGGGCTTATATATTTCATTTCTAGCTTGATTTTAACCTCTTCTATGTGGATGAAACATTGAGTTGGGGTTGTCTATTGGAACCCTAGTGGGAAATCCAAAGAGAGGCTCATCCTAGTGGACCCTCTCTATTGTGCTAATTGTTAATTTTTCTCATATGTTTCATTCATTACTTTTCGCACCCAATGTGTTCGATGAAATGCCAAATTATCCGATCGCTCTCTCCTTAGTCGGATGAGGGATCGTAGTGATTTGAAATGAATTTATAAGCCCGACTACACCATGAAACCATGAACACTCACACTTCTCATCTTTGCTTACTTTCTCACATTTTTCTTTGTTTGCATGCTTAACGGTAGTTTGTTCTAAAAATTCCCTCAACCAATCCTCACCCCCAAAGGGTGGTATTTCTCGCACCGCTTAAGCTACTTGTGACTGTTGTTGATTGTAAGCAAGTTGTCCCCGTGTTCGACCCTAGGCTCATTAGGATTATTACTACTTGGCGACCTCCTACACTTGGGAGTTAGCGTGCAATCTTTTGTTCACGCCAAGTTTTTGGCGCCGTTTCCGGGGACAACGGTTTTACCATCGACAATTACGTTACTTTTAGCTTTGCATTGTGACTATATCATCTTTTTCGTACATATTCGTATATAATTTTTACTTTGTTTGTTTTCGTTTTCTTTGCATACCATCGATTGCTTGGTTAGTTTATGTGGCTTCGAACACCTCGAACACATAGACTATCATGCACACACGTCATGGAGGAAGACAACATGAACAATGATAATACTAGTAACCATAACACTAATTCTCAAGCCGAAGTCCCTAAGTCTTTGAGGGATCTTTTAAGACCCACGAGGTCTAGCTCGGCTTCATGCTTTGTGTTACCTATGGATGCGAACTCCTTTAGTTTTAAACCCGGGGTAATTCAACTCCTACCCACTTTCCATGGGTTGGAGAGGGAAAACCCATATCTTCACATAAAGGAATTTGAAGATGTATGTTCCACATGTTTTGATGGGAAAACAAGCGCCGACACGATATACTTGAAATTATTTCCGTTTTCTCTCAAAGATAAAGCCAAGAATTGGCTTAATGCTTTACCACCACACTCAATTACTTCATGGTTGCAATTTCAAGCCGAGTTTCTAAAGAAATTTTTTCCCTTGCACATGACACAGGGATTGAAGAAGCAAATCATGAGCTTTGCCCAACGCAATAATGAGACATTCTACCAAACTTGGGAGAGGCTAAAGGAACTTCTACTTTCATGTCCACACCACGGATTCAAGAAATGCAGTGTCATTGGATTCTTCTATGAAGGACTCTTACTGACATCAAACCAATTTTTGGAGACAATGTGCAATGGGGAATTTTTTGATAAGGAGCCGGATGATGCATGTGATTATTTGGAGATGGTGGCGGAGAATGCACAAACATGGGACACAACTTCGGAGTTTGATAGAGGCGACTCCTCTTAGGCACAAACAACTCGTGGTGGCTTACATACTTTGAGGACCGATGATGCTATGGAAGCTTGGTTAGAAGCTATGCATAAGAAGATCCAAGCCATGGAGTTGAGGGCGGTGAAGAGTGTAGCCATGGAGAAAAGTTGTGCTATTTGCGAGACTACGGGGCATGATACTTCAAATTGCCCCACCATTTCCACATTGAAGGAGATTTTGAGAGAACCTAATGCGGAGGCGAATCAAGTGTTTGGACAAAACTTCAACTCCAACACGTATAACCAAAGTTGGAAGAATCATCCCAACGTGAGTTGGAGGCCTCAACAACCGCAACATCAAGGGCCTACACAACAATCTCATCAACCATACAAGGCGCCCCCTTTCAATAGCAATTACCAAGGAGGTGGGTTCCAAAGGAAAAGAGAGGAAGGAAGTGAGACCCAAATGAACTCCATGAATGAGACGTTGCAACAACTCATCCAAGTGCAACAAGCCCAAAGCCAACAATTCCAACAATTTCAACAACTCCAACAAACTCAAAATCAACAAATGACGAAGCATTTGGCGAAGTTGACTGCAAGTCTAGAGAAGGGGAAGCTTCCATCCCAACCATTGTCCAACCCCATTATGAACTCTTCTTCATCGGCGGGGGGGTTCAATGAAGCAATGCCAAGCGGTGATAAAGATCCACAAGTGGAGGAAGTGGGAGAGAAGGAACAAATACTGGACTTGGTGCTAGAGGAGGAGCAAAGTGAAGGCACAACAAAGAAGAATCCATCCAAGGAGCCCGAGCCTTATTCCAATCCGGTACCTTTCACTCAAAGGCTCTCCCCACCATCCAAGGACAAGTATCAAGCAGAAATCAGGGAGATTTTTCAACGATGTCAAATTAATATTCCTTTACTTGATGCAATTAATCAAAGTCCCACATATGCTAAGTTTCTCAAGGATTTGTGCACAGTGAAGAGGAATTTGAATGTGAAGAAAAAAGCTTTCTTAACGGAGCAAGCGAGCTCCATTATGCAACACAACACTCCCCAAAAATGTAGAGACCCGGGATCCCCTACAATTGAATGCACCATAGGCACAAAGAGGATAGGGCAAGCACTTTTGGATTTTGGGTCGAGTGTTAACATATTGCCTTACCCGGTCTTTCTTCAACTAGGATTGGGTGAACTAAAAAGTACGCCGGTTGTTTTACAACTGGCGGATAGGAGTGTGAAGATTCCACGGGGTTGTGTTGAGGATGTGCTTGTCCAAGTGGACAAATTTTATTACCCCGTTGACTTCATTGTCATTGACATTCAAGGACCCACATCGGGGAATCCCACCCCGATAATCCTAGGAAGACCATTTTTGGCCACTTGCAATGCATTGATTAATTGTAGGAGTGGCCAATTAAAAATCTCTTTTGGAAACATGACACTTGAACATAATATTTTCAATGCATGCAAATTGCCACCATAAGAGGGGGAATATGATGAAGTTAACATGGTTGATTTTTTAGCTTCGGAACCTATAGACTCATGTGTTGAAGATCATTTTGGTTCCGAATTTGATAATGCTTTAGATTTTCTTGACTCTTTTTGTGAGCATATTGATGAATCTTTTCTTGTGCAGAAGACACATGCGGGACCAAGCACCAAATGGGTTTCGAGATTAGAGACATTGCCTACGGACTCCCCACCTCAAATGCCATCATCTTCGAAGCATCCCAAATTGGATTTAAAGCCTCTTACGGAATATTTGAAGTATGCCTACCTTGGAGAGAGTGAGACATTCCCGGTGGTAATAAATTCTAACCTCACATATAAGCAAGAACACGATTTATTAGAGGTGTTGAGAACACACAAAAAGGCTATAGATTGGACACTAGCGGATATCACGGGAATTAGCCCTTTAGTGTGCTCACATCACATTTATTTGGAAGAGGATTCAAAACCCTCGAGAGAGTTGCAACGTCGGCTTAACCCGATGTTGAAGGAGGTTGTAAAAAATGAACTTGTAAAATTGTTGGATGCAGGTATCATTTACCCGATATCGGATAGTAGATATGTGAGTCCCATCCAAATAGTGCCCAAAAAGTCCGGAATCACCGTCATTAGGGACAAGAATGATGAGTTGATCCCTACGCGAACCACCATCGGTTGGCGTATATGTGTAGATTATCGGAAGCTTAATGCCATGACCCGCAAGGACCTTTTTCCTTTGCCATTCTTTGACCAAATTATAGAAAGGGTTGTGGGCCATGAATTTTATTGCTTTTTGGACGGGTATTCGGGCTACTACCAAGTAGAAATTGCCCCGGAGGACCAAGAGAAAACCACTTTCACTTGTCCCTTCGGCACATTTGCCTTTCGTAGGATGCCCTTCGTTTTGTGCAATGCACCCGCCACATTTCAACGATGCGTTCTAAGTATTTTTAGTGATATGGTTATAATTGTGGAGATTTTCATGGATGACTTTTCGGTTTTTGGAATCTCATTTGAGAGTTGTTTATCTAACCTTTCTTTGGTTTTGAGTAGATGCATTGAGAAGAACCTCCTCCTAAATTAGGAGAAATGCCACTTCATGGCTACTGAGGGGATGTTTCTTGGACATAAAGTCTCAAAGCAAGGATGGAGGTAGACCGAGCTAAAGTGGAGATAATTGAAAAGCTACGGCTCCAAAAACATTGAAGGATGTGCGATCATTCCTAGGGCATGCGGGGTTCTATCGTCATTTCATCAAGGACTTTAGTGCCATCTCCCGACCCCTTTGCCATTTACTAACTCTTGATGCCGACTTTATTTGGACATGTGAGTGTCAATCTTCATTTGAATTATTGAAATGTTCGTTGACTACTTCTCCCATTTTGCAGGTACCGGATTGAAGCCTCCCATTCGAGATTATGTGTGATGCAAGCGATTTTGCCGTGGGAGCGGTGCTTGGTCAAAAGAGGGAGAAAGTACCATGTGTAATTTAATATGCGAGCAAAACCCTCAATGAAGCCCAAAAGAACTACACAACAACAGAGAAAGAATTGCTCGCCGTAGTGTTTGCTTTGGAGAAATTTAGGAGCTATATCTTAGGGTCACCCATTCTCATTTTTACGGATCATGCGGCCCTAAAGTATTTGCTTTCAAAGAAAGATGCTAAACCAAGTCTTATTAGATGGATATTGCTTTTGCAGGAGTTCCACGTCGTGATTAATGATAAGAAGGGCATGGAAAACTTGGTGGCGGATCATTTGTCACGACTTACTTTCAGGAACGGGCCCGCCACCGCACCAATTCATGATGCATTTCCGGATGAGCAACTTTTTGCCGTGTCTTCCTTGCCATGGTATGCCAATATTGCAAACTATTTGGTTTCCGGTAAGGTTCCTCACTTTTGGTCGATTCGGGACATAAGGAGATTCAAACATGAGGTAAAATCATTCTTTTTCGATGATCCATACTTGTATAAATATTGTTCCGACCAAATTGTTAGAAGGTGTGTGCCAAATGACGAGTTTGCTAGTGTATTACATTTTTGTTATTGTGGTGCATGTGGGGGACACTTTTCCGCACATAAAACGGTGGCCAAAATTTTACAATGTGGATTTTATTGGCCCACCATGTTTAAGGACACATACACATATTGTAAATCTTGTGTGCCATGTCAAAAGTTAGGGGGAATAACAAAAAGAAACATGATGCCCTTAAACCCGATCTTAGAAATTGAAATTTTTTATTGTTGGGGCATAGATTTTATGGGGCCATTCCCCATTTCATTTGGGTACACATATATCTTGGTGGCCGTTGATTATGTATCCAAATGGGTGGAGGCCATTGCATGTAGGAACAATGAGGGTGCTACCGTGCTAAAATTTCTCAAAGAAAATATTTTTGCACGTTTTGGAGTTCCTAAAGCTATTATTAGCGATGGTGGCTCTCATTTTTGTAATAAACCATTCTCTAACTTGACGAAGAGGTTTCGGGTCACACACAAAATTTCCACACCTTACCACCCCCAAACCAATGGCCAAGCGGAATTGGCTAATAAAGAAATCAAAAACATCCTACAAAAAACGGTGAATCCTACACGCAAGGATTGGAGTGTCTGATTGCCGGAAACACTTTGGGCATATCGGACCGCTTACAAAACAATTTTAGGAATGTCGCCATATAGGATTGTTTATGGAAAACATTGCCATTTGCCCATGGAATTAGAGCACAAATCATTGTGGGCAATTAAACAATTTAATTCCATTTGTGACTCATCCAACAATTTTCGTAAATTACAGATTTGTGAATTGGAGGAGTTGCGGCGGGATGCATACGACAATGCCAAAATAGCCAAGGAGCGCATGAAATTTGAGCATGACAAGATGATTTTGAGGAGGGAATTTTTTCCGGGCCAAAGCGTGCTATTATACAACTCCCGGCTTCATCTCTTTCCAGGAGAGTTGAGATCTAGATGGTCCGGGCCGTTAGTGGTGAAACATGTCTACAATCATGGAGCGGTGACCTTGGTGAACAAAAAAAATGGGAGCGAGATCACGGTCAATGGACAACGTTTGAAGCCTTACTTTGATTCGTGGGCTAAGGAGCGGAACACCGAGGAACTTGAGGACCCGCCTTCGGGCGGCGACTAAATAAGTGTGTTTGTTCCAATTTTTGCTTCTACTACCATTTCATCCATTGAGGACAATGCATATATTTAGTTGGGGGGAGGGTTGTAGGTTGTTGTTGTAGGATCCTGCCAAAACAGAGTTAGGATCGATAATTAAAGTCGAGACTTACGCTTGCGTATGCGGAACGGTAGTCTCGGAACTTTGCCTTCGGATTCGCCACGACGGATCGAGTCTTCTCATGAACGGAGTAATGCTACTAATCCACAATCTAAATCTCTATTTTAGATTAAGAACTTGTATAAAGGAAGCGAAAGGATTTCTGCAGAGCTTCGCTAGAATGAAGTTGCATGCATGAATGCCATGCAAAAGGTGTAAGAAATGGCTTACCCTTGGGTCTTATTTATAGCCCCCAAGGTAGTTATTTTAGGGTAAATTGTTCCTTTGGAACAATTTAATTAAGGTGTACCATGATACATGACACATTATAAGCTTAAGTTGTACCATATGCATGGTACAACATAAGCTTAAGATATTCCCCCTTTATTAGCCATATGTCGCATGCACTTATGCATATATAAAGCGACTTTCCTACTCATCCAGAGATCCTCTCCGCAAGGGAACAGATTCCCTTTGCACACGACTTCGTGTACGCGACGTTCGAGGTCCGTATTCCCTCGTACATCCCCCACAAGGGTGTACAAACGTCTTCCATATCCAACATCTCCCACTCACACTTGAGGGGATTGTAAGAGAACGTCTTTCCCTTAGTTCTTTCATCTATCATACCGAGAAATAGACCGTGCGACCGTCATGCGCGTAGAGTCTGTTGTTGTGCACTTGTTAGATATACACAACGACCTCGAAGGTGCAAAGTTGAGTAGTTCAATGCATGCTTTACCCTAGATTATTTCTTCACATTTCTTATACTTTATATTCAACAATTGAATCCCATCTGGATTACAATTGGCTGGCCAGCTTTGAATCATTAAAGTCCAAATGCGAATATGAAATCAATCTTCCTCTTCTTACGAACCTTCTGATCTTGACTTGATTCGCTTTTCTAACGTGCCCCGTCGAGCCGAATTATCATAGCCCATTAGCAACACGCTAAGATAGCGATCATCTCGTCAAATCTAAAGGAACCAATTGGAGTCCTTGAGGGTAAGAGTTAAGACCCGTATGGCCTTTGAGTCTCACATAATAGCAAACACTATTGCTACTAACTCAGTGGTCGAAATGTGTAACGACCACTTTTCGTTGTTCGTGCACGTGCTTTTGACCGTGCACGTGTTTGTTTTAGACTTTGTTTGTTCGTGAACACTTTTGCGTGATATGCCGTTGTGAACGTCTCTGAGAGTATTAAATAGTGTCACTATCTTGGA
Organism: Scilla litardierei; assembly: GCA_030789695.1. Lineage (NCBI taxonomy): Eukaryota > Viridiplantae > Streptophyta > Magnoliopsida > Asparagales > Asparagaceae > Scilla > Scilla litardierei. The sequence continues at coordinate 219,793,493 of CM061133.1, forward strand.
ACGACACTTCTCGAGTCGTTTGTCCACAATTTAAACTTACTCGATGAGACGTGACGATTCTCACTCTTGACGGGAGACGTTTCCATTTTTGGTTTCGTCGTCCGACGTCGAAATTGAGATCCGTCTTCTTAGTTAGCTCACATTCGTCGTCACGATCGCCACGATATTTATTTTATAATTTTGGAGTTTATTTGACCACTTTTAAATTTTTAACAAGTTTTATATTATTTTTAATAATTAATTTATAAATTATTTTTGGCCAAATAAAATTTATTTGAGTTTTAAACGTTTTAAAGAATTTTTGAGCCAATTTCCAGCTCATTTGGACCAAGTCAAACCCTTGGGTGAGTTGGAGAAGTTGAATTTCAAATTTTAAATATTTTTAAACTTCTAATCCTATTAGATTTAGCCCTAGACCAAGTCAACCCATCCACGCTATATAAGCAACCCCTAGGAAGACCTATTTTCGCAAGAAATTAGCCCTAGCCTCTTCCAAAACCCAAAATTGACGTTGCGACGATTCGTCGCAACGTTGCGACGAACTTCCCCCGCTCAGACCGAGAGAACGGGCCCAAAACTACCGCACCGACCGCTGCCAATGCCCGCTCCCCCGCTCCGCTCGCTTGCACGGCCATCGCCCCGCTTCAGCTGTGTCCGACCGAGGAGTTCTCTCGGTCAGACCGATGGCCGCCCCCGCTCACAGCCGCTCCCCGCATCGCTGCAAGCCCCCGCAGTTGTCGCCCGCATCGCTCCGCATCTGACCGAAGGCCCCGCCCGCACCGACCGCAGCTTCGCAACGTTGCAACCGTTGCAACGTTGCAGCACCCCGCTCCCCGCATCCAAGCGCCCCGACCGGGACATTGCCCCGCACCGACCGAGAGCCCCGACCTCGCACCGACCCGCTGCGATGCACAAGCCCGTTCCCATGCGCCAGACCGATGGAATCCCCCGCATTGGCTGAGTACGACCGAGAGTCATTCGTCGCAACCCCGCACCTGTCGCACCGCTTGCCACCGTGGGCCCCCAAGTTCTCCAGAGGTATTGTGGGTCCCCCAAAGGTCCCTAGGACTACTGTGGGCCCCACCTAGGTGCGTTCTCTTCGACGACTTGCCGCGTACGACGTCATCGCACGTCGTAGCCCGTCGTCGCACGTGCGAGCTTTGGAATCTGGAACCGTCGCCCCGGTTGATTTCTCTGAAATTTCCAGCGAGGAATCTAATTGGAATCTGGACTTGGAGCGCAATCTTTTATTCCAACCCCCGGCGTCGCTACCCGACGCCGGTGTAGCTTTCGCGTCGTGTTGAGGTAACGCTTTGCACCCCTAGGACCCCCAACCCAATGCATGCTAATAAAGACTAAAATCAGTATTTTTTAAAAGTATTTTAAATGTTTTAAATTCACTAATCAAGATTAATAATATGGACTTTAGGCCGGTGGACTTGTGCACGTAGGATAATTGTGATTTTTGGACTCATTGGACGGTGTGCTCAGACGTCGTGCTTGCAGGCAAGTGAAACTTGCCAACTCTTGTAGGGCCATGTTTTTAGGCCACTTCCTTGTTCCTAGCGTAAAAGAGACTAGTCAGTGAAATGATAGCTGGCTAGACGCCTACTTGATCTAGTTTGACAACGAAACTAGATCCGTCACCTAATTGATCTAGCTTGACAACGAAGCTAGATCCAACCCTTTAAACTTGTTGTTCATGCATACTAAACTGTCACGTTTACTTTCCTTAAACTGTACGTACTTTTAACTGCCATGCATTGCATCTTACTTGTCATCCAAATTGATTGTTGCATCGTAGCACACGCTACAAAATACTTGTACAAATCAGTGTTTCCATGTTCCTGGCTAGGTGCACCCCTAGGCCATACTTGTTAAAAACACTTCCTGGCTCGTGATCCAGAAGCGAGCATTCCAAGTTCGGGGGTAAGGCCCTGGCTCGACACACGTGGAGGGGTAGGGATAAACGTTCGCTTGAGCTTAGGAGTGGCCTGATCAGCCCTCTAGCCAAAAGACGGAATCTCTGTGCACGAGGTGCTTACTTTTCTTGTCTTGTACTTGTCTTGTGAATGTCATGCCATGCTCGTACTTTACTTCGCTTTACTTTACCTGTTGCACTCATTACTTTAACTGCCATGTCATTGCATCATGCTAGAACTTTTAGGTTGCTTTTACTTGTACTTTCAGTTTCCTTGCACAAGTCTCTTGTAGACTTGCTAACATGTGCCCCTTGCTCTTTTGGGTGTCACATGTTAGACCCTGAGCCAGAGACCGTTGCTGAGTACGTGATGCCTTGTTGACGCTGAGTCTGAGTCCATGATTGCCCAGGAGGATTTTGGTGGACACCGGTGACCATTCTTTGAGTCTTTGATGAGCTTTATTTTGTTTTAGGCCTTTGTTAGTTGTTGGTGCGTAGCACCGTTGTTTTGTACTTTGTACTTCTGTTGGCCATGTTTGGGCCTTTAGTCTCTTTTCTTTTAGCCTGGTGGCTTTTTCTGTGTTGTTGAAATTTATTTTATGGATATTATGGGATATCTCTTTTGTCTCATTTCATTATTATTATCTCTGTTTCGTTAGCGTTGCAAGAACCTGCAGTTTTAAATTTGATTGACGCTTATCGGACTTGCAACTTGTAGCTTCAAGTCTGAGCGGACCTTCTCACGCTTCGCCTCCATATTTTTGGGAAGCGGGGCGTGACAAAATGCATACGTGGTATGAACACGTACTACAACATCACTCCTTTCCCAGGGAGAGTATGTCTTAATGATGTTGTACGGATGAAAGATCAGACACCACAGTGCCTATCTTTTTGAGTCCCCTTACTACTCGTGAAATATTCACGGACTCTCATCCTGCATAAGACAGATAGGATTAAAAAAAAATCCTATGAGATCTCTTTCAAATATCCTTGTGATACAGATCTCAGATCTTTTGTAAGCATCCATATGATGCAGATCTTTTATTCGACTATCTTGTGTAAGTCACGACTCTAAATCATTTGTCTAATGATTTTGACTTTAAACTAGTCTCATCTATATCTTATCCATCTGATAAGATAAGGCGGTTGCTCATGAGAGAGAGCTAACCTTAATCTGTCCGACATACACACAATAAAATAGCTGAGACTCAAACACAAATGTATATAATCATTTGTAAGAAACTTGTATGCAATATATAAAAGAACTTCTTTCTTTTATTAAACTTTGATCTTCTATTGACATGGGAAATATTACAAGATACAGCTCAGCACCTACGCATTCCCATAGATGATAAGTGTTTGTAGAACACATCTCTGGGGATCGCCTTAGTAAGGGGATCCGCTATCATCTCATGCGTGGATATGTATCCTATGTCTACTTCCTTCCGTTTGTCATAGTCCTTTGCAAACTTGAATCGAATGTCAATGTGTTTGGTCTTACAATGAAATTTAGGATCTTTGACGTATGCAATCGAAGCTTGACTATCACTGTATATAGGAACAGTGCTTGAGTCAGTGGCATTCGTCAGCCTGTCTAAGAATTTCCTAAGCCAAACAGCTTCTTGGACCGCCATGCTGAATGCTACGAATTCGGCTTCCATGGTTGATAGAGCGATGCAGGTTTGTTTCTTGCTGCTCCAGGATATTGCACCATTCCCGAGCAAGAAAACAAAGCCTGAGGTAGATCTTCGCTCGTCGAGATCACCTGCCCAATCAGCATCGGTATAGCCTTCGAGTCTCAAGGTATTGCCTTGATAGCATAACGCATAGTCCGCAGTCCCTTTGAGGTACCTTAATATCCTCTTCACCGCTTTCCAGTGTGCCTGTCCTGGGTTGGATTGGTAACGGCTTACCATACCAACAGCATAGCAAATGTCCGGTCTGGTACACATCATGGCGTACATCAGACTCCCGACAGCACTGGAGTATGGAACTTTTTCCATAGCTTTCTTTTCTTTTGGATCTTTGGGGCACATTTCCAAACATAGACCCTCGCCTTTGCTTATCGGAGTATCAATTGGCTTGCAGTCCTGCATATTAAACCGTTCTAAAACTTTCTTTATATATGTCTCTTGAGAGAGAGAAAGAAGTTTCTTGGAACGATTCCTTGAGATCTTAACCCCAAGGATATATGCAGCTTCACCCATGTCTTTCATCTCAAAGACGGATGAAAGCCAAGCTTTGATATCCAAGATAAGACGCTTATCATTTCCGGCTATAAGTATGTCATCTACATAAAGAGACATAATTACATACTTGTTTTTAATCCTCTTAATATATACGCAGTTGTCTTCGTCGAGCATGGAGAAACCATACGACAAAACGACTTCTTGAAAGCGCATATTCCACTGCCTTGAGGATTGTTTAAGACCATATATGGATTTACGAAGTTTACAAACCTTATGTTTGTTTTCTTCTTGTACGAACCCGTTTGGTTGTTCCATGTAGATCTCCTCATCTAGTTCTCCGTTAAGAAAAGCAGTCTTTACATCCATCTGATGTAACTCGAGGTCCAAACAAGCCACCATTGCCAGAATTAAGCGAATGGAGGTAAAACACACGACAGGAGAGAAAGTCTCTTCGTAGTCTATTCCTTCCTGTTGCGTGAAACCTTTCGCAACAAGGCGAGATTTATATTTCTCGATGGAGCCATCAGCCTTATGCTTGATTTTGAGAACCCATTTGTTCCCAATGGCTCTACGTCTGTAACGACTGCTTTTCATGAATCTGGATATAATATAATATAATATATGTTTTGGTGGATTTTCTCCTCTTGTGTGGTTTTCGTCTCCGTAGATTTCATTTTCGATCGATTCGTCGTATTTTCTCGCTTCTTCCTTAGGATTGTCGATTTCGAAGTAAGTCACTCGTGACAGACTTCATAACGGTCGTATCTAACTGTTAGATCAAGCCTAGGAGTCTTAGGAATCGATCCCGGGGCCCCGCGCTCCGTATCGGTACTTTTCTGTGCTCATTAGCCGGTGTAAGAAGGGGCACCGACCGACTAGATGACGATCCAGTCGGTCGGCAATCCTTCTTGGACCGACTAGTTTGCTTTCTAAATTTCTCAGGAGTTACTGTTTATCGTTAGTCGGTCTAAGAACGTTGGTTGACCGACTAGGTTGCAAACTAGTCGGTCAGCAATGCTTCTTGAACCGACTAACTCATCATATTATTTTTGTATCAGTTACTGTTTACTCTTAGTCGGTCTAAGAACGTTCATCGACCGACTAGATGCTAAACTAGTCGGTCAGTACTTGTTCATGGACCGACTAACTCTAGAATCCTATTTCGTTCAGGAGTTACTGTTTGCACTTAGTCGGTCAGCGTTGGTCGACCGACCGACTAGTTTTCAAACTAGTCGGTCAGTGGTTGCTCTTTGACCGACTAACTAGTGTTAAAACCCTAATTTCTGGGCAGCCGCCAGCCCAACCTATAAATACCCCTCCCAAACGACTTCTTCTTCTCCAACACGACCCAAAACCCTAGAATCTTCCCCCTTCAGCCCCCATCTTCCTCCAAGCTTCATCCCTCCATTCTAAGCCCTAAATCCATCATCCAATCCATCCATTCACTCATTCCACCTCCCATCTTCCCCAAATCTCCATCGAAATCCATCAAAACCCCCAAACGACCCAAAACCCTAGTTTCCCCAAACTTCTCCAATCTTTTCCAGATCTGATCCTAGGGTTCCCCGGAGTGTTTCTTCCGTCTCCTCTCGGTAAGAAATCGATCTACCGTTGTTTTCAATGCCTATTTATAATTTTATGAAAACCCTAATTAATTTCATGTGTTTGGTGTTTGTTTCCCCCATAATAGCGACTTCCCCCGTAGATAGCATCCGTGTGACGAAGTGGTCGTCATCCCCGGTGCTAGGCAAGTGAAACTTGCCACTTCGGGTTTGGGCCATGTTTTAGGCCATTTTCTTATAGTAGGCGTAAAAGAGGCTAGGCGACGAAATGATACTCGCCTAGGCGCAAATTGGGGAACTAGCTTGACAACGAAGCTAGTTCCGACATTTAGCATGTTGCACAATTACCATGTCATGTTTACTTTCCATTAACGGTACGCAAATTAAATGTCATGTCATTGCATTCTTAAGTGTTTCTGTGATTGCGTAGCTTTGCTACAATGCTTGTGTTCCTGGCTCGTGTTCCAGAAGCGGGCCATGTGTTGGTTGATAGCCAATGCCCGAATTGCGTGTTTCCGGCTAGGTGCACCCCTACGCCAAATGTTTTGAATGCGAGCTCATGTGCGGGGCAACCCCGGCTTACTTGCTGAGCTCATGTGCGGGGACCCTGGCTCCATTTCGTGTGGGTATTGGGGGTAAGAGTTAAGCGACCAATCAACTGGGAGTCTGCCCGATCAGCAACTGCAGTGGTAAGGCGTAAACTCTTGGGTTTGAGGTAGTTGTTAAGCGGCCAATCAGCGAATGTGGAACCATTCAGCTGTAAGGCGTAAACAATCTACAAAACAACGTGAATAGTGAATTGATTGAGATTGATAGTAGCGTGGCTACTCTTGTCTTGTCTTGTCTTGTCTTGTCTTGCCCCGATAATTGTTCCCTTGTACAAAATTGTCTTGCCATGTTTTAATTGTGCACTCATGTTATAACTGCCATGCCATGCATCATACTAAACTGCTAGGTTGCTAGTTGCCTTACTTTCAGTTTCCTTGCCCAAGTCTTTTAGACTTGCTGACATGTGCCCCTTTACTCTTTTGGGTGACACATGTTAGATCCTGAGCCCGAGTTCCTTGTTGAGGACGAGGTGTTTGCTGACGCCGAGCCCGAGCTTGTGTTTGACGGGGAGTACGTGGACACTGGGGACCAGTCCTAGTGTCTTCGTTGTGTTTTACTTTTGTTAGACAGTTGTTTTGTTATCGGTGCGTAGCACCTATACTTTGTTATGTCGTTTCTTTTGTTGGCCTTGTTCTGGGCCTTTAGACTCTTTTTCTTTTAGCCTGGTGGCTTTTCTGGATGTTGGACTTATTTTGATGTTGGACAATTTGTGAGATGTGGAATTTTATTTCAGCCTCGCCTTGTGTTATTATTGTTATTCTGTTGTGGTTACAGGGACCTGTTTATGTATTGTGGACGCTTAACGGGTTTGGGGCTTCGCAGCTCCACTCTCGTGCGGACCTTTTCACGTCTCGCCTCCATTTTAGGGAAGCGGGTCGTGACAGGTTTTAGTGGTGGCCCATGCAGGTCCTTCTGTAACTGCGATTTTTGGAATAGCGATAATAATATTAGAATGTCCAATAAATTAAGTTCGACGTCCGATGTCATAAGCTATGAGTCTAATCTGATTCGTTCTCTGTGTCATTAGATGGCAGGAAGGCGTTTCACCCGTGGTGGGGGTAGTGGTGCGCTCCCTCATGATGAGGAGCCTGAGCGGGAACCCACCAGCGGTGAGATGATGCGGATGATGCTCCAGATGATGCAAGTGCAGCAGGGCGTGCTTCTGCAAGTCCAGAATGCTCCACTTGCTCGAGCTGCCCGGGCTCTTCCGGATGTTCCTCACTCTGAGCCAGGAGCGAAGCAATTTCGGGAGCTGGGTCCCGCATATTTTGATGGTTCTGAGGGTCCCCTGGCTGCCGATGAATGGATTCGGAACATCGAGGACAATTTGAAGATGGCCAAGATCACCCCGGCTGGATGGGTTGATTTGGCGAAGAGGCAGCTCAAGGATAACGCCAGGAATTGGTGGGATGCGGAGGAGAAGTTGTTGGTGGAGCCGATTGCTTGGGCTACCTTCAAGGCCAGATTTGAGGGTGAGTTCTTCCCGAAGGCTGCCAAGGAGGAGATGCTGCATCGTTTTATCGATCTGAAGCAGGGGAACTCGTCGGTGGACATGTATCACCAAGAGTTCATGAGGCTGAGTCGGTTTGCACCAAAGATGGTGCAGGACGTTGAGGAGAGAGCTCAGAGGTTCCTGCAGGGGCTTGCTTCGGAGCTCCAGAGTTTTGTGACCTCTTCTGACCGGGAGTCTTATCAGAAGGTTCTGGTCGCTGCAAAGAGGCAGGAGCTGCTCGTGAACCAGAGGAGGGGATCTGTTGTTGGTGCTGGGAAGAGGCCTGTGGAACAGGCGAGAGCTGTGGTTAGACCTGGATTCAGGCCTAATCAGTCCGCTCAGTTTAAGAGGCCAGGAGGGCCTATTCTGAAGTCTTGCCATTTCTGCGGCAAGCCTGGCCACGTCAAGGATCAGTGTCGGAAGCTTTTGGGCCAGTGTCTGATTTGTGGAGATGCTTCTCATGCCGCGAAGGATTGTCGGCATGCGAATCAACTGCGGAGGGCTCCTGTTGCAGCACAGCCGTTGCAGCAGCGAGTGTCTGTTCCTGCTGGCCGTGGAGCAGCTCTTGTTCCGCAGGGGCAGGCTTTTCGGCAGGCTGTTCCGCCGAGGAGGCAGGCTTTTCTGATGACCGCTGCGGAGAGCGCGGCTGTGGATGAGGTTATCGCAGGTAACCCTCAATCTAGCTGTTACTTTCCTAGCTGGTTTTGATTGTTAGATTATGTTGTTTGCTTGAATATGGTTGTTTGCTGGACTAGGGTTTGATTGTTAATTGCTTGATTAGGTGTGATTTTGGTTTGCACATTTCCTGCACGAGTCCTCTTTGACTCGGGTGCATCGATGTGCATTATTTCTCGGAGCTTCGTGGAGAGGCATTCCTTGTCGACGTCCCCTCTTCCCAAGAGTTGGAATATCGTTACAGGGAATGGTGTGGTCTCGGTGCATTGTGGTTGCAATTCTTGCTCGTTGGTGGTCTGTGGACATGAACTTTTCACTGATTTCATTGTCCACGACATCATCAACTATGATGCAGTTCTTGGGATGGATTGGCTTGCGAGCTTTTATGCTACGATCGACTGCCGGAGAAAGAAGGTGGTGTTCGAGATTCCCGGACATCCAGTGTTTGAGTTCAGTCATGGTAGCAGTTCGCTTGGTCCTGTCAGATTTCGGGCCAGGCCGGTGGAGGCTGTGGCTATGCAGATGGAGCTGGAGTGGCCAGCTGTGGTGCGAAATTTTGGCGACGTCTTCCCCGAGGAGATGTCTGGTTTGCCGCCTGATCGGGCTTTGGAATTTTCTATCGATCTGGTTCCAGGTGCGCAGCTGATTTCGAAGGCGCCATATCGTATGGCACCTGCAGAGTTGGAAGAGTTGCGAAAGCAGTTGGATGAGCTCTTGCTGAAGGGTTATATTAATCCTAGTGTGTCTCCGTGGGGAGCACCGGTGCTATTGGTGAAGAAGAAGGATGGTTCGCGACGCATGTGCGTGGACTATCGGGAGTTGAATGCGGTGACCATTAAGAATAAATACCCGTTGCCTCGCATCGATGATATTTTTGATCAGCTTGGAGGTTCGAGGGTGTTTTCTAAATTGGATTTGAGGAGTGGTTACCATCAGTTGAAGGTGAAGAAGGGAGATGTTCCGAAGACAGCGTTCAGGACGAAGTATGGACACTATGAGTTCGTGGTTATGCCTTTCGGCGTAACTAACGCGCCCGCAGTTTTCATGAATCTGATGAACCTGATTTTCTACGACTTTTTGGATAAGTTTGTCGTTATCTTCATTGACGACATTCTGATCTATTCGAAGTCGGAGGAAGAGCATGCCTCGCACTTGAGGACGGTGTTGGAGATTTTGAGGAAGCATCGGTTGTATGCTAAGTTTTCAAAGTGCGAGTTTTGGCTGGATCGAGTTGCTTTTCTCGGGCATGTGGTGACTGTAGATGGTATTTCAGTGGATCCTGAGAAGATTCGGGCCATCAGGGAGTGGCCTGTTCCGTCGTCTGCGTCTGAGATTCGGAGTTTTCTCGGACTTGCTGGTTATTATCGGCGATTCATTAAGGACTTTTCCCGTATTGCTGAGCCGATGACCAGGTTGACGCGGAAGGATGTTGCTTTTGTTTGGTCGGGTGATTGTGAGAGTGCTTTTGGTATTCTGAAGGAGAGGTTGACGAGTGCCCCTATTCTTGTTGTGCCTGATCGCAGCGGTGGATTTGAGATCTTTTGCGATGCTTCTGGCAAGGGTCTCGGTTGTGTGTTGCATCAGCATAGGCATGTTGTGGCGTATGCGTCTCGTCAGCTTAAGGTTCATGAGAAGAATTACCCGACGCATGATTTGGAGTTGGCTGCCGTTGTGTTTGCTCTTAAGATTTGGAGGCACTTCTTGCTGAGTGAGAAAGTGAAGATTTTCACCGATCACAAAAGCTTGAAGTATATTTTCACTCAGAAGGAGCTCAACATGCGACAGCGCCGATGGTTGGAGCTTATGGCGGATTATGATATTGATTTGCAGTTTCACCCTGGCAAGGTGAATGTGGTTCCGGATGCTTTGAGTAGGCTTCCAGCGGTGATGATTTTGACTTCGCAGTGGAGATTGCAGCAGGATTTTTGCGAGTCCGGTGTGGAGATTGTTCTTCCTGGGGAGGCTTCGTCGTTGATGTACATGCATGTACAGTCGACGATCATGGATCGGATTAAGGCAGGCCAGGCTGAGGATCCGAAGCTGGTGAAGATTCAGGAGCAGGTGGAAGCCGGTCTGCGGACTGACTTTTTGATTCATGAGGATGGCTCGCTGAGGTTTGGAGCCAGGTTGTGTGTGCCTGCTGGGGATATCAGAGAGGAGCTGATGGTGGAAGCACACAGTTCGCCGTATTCTGTGCATCCTGGTGGCACCAAGATGTACCAGGATCTTCGTTTGAATTATTGGTGGCATGGTATGAAGAGGAGCGTGGCTCGGAGTGTAGCCAAGTGCTTGGTTTGCCAGCAAGTGAAGGCGGAGCATCAGCGTACGGTCGGGTTGCTACAACCGATTCCGATTCCGGAGTGGAAGTGGCAGCACATCACTATGGATTTCGTGACTGGACTACCTCGGAGTCCGAAGCAGAATGACGCGATTTGGGTGATCGTAGATCGATTGACCAAATCTGCGCATTTTATTCCGTTCCGAGTGGGACAGTCCACTGAGGCGCTAGCGAGGAGATATATGGAGGTAAAATTCTTTTACTCTCCGTTTTTATTTCCTTTTCCTAGTTTGGATAGTGATGTAACGTGAATCGTGCAGGAGGTTGTGCGACTTCATGGAGTCCCCGTGAGTATCGTGTCGGACAGAGACACGAGGTTCACATCTCAGTTCTGGCAGAGTTTGCAGAAGAGCTTGGGTACGCGTCTGAGTTTCAGCACGGCATACCACCCGCAGACGGATGGCCAGTCCGAGAGGACGATTCAGATTTTGGAAGACATGCTGAGAGCGTGCATGTTGGATTTCAAGGGTTCGTGGGAGGACCATCTACATTTGGTGGAGTTTTCCTACAACAACAGCTTCCAGGCGAGTATTGGCATGGCGCCTTTTGCCGCTCTTTATGGGAGGAAATGTCGATCGCCATTGAGTTGGGATGACGTTGGTGATCGGGAGTTGTTGGGGCCTGAGATGATCGTGGAGGCCGTGGATGTCGTCCGGAATATTCGGGAGAGGTTGAGGATTGCTCAGGACCGTTTTAAGCATTGGGCGGATGCTAAACGGCGTCCTTTGGAGTTTCAGCCGGGCGACCATGTGTTCTTGAAGATTTCCCCGAATCGTGGTGTGATTCGTTTCGGGAAGCGTGGAAAGTTGAGCCCGCGATACATTGGACCGTTTGACGTTTTGGAGAGGGTTGGCGAGGTAGCTTATCGCTTGGCCTTGCCGCCGTCTTTGGAAGGAGTTCACAATGTTTTCCATGTGTCGCAGCTTCGTCGATACATTAGTGATCCGTCTCATGCGGTGGATTTTTCGGAGATTACCGTTCGCCCCGATATGACGTATGACCAGTATCCAGTGCAGATTCTGGACAGGCGTCAGAAATCGCTTCGGAACAAGATTGTCAATCTTGTGAGGGTGATGTGGCGACACGGTTCACCTGGAGAGTCTACTTGGGAGAATGAGGATGAGATGCGAGAGCGTTTCCCACTTTTGTTTCCGGACTCATGAGTTTTTGGAAATTCCGAGGACGGAATTTTTCTTAAGTTGGGGAGGATGTAACGACTGCTTTTCATGAATCTGGATTTAATATAATATAATATATGTTTTGGTGGATTTTCTCCTCTTGTGTGGTTTTCGTCTCCGTAGATTTCATTTTCGATCGATTCGTCGTATTTTCTCGCTTCTTCCTTAGGATTGTCGATTTCGAAGTAAGTCACTCGTGACGGACTTCATAACAGTCGTATCTAACTGTTAGATCAAGCCTAGGAGTCTTAGGAATCGATCCCGGGGCCCCGCGCTCCGTATCGGTACTTTTCTGTGCTCATTAGCCGGTGTAAGAAGGGCCACCGACCGACTAGATGACGATCCAGTCGGTCGGCAATCCTTCTTGGACCGACTAGTTTGCTTTCTAAATTTCTCAGGGGTTACTGTTTATCGTTAGTCGGTCTAAGAACGTTGGTTGACCGACTAGGTTGCAAACTAGTCGGTCAGCAATGCTTCTTGAACCGACTAACTCATCATATTATTTTTGTATCAGTTACTGTTTACTCTTAGTCGGTCTAAGAACGTTCATCGACCGACTAGATGCTAAACTAGTCGGTCAGTACTTGTTCATGGATCGACTAACTCTAGAATCCTATTTCGTTCAGGAGTTACTGTTTGCACTTAGTCGGTCAGCGTTGGTCGACCGACCGACTAGTTTTCAAACTAGTCGGTCAGTGGTTGCTCTTTGACCGACTAACTAGTGTTAAAACCCTAATTTCTGGGCAGCCGCCAGCCCAACCTATAAATACCCCTCCCAAACGACTTCTTCTTCTCCAACACGACCCAAAACCCTAGAATCTTCCCCCTTCAGCCCCCATCTTCCTCCAAGCTTCATCCCTCCATTCTAAGCCCTAAATCCATCATCCAATCCATCCATTCACTCATTCCACCTCCCATCTTCCCCAAATCTCCATCGAAATCCATCAAAACCCCCAAACGACCCAAAACCCTAGTTTCCCCAAACTTCTCCAATCTTTTCCAGATCTGATCCTAGGGTTCCCCGGAGTGTTTCTTCCGTCTCCTCTCGGTAAGAAATCGATCTACCGTTGTTTTCAATGCCTATTTATAATTTTATGAAAACCCTAATTAATTTCATGTGTTTGGTGTTTGTTTCCCCCATAATAGCGACTTCCCCCGTAGATAGCATCCGTGTGACGAAGTGGTCGTCATCCCCGGTGCTAGGCAAGTGAAACTTGCCACTTCGGGTTTGGGCCATGTTTTAGGCCATTTTCTTATAGTAGGCGTAAAAGAGGCTAGGCGACGAAATGATACTCGCCTAGGCGCAAATTGGGGAACTAGCTTGACAACGAAGCTAGTTCCGACATTTAGCATGTTGCACAATTACCATGTCATGTTTACTTTCCATTAACGGTACGCAAATTAAATGTCATGTCATTGCATTCTTAAGTGTTTCTGTGATTGCGTAGCTTTGCTACAATGCTTGTGTTCCTGGCTCGTGTTCCAGAAGCGGGCCATGTGTTGGTTGATAGCCAATGCCCGAATTGTGTGTTTCCGGCTAGGTGCACCCCTACGCCAAATGTTTTGAATGCGAGCTCATGTGCGGGGCAACCCCGGCTCACTTGCTGAGCTCATGTGCGGGGACCCTGGCTCCATTTCGTGTGGGTATTGGGGGTAAGAGTTAAGCGACCAATCAACTGGGAGTCTGCCCGATCAGCAACTGCAGTGGTAAGGCGTAAACTCTTGGGTTTGGGGGTAGTTGTTAAGCGGCCAATCAGCGAATGTGGAACCATTCAGCTGTAAGGCGTAAACAATCTACAAAACAACGTGAATAGTGAATTGATTGAGATTGATAGTAGCGTGGCTACTCTTGTCTTGTCTTGTCTTGTCTTGTCTTGCCCCGATAATTGTTCCCTTGTACAAAATTGTCTTGCCATGTTTTAATTGTGCACTCATGTTATAACTGCCATGCCATGCATCATACTAAACTGCTAGGTTGCTAGTTGCCTTACTTTCAGTTTCCTTGCCCAAGTCTTTTAGACTTGCTGACATGTGCCCCTTTACTCTTTTGGGTGACACATGTTAGATCCTGAGCCCGAGTTCCTTGTTGAGGACGAGGTGTTTGCTGACGCCGAGCCCGAGCTTGTGTTTGACGGGGAGTACGTGGACACTGGGGACCAGTCCTAGTGTCTTCGTTGTGTTTTACTTTTGTTAGACAGTTGTTTTGTTATCGGTGCGTAGCACCTATACTTTGTTATGTCGTTTCTTTTGTTGGCCTTGTTCTGGGCCTTTAGACTCTTTTTCTTTTAGCCTGGTGGCTTTTCTGGATGTTGGACTTATTTTGATGTTGGACAATTTGTGAGATGTGGAATTTTATTTCAGCCTCGCCTTGTGTTATTATTGTTATTCTGTTGTGGTTACAGGGACCTGTTTATGTATTGTGGACGCTTAACGGGTTTGGGGATTCGCAGCTCCACTCTCGTGCGGACCTTTTCACGTCTCGCCTCCATTTTAGGGAAGCGGGTCGTGACAACGTCCCTTAGGTAAATCAACCAAGTCCCAGACTTGGTTTGTTTTCATGGATTGAAGTTCTTCTTCCATTGCCGCTATCCATTTATCTTTAGCAGGGCATGTGACGGCCTGTTTGAAATTTGCAGGTTCGTCATCATCTTGTAGTAATGTCATGAATGTTTGAGGAAATTCATCCTCAAATCTCAGAGGTGTTAGCCTCGTTCGATTACTACGTCTTGTTTGAGTTTGATCACTCCCACTTGGAATGACATCACTCCCACTTGGAATAACATCACTCCCACTCGGAATAGGATTGGTATCGTTCGTATCATCCATTGGTGAAGTTTGAAACGTATTTTCTTCTTCACCAAGAATTCTCCCACTCGAACGTTCCGATCCTTCTTGATCCCAAGTCTCAAACAAAGATAAGTCTTGACTTATCTCACCCGGTCTTGGAAACTCATTTTCCAAGAAGACAACATCCCTCGATTTGAATTCTATAAGACCCCCATTGTCCTCTTGACCGACGAAAGCATATCCTTTGGAGTTTTCAGCGTATCGGATGAAGATACACTTCCTCCCACGCGGCCCAAGTTTGCCATATTTGTGAGAGGATAAATGTGCATAAGAGGCACAACCCCAAGGTTTTAGAATGCTTAAGTCTGGAGTTCTATTGTTCCACAACTCATAAGGAGTAGAACTTACCGACTTCGAGGGTACACGGTTTAAGATGAACGCTGCCGTCAATAATGCATCACCCCAAAAGGTGATAGGAAAATTTGCCTGTGACATCATTGATCGGACCATTTCCATCAATGTCCTATTTCTTCTTTCCGCAACACCATTTTGTTGTGGAGTATAAGGCATAGTTATTTGATGAACTATGCCTTTTTCATCACAGAGTTCCTTAAAACTCGTTGATTGATATTCTCCACCCCGATCGGTTCGCAAGACCTTTATCTTGCGATCTAGTTGATTTTCCACTAAACTCATATAGTTTTTGAAGCAAGTTAAAGCTTCATGTTTGTGGGAAATCAAATAAATATGACCGAAACGAGTGAAGTCATCAATGAAAGTGATGAAATAGGACTTCCCGCGTCTTGTCTTAACATTCATTGGACCGCAAATGTCCGAATGGATAAGCTGTAATGGAACTTCGGCCCTTGTGCCAGTTCCAAACGGCTTGCGACAAGTTTTCCCTACAAGACAATGTTCGCAAGTTGACATTTCAACTTTTGAAATATTAGATAGCAAGCCACTTTTGGCAAGTCTATCCATTCTAGTTGGTCCAATATGACCAAGTCTTGCATGCCAACAAATGATCTCAGATTCAGAGTTAGAAGCATTTGTCAAATGGAAACTTTCATTAATGGAAGAAGAAGCATCATACATTGTATTTAAAACAATTAATCCATTACAAACATTACCAGATCCAATTAAAGAACTATTACAAACAATGTCAACTTTCTGTTTATAGAACCTCCATTCATAATCTAAAGACATTAACATGACCACGGATACGATATTTCTTCTAATATCTGGAGCAAAGAGGACGTCGTGCAATAATAAAGTCCGGCCGTTGTTAAGAACTAGCTTGCATGTTCCGACGCCTTTGACTTCAACACGTGTGTTGTTGCCGACGTATATCCATTTTGTTCCTTGAGTTATCTTTCGATACTCTACGAAGAACCTTCTGTCCTTCGCTACGTGGTCTGTGGCCCCTGAATCAATCAACCAAAAATAGTTAGATTCAGCAAGAAACATGGAACTAGAAACACATATGTAACTAGCACTACAAGTTACCTTATCACTTCCATCCGTACATGTACGGGCGAAGTGACCGTACTTGTTGCACTTAAAGCACTTGATCTTCTTCAAGTTTTTCTTCTTTGAGTGCACATTCTTTTGCCACTTTTTGTTCTTAGTCTTCTTTGAGGTTTCCGGTTCTTGCTTTCGTTCGTTCACAAACCTTAAGCGTTTATTCTTTCGCTTATTTCCTCCATGTGAGGAACTAGCGGCCACGTGCACTTCTGCACTAGGTTTTGCGGCTTGAATCCGCTCTTCCTCGAGTTCGAGGTGTTTCGATACATCGCTTAAAGTTTTAATGCACTCATTATGAGTGAGGTGCATTTTCATGTTATCCCAGCTATCTGGGAGTGAACGAATGACTGCTTGGATCTGCTGTTCGTCAGACAGCGTAACACCCGCATCCTTTAATTCAGATATGAGATTCGCCATGTGGCGGAGATGCTTTTTCATAGAATGATCTCGTCGCATCTTGTACGAATCAAATTGAATATTTAAGGAGCGGAGTTTGGTAACCGAAGTTCCACCAAACTTTATCTCTAGCTCAGACCATATGTCTTTGGCTAGGTCGAATTCCCGAAATAGACGCATTATGTCATTGTCCATTGCGGACAGTAACGTAATACGTGCTATTTTGTTCTTTCGAGTCCAAGTATCATAAGCTTCCCGGTCCCTCTTGTGTTGGGCCGTATTGCCCAACTCAGGTTCTTCCATTATGTTTTGGAGTGTTTCGAGCACATCTTGCTCCTCCAAAACATATTGGATTTTTATTGACCAAAGTTTATAATTGTCGCCGTTGAGCTTTTCACCTTTGTTAAGCTCTACGACAATGTTCTTAGAAGCGGTAGACATATTCGATTCAAAAAACTGCAAAGAGAATGAAAAACACGATCAAAATTCTATGCATAAAGTTTCGATTCTTTAAACACTTGATAAGTTCCTTGGATGCGTTGAAATGTTACTCTAGAATCGAGAAGTTCACTACGTTCCCAACTACCATCTAGAAGTAACTTTCAAAGTATCCCTCTTACTTATCTCAAGTAAAAAGAAATCAGAAATAATACCCGTATGGTATTAGCAGCGGAAAAATACTTTGAAAAACATATCTTTCAAAATGGAATAGGTGAGAATTTGCACAAAGAATTTTAGCGCAACAATTGCCAAGCCATGAGACCTGTTCTACACACCCATGGGTTAGATAACCATGGCCGGATCGTGGTAGGACTTGGAATTCTAAATTGCGCTATCCCGATTAAGGACGAGACATAACCTATTTGAAAAACATCTTTTTCAAAAAAAATTTGAAAGCACGTTGGCTAATCTCCGTAGAGTAGAGCACAATGTCACAAGTACATTGGCTAATCTCCATAGAGTAGAGCACAATGACATGGCTAATCTCGCATGAAGTAGAGCACTATGGCTAATCTTCAAAGAGTAGAGCCCAATGAAAAAACTTCATTAAAACGTTAGTCCCGTATGAACTAGTCGGCACTGTGTGTAATGCCCTACCAGCTACTGCACAAGTACTAGAGGGGGGGGGGGTGAATAGTACTTTAAAATAATAAGGAGTATAATTCCAAATTAAATCGCAAACAACTACCAAATCAATTTGCGGAAGCTTAAATTGAATGACAACACAAAATTAACAATGCAAACAAACGATGTTAATGGGTTCGGATCCACCCAAGTCTCCCCGACTTGTTCCCGGTGATCCTACGTCCCAACCACCCGGATCCCTTCCGGATACTTGAGTTAGAAACCATAACTCAAGATTTCCACTATGAATATCTTGTGAAAAACCTTCACAAGATCAAATCATACATGCAATGGCAAAGTGAATCCCACAACCCGGGATCACAATCTTCTCTCACAACCGAGAGAACCAATTAGCAATATTAAAGAGTTTAAATGAAATAAACAATCTTACCACAAAATCCTATACCTTGAGTTTTTCTTACCCAAATGGTGAAATGAAGGATTTGAGGAAGATGAAGTCACCAAGACCTAGCACCAAGGAAATGACCAGCAATCGGTGCCTAGGAATGAGTTGGAGACTTGGATCAAGCAATAGCTTGAAGAGCTCACCAAGAACAAGCTTCTCTCTAGATCTAGAAATGAGAGAGAATGGGTTTCTTGTGAGGAAGAGAGCTTTAGATTAGAGTGAGAATGGTTATCTCTTTAGAACTCAATGAATCTCTTAATGGCAGCTCTAACCTAGATAGAAATGACCTAGGTTCGTATTTATAGGGTCCCATAAAAACAAGTTAGGTCATTCACCAACGGATAGAAATCTGTGAGAATTAGTCGGTCAAAGAACAATCACTGACCGACTAGTTCATCAACTAGTCGGTCAGACAAACAACGTGGACCGACTAAGAGTAGATCTGAGAAGAGATAGAATTTTAGACCTAGAAATCTAGTCGGTCCAAGAAGACTGTCTGACCGACTAGTTTCACAAGCCAATGAACATAGACCGACTAAGAGGCAAAATGACTTAGTCTGAATGCAAAGTGACTTAGTCGGTCCAAGAACAAAAGTTGACCGACTAAATTCTCAACTAGTCGGTCACCAAACGTTCTTAGACCGACTAACGATAAACAGTAGCTTAGGAGAATTTTAGCATGAACAGTAAGTCACAACTAGTCGGTCAAAGAAGCATCACTGACCGACTAGTTCACAAACTAGTCGGTCGGTGAGTCAACGTAGACCGACTAACTGTAAACAGTAAAGTCCAAGAAATTAAGGAATCAAACTAGTCGGTCCAAGAACAGTTGCCGACCGACTAGATCACCATCTAGTCGGTCAGTACTTGTTCTTGTACCAACTAACATGCACATACAAATCCGAATCGAAGCGCGACGCTTCGAGGAAGTTAGAATGAACTTGTGCAAGGATCCTAGAGCTACGAAATGAGCGTAATGAAGATATAGACGTAAGATATACTCAAGGCTTAACATTCTATATATCGAAGCTAAAAGACTATAAGTAAAACCTTAAAGAATGGTCTTCGAGAGCTTCGATTGAATCTTCATAATTTCCAAAGCATCGCAAGAGCTTCAACGAAGCTTTAGGCATGAATATGAGCTTTGGAAAGTGTTGAGATGTCGCTTTGAATGTTCTCGTGAAATTGGCGATGATCTCCAATACTGCGCTCACAAATTGTTAGTTCATGGATTATTTATGTTTGCTCATCATCAAAACCAAATCCGGGGAGTCCAATATTCAACATTCTCCCCCTTTTTGGTGATGACAAACCAACATAAATAATAATCAAAAATAATAATTCAAATGTAAAATACTTACTCCCCCTGCATTGATGACACGTTAATTCCAAAATGAATATATATGAATTGCATCAATCAGACGAGTAAGATATATAATGAGAATCGATTTTTGAAATATCGGATTTTGAAAATCCTTATATGTATCTTAACTCCCCCTGAATCTAACATATCAAACTAGATTCTTGGAAATTGAGTTAAATTTTCATTTGCGCTATTTATTATCATTATCTCTCCCCCTTTGGCATTATCCCAAAAACGGGGGGCATACAACGACAACAACTAGGAAATGGAAAAAAAAACCAACATCGGGAGTCGTAGACAATGACGATGGACCAAATTGACACCTAGAGAAAAATGTGGAAATCAAATCAAGGTGTGCCAAAATGTCCATTATCAAAAAAAATAATCAAAATCATCAAAAATACCAAATAATTATTCATTTCTTGAATAAAGAAACATACTCTCCAATATTCAATATTCTTGGTTAAATTTGTGCATGGAAAACAATTCTATATAATTATAGAAATATAATCTATTTAACCAAGTTTTTTAATCGTCGAGCGACGAATTCACATTTCAAATGCATTCAACGAATATATAAAAAAAATGCACGACGAATAAATGACAAAGTGAACGACGATGAACATATATATATGTAGAGACAACATGAGTACATCCAAAAAGATATCACATCGAATATATGAGGTACATCATATCAAGTGCTACATATCATCGATATAATCATAAAAAAATACATCAACATCATCAACATCATCAAAGTGTATCAAAATACATCAAAACAGCATCATAACATAATATCCAACTCCGACATCCAGAAATCGCAAAAATACATCAAAACATCTCTCAAACCCCATCCTAACCCAAAATACTCTCACTAAGATATATCATCCAAAGCGTAGTGGAGAGTCCTCGAAACAAGCGATCACGAGGAGGTGGCAGGATCTGCAGTCTCCGTGGGTCCAGTCGACGGAGTGGACTCAGGCTCTGCAGGGAGTAGAGGTGTCTCAACAGATGGAATCGTCGGGGCAGGAGTGGAGATCTCAGCAACAGGCTCAACATCGGGAATCTCAACAGCAGCAGGGGTCTCGACAGAAGCAGCTGCAGCAGTGTCAACAGCAGCAGGAGATACATGAGCAGGCTCGTCAACAGGGTCAGCAGCAGGCTCAGAAGGCTGAAGAGCAGAAGCAGAAGGCTCTGGAACACCGGAAGTGGTGCCAACTCCAGGAGCAGAAGTGGAAGTACCAGCAGCAGCATCAGTGGCCTCATCGCCACGGGCAAAAGAAGTGACAAGCTCGTCAAGCTCCTCATCGTCCATCTCCTCGGCCTCAGACACTGAAGGAGGAAGATAAATCCCCATCATACGAGCCATACGGCAGACTACCTCCTCAGTACGAGCCAAACGGGAGTCGTGCTGACGAAGTAGGCGTACGACATCGTCCAATGTAGCAGGGGAAGAGGAGGCTGCAGCAGCTGACGGAGTAGACTGGGAAGCAGATGCGGTAGACCTCTGCACGTGACGAAGTGCCGCTAGAGATTTCTTCACGGCCGTCGCGTTCAGAGGCGTACCCAAAGGACGCTCATCGTCAGGAGGGAGAGGGACTCGGAAATGTCGAAATACAAGAGTCAACAGGCAAGGGTATGGAATGTGCGCAGACTTATTGGTCTTGCGTATACACTCGAAAGAATCCATCTTATCGAGTATCACGCGAGCCCAATAAATCTCGCACCCCAAGAAAAGAGCGTAGATCAATTTCAAGAACGGCTGGGATGGGAGTGAAGAGGATCCATACTTAGGGAGGAGACATGACTTCAAAATCAGGTTAAGAACCCACGCATTCGGCTTGAAAGATTTCGATGGAACACCAATGAATGCGGAGGGGATAACCTGGAAAATCTCAGAAAGAATAGACTGATCCAAGGAAGAAATGTCGTCTACGGAAATGTCCGAAGGGAGGAGACCACACGATGAACAACCAAGAATCTCCCCCAAGATTTCTGCCGTGAGAACTATAGGAGTTCCCAAGACAGTCGTCTCAATGGAGTGGCTGGCATCGTACTGGCCTCGAATACGATTGGCATAGAACAATTTCACGAGGCGAGGATACGGTTTGGGATTGGCCTTAGGGTCGTATCGGAGATAATCTAGGAGGCCACTATAAGAGAGAAGATCAGCAAGGCCGAGAAAATCAGAGAACTGAACGTAATGCTCTAACAGCAGTGGACAGTGCTCTATACGGTTGTACGCTGCGAGACACTGAGGGTCATCGCGGCACAACGATATGTCTACACCGCCGACTGGCATAGGAGCTTTACCCTTAGCCTTACGGGTCTTCGGAGGAGGAGTAGGTTCCCTAGTAGGCTCATCCTCAGGGATAAATTCAGAGTCGGAATCGGGAGGAGTAGCCGGAGACTGAAGAATAGGCTTTTTGGTCTTGGATTTGCGTGGTTTGACGGTCGCAGTCCTAGGCTTCTTAGGAGGAGGCGATGATGGAGAGGCTTGGGTTGACTTGGCACGACGCTTAGGCTTCGGGGGATTCCTAGGGTCGGAAGGCCCTACGGTCATAGGAGAGGCCCCGGAAGAGGCGATGGGAATTCTTGTCTTAGCCATAGCACTACGAGCACAAGCAATCGATGATAAGATCAAAAACAACCTAGCACAAACCCTAGAAATCAAAAGAAATCCGAACACACAAACCCTAGGTTAAAACTAGAAACCCTAGGAGCTAGATGAGATAGAATCGAACCCTAGGGTAGGAATCGACCAAGGAGAGGGAGGGAGATACCTAGGAGGTGGAGTCGACGGCGGCGGACGGCGGCGATCGACGGAGAGATGGCCGGAAGTCGAAGGGTTTCGAGTGGGGGTTTGGGGTTTTCGGGCTGGAGCAAGAGAGAATACCGACTAAAAATGATTTTAGTCGGATGAATTAGAGTATAAGTCGGTCTGGAATCAAAAAGACATAGCTGCCCTAACACACTTAGTCGGTCATAGTTCAAGCACTGACCGACTAGATTACGATCTAGTCGGTCGGTCAATGAGCTTGAACCGACTAAGTCGAAACAGAGGCACAGAGGGATTTTTAGGGCTAGATTTAGTCGGTCGCAGTATATTCACTGACCGACTAGTTTTCAATCTAGTCGGTCGGTAAGTGTACTGAGACCGACTAACGAAAGAAAATGATAGGAGATAGATATAGGCTTGATCTAGTCGGTCTGAGTTCATTTGCTGACCGACTAGATGAGCATCTAGTCGGTTGACAAGTGAACTGAAACCGACTAAAAGAGTCCAAAAATTGATAATTGATTTCTCTTCACAAACCACTTGGATGAAACATCTTAACTCTCTCATTAGTCATCTAAATTACCCCATAAAACGTCGAAATCTTAAATACGACATTGAAATACGAATTCGAGCATAAATTCAAATATATCACATAAAATTCCCAAAAATTCAATAAATCTAGCATGAATGAAATATCGCGAAATATAATAGCATGCAAGATAATTGAATGAAATATGAATCCTATATCTCGGATTCACCCATAATCCCCAATTCTCGACGCAACCGCACAAATGAGTCCTCCTTTAGGGGTTTCGTGAAAATATCGGCGATTTGCTTTTGGGTTTCAACGTACACTAATATGATGTCCTTTTTAGCTACATGATCATCTAAGAAATGGTGTCGGACATCTATGTGTTTTGATCGGGAATGATGCACCGGATTCTTTGAAAGACAAATAGCACTTTGGTTATCCACCATGATAGGGCTAGTATCACAATGAATACCAAAATCCTTCAAAGTGTGTCTCATCCAAAGAACCTGGGCACAAGCGGCACCGACGGCAATATATTCCGCCTCGGTGGTTGAAAGTGATACCGAATTTTGCTTCTTGGAAAACCAAGAGACAAGAGAATTTCCTAGAAAATGGCAAGTGCCACTAGTACTTTTCCTGTCGGATTTGCATCCCGCATAATCAGCGTCACTATATGAGACTAACTCATATGTGCTAGATTTCGGATAAAGTAATCCAAAATCTAAAGTGTAACTTAGATAGCGAAAAATACGTTTTACCGCTACTAAGTGAGAATCCTTAGGTTGAGACTGATAACGAACACATATGCATACGGCAAACATAATATCGGGCCTACTTGCGGTAAGATAAAGTAAACTACCTATCATACCTCGATATAGACGAATGTCTACATCTTTTCCGCCCGTATCCTTGTCAAGATGCGTAGTCGTGCTCATAGGAGTCTTTTTCCCGGAGGCATTCTCCATTCCAAATCGCTTTAGCAACTCCACCGTGTACTTTGTTTGGTGGATGAATATTGCATCGTTCAATTGGCGAATTTGGAGACCTAAGAAATATTTGAGTTCACCCATGTGGCTCATCTCAAATTGTTCCTTCATAACATTAGAAAACTCTTCGCAAAGAGCAAAGTTAGTAGCACCGAAAATGATATCATCAACATAAATTTGAACTAATAATATATCATTATTCGCATGCTTAATAAAAAGTGTTGAATCGGCTTCACCCATTTTAAAATTCAAATCCAAAAGAAAATTCTTTAGGCGATCATACAAAGCTCGAGGAGCTTGTCTCAACCCATAAAGAGCTTTCTTTAGTTTAAAAACATGATTTGGAAATTTTTCATTTATGAAGCCCGGAGGTTGAGAAACGTAAACTTCCTCAACGACATCTCCGTTTAAAAATGCACTTTTAACATCCATTTGAAATAATTTAAAATTCTTATGGCATGCAAAAGACAATAATAATCTAATTGATTCTAATCTAGCTACCGGAGCGAAGGATTCTTCGAAATCAATACCTTCCTCTTGTCGATAGCCTTGAGCAACTAACCGAGCTTTGTTCCGGACGACGACTTGGTTTTCGTCGGTTTTGTTCTTGAAGATCCACTTTGTCCCTATGATGGTGTGGTTCTTCGATGGCAATGGAACAAGCTCCCATACCTCATTCCTCTCGAATTGAATGAGCTCCTCCTCCATGGCTAAGATCCAAGCGCTATCTTCGCATGCTTCATTAATATTCTTTGGCTCTATCGATGAGGCAAATGCACAATTTGCGAAGTGGTGGACTTGCGATCTCGTCTTGACACTATCTTGAATATTGCCAATGACTTGCTCATGGGGATGGTCACGAACCGAATGAAGCCGTTTGGGAATACCTTGATCACTAGGAACATTCTCAACAACTTCATTAGTTGGGTTAGTCTCAATAGAATCAATAGAATCATTAGACTTAGAATTATCAAACGAATCACATAAAACATCCAAAGAATCATTATCATTTGAAATTCTAGTTGGAACAAATCCTTCATTAAATGAGACATGAAGCGACTCCTCGATCGTTGAGGTTCGTTTGTTGAATATCCGGTAGGCTTTGCTACGCGAAGAATATCCAACAAAAATCCCTTCATCGGATCTTGGATCGAATTTGTCCAAACTACCATATGTGTTCTTAATAAAACATTTCGAACCAAAAACACGAAAATGTTTAACTTGAGGCAACCTACCAAACAACAATTCATAACAAGTTTGTTTAGTGCCGGGCCTCAAAAGTATTCTATTAAACACATAGCAAGCGGTGTGTACCGCTTCCGCCCAAAATTGATGGCCAAGTTGGCTATCATCAAGCATAGTGCGAGCACACTCCACTAGCGTCCTATTCTTTCTCTCAACTACACCATTTTGAGGAGGTGCACGAGGGAAAGAGAAGGTGTGAGTAATACCAACTTCATCACAAAATGTCTCAAAAGACTCATTCTCAAATTCACCTCCATGATCACTACGAATAGTGACAATGGTGGTTCCTAAGAGATTTTGTACCTTCTTAACAAAATTTGTGAAGTTTTCAAAAGCTTCATTTTTATTACACAATGAAAATACCCAAGTAAATCTTGAATAGTCATCTACGATGACAAGTCCATACCTTGCATTTCCTAAGGAAGCTACTCTAGTTGGCCCAAATAAGTCTAGATGTAATAGCTCTAGTGGCCGTTTAGTAGAGATGCTTTTCTTAGGTTTAAATGAAGATTTAGGAAGCTTGCCACGTTGACAACAATCACAAAAACTTTTCTTTTCAAAAACAAGCTTAGGAAAACCTTTAATAGAATTTAATTTCGAAAGCTTATAAAGTGTTCCAAAGTTCACATGTCCAAAGCGTCGATGCCATAAGTGTTGTTCACTTGTGTTGGCAACGAGACATTGTTCATATGACTTAGGAAGATCCAAAATATAAATGTCTTTATGACGAGTTCCGGAAAATAATAATTTATCATTATCTTTTCTTAAAATATGACACAATCCTTTCGCAAAACTAACTTTGTAGCCTTTGTCACAAAGTTGGCTTATTGAAATAAGATTATGATTTAAACCACTAACAAGATAAACATCACTAATTAATGGTTTAGAGGGGTTACCGACTTTACCAACACCTATGATGGTTCCGCTCTCGTTGCCTCCAAATACGACGCGGTTTCCATTCGCAATGGGAACCACTCCGGAGAGCAATCGAGCGTCACCCGTCATGTGTTTTGAACACCCGCTATCGAGTATCCAATTCCCTTTGGAGCTAAATTTAAATTTGTTGCTCCTCTTCTTTTTCTTTTCCTTGAGTACCTAAAGATAGAAACTTTCATATCATGGTACCCAAGGTCATTGGGTCCAAGGGATTAGACCTTTGGAAGCCAAGTCCAAGTGGACTTAGACTTCCCAACATAATTCTTACTATGCACAACATCCGAAAAATAAGCATTCATATACATTTGTTTTTCGTCCATGCTTGTGTCCTTTGGGCTCCAAATAGTGAAAATTTTGGGAGCCATCATCCTATTGGGTGCATGCTTGCGACGTTGATTTCTACGTGATGCATGTTGTGGATAGGCATACGGGACATGATGGAATGGTGCACGACGAGAATTATTCATATGATGAGGTGGGTGTACATATGTGTAACGGCCTGTATTTTCAGACGTATGTAGGATCGTGCGTACCAGTATTTTTCTTTCTGTCGTTCGGATAATATTTTTAGTCTGTGCGTTCTTTGCTTCGAGTCGACGCGAGCGCGTTTTCGATTTCGTTTTTACCGTGTCATCATTAATTAGCCGTCAAAGTTTAAACAAATTACTTTAACTAAATTATCTTGCTAATTACGACTTGCAAATCACTTTTAACTTTTATTAATACTTTAATTATTTTACAAATTAAGTTTTAAATTTACTTAATTACGTTATTACTTTAACCACTTACCATGAAAGACAACAAACACGTTTTATCATTTGTCAAAAGATTTCATTAATACATGTCCTAATCTTGCCTAACCTATTTGACTAAAGGAATTCAATGTCTGTTTAACTTTCAGACACAGCTTTCATATTTGATAGGGCAGATACATCCCCTCGGATTTGTCAAAGGATTTCATTAATTCCAGTCTTAATCAAAACCTAACTTATTTGACAAAATGTGAACATTGTCCCCTGCTGATTCCCTTAAGAACAGCCAGACGTTTCTTCCCGGCCAAATTAACCTGCAACCCCATTTCACAAATTATTCTGCAAACCACTTCCCAAATATTCCACAGACCAAAAACAGAGCCCAAATCCCTCATCAGTTTCCTCCCCAAAAATCTGTTCTTCATCAGTTCCATATAATCAACACAATCTCTTTAGCAAAATCCCACACCAAAAATCAGTTTTCCAATCCTGTTTACCATTCCCACATCTAAAAATCAAACTGAAAATCCATCAATACAAACCAGTAATCACATTCCCAAATCAAACAACTTCATTTCTCAAACCAGAATCAAACAAAATCAAATCAATTCTTCCCAACAATTTCTCCCAAATCAACCCCTCAAACAACTTCATCTTCTTATACCAAATCAACATCCTACAACAAACAAAAACAATCAACCCAAAACCAGGAACAAATCAACCCAACCCAAATCACAACCCACACATTTCAGCAACCAAACCCTCGCCAAATCCTTCCCAACTTCTTTTCAAATACAAAACTCAAATTGAAAGAGGGGAGAAACATAAATCTGAAAATACAATTTCAGATTGAAACAAACTCCATTTCAAAACCCAAATCAGCCCCAACAAACCCACAAAACTGATGTTTCAAATAGGAAATCAGATCTGAAGTTTAAAAAAACAAATCAACAAACTCCTTCTTCTTCATCTCCTTCCTCCTTCACCCTATCCCCTAGGCCTCTCCCCATCACCCGGAAGAACCACAGCCGCACGCGCGCGCCCAGAAGCCACCAGCGTCGCCGAAAGCCGCCCGCGCGCTTGCAGGCTGCCGCCTGGCCGGCGGCCACGCCGGAGCCGTCGCCTGGCCGGCGGTCGACGCCGGAGCGCCGGCGCCACTCCTCCCCTCCGCGCGCACGTGCTCCCCTCCTCCCTTGCGTAAGTCCATCCCTTGATTTCGTTGTTACCTGCAAGTTTTAAAACAAAAAAAAAAAAAAAAGAACTCACAGAATGAAGAAGAAAAGAAAGAGGGGAGACAGGTTGGTTGAATGAGTAAAGAAGGAAATTGATCTAATATAAAATAATAGAAAGAGGGAGACAGCCTATTGTATTAAAGGAAAGAGAGAGAGAGAGTTGATATTTTGAGTAATGAAAGGGGGTGACAGTCTTGTTATAATGAAGGGGATTTTTAATAGGTTAACATGATAAATTATATATTAGAGTAGGTGATAGTAGGTGGGGGTTTTAAATATAAAGTTAACATGATAATAAACCCTATCATTAGTTGGTATTAGGTTAATTAACAGGTTGTTAGTGATAGGTCTAATATCAGCTAATTAGATTAATTTCAGCATGTTAAATAACTATTTACATGTTGGGGTGATAATATTAAATAAAATAAGGTGTATCATGCTAGTGTATTATAATATAAAACATCACCTAGTCAGAGAGCCCAATAAAATTAGCCGAACACAATTCGGGGATTAACCCAATATTTTGACTTATCTCGCAATATATCTAATTCTATGAATTCTTTAACCGAAACAGAGAACCGGAAGTACCGACAAGTAGTACCCGTCGAGACGAACCCAACGGCACCAAAATCACCGAAATCAGATACGTCGCAAACTTTCCCGTGTTACTCGGACACCCTAAACTGTCCCAGTCAGGCAAGCGTGCAGTTATTTTATGTTTTTGTGAGATTTGATGTTGTACATTTAATTGCTGACACAAACACACACTTTTTAGAACTGCTAGACTTAAACTCGTGTGCGTGTGTGTGGACCCCTGAATAATCGAAATGTACACACTTTGTGAATGGTAATGTTTCTGGACATGTACGGTTAATTTTAGAACTGTTGATACTTATAGAATGTTAAATGCCGTTGGCTCCCGTAGTTAAATGCCGTTGGCTCCCGTAGTTAAATGCCGTTGGCTCCCGTAGTTAAATGCCGTTGGCTCCCGTAGTTAAATGCCGTTGGCTACCGATGTTACATGCCGTTGGCTACCAGTTGCCGTTGGCTACCAGATGTTACTGCCGTTGGCTATTAGTTAATCTCGTCGGTCACATGTGATTACGTCACATGCGACTAGTCTGGACTCGTGTTTCAGTATATGGCGGATTAGCATCCTGGCACGTGATTCAGGAAAATACACTTGGGTGGGGTTAGTTCCCGGGCACTAGCCGGTAGTAAACGGATCGCCTTCGGGGGCACTTGAAGGTGTATTTATTTACTATTCGTCTAACGGCGGGAATCTTATTCACGGACTTGCACACACAGTTAAATAATCGAAAAAGAAAGTTAATTACAGACTGATGTTACATTGCTCAACTGCCATGTTAATTTTTACAGCTGAAATGTCATGCTAATGTAACTTGTTGCTTTAACTACCATGCTAGGGTAACTTTTATAATTGTTTTAACTGCTTCAGTTCATTGAAATACATGCTAGTGTAAATTCTTTTAACTGCTGTAAAACTGCCATATATATAACTTGTTATATATATCTTGCCTTGGGTCATCTGACATCTACTTGCAGACCCTTGCTGACATACATTCATGTTGTTTGAATGTATGTCAGGTTACGAGACAGGTTACTAGGAGGACTAGCTGAGATAGCTGAATCAGTGGACCAAGAACTTTCATTGCACTTCTTTCCACTTATTGTACGGGTCATAAGACCCACTCCTCTTTTCTACATTGTTGTAATACCGTTGAGACATTTGAGATTGCAATAATGTTTTTTTTATCTGCGTTGTTTTTAAGTAATGCAAGCAAGAACCTGCAGTTTTTACACAGACGCTTATTGTGATAAGTCGAGGGGAAAGAAAAGCAAAAGTACCTCCTCCTGACTTGCACAAGCGGGCCCGTTCACGTCCTCGCTCTCAAGTCTAATGGGAAGCGGGGCGTGACAATATGCATGTGTGGGAACACGTGCGTGAGGGTGTCTCACATGGTGTGCACGTGCCCGAGAATGTGTTGCATAAAAATCATCATATGTGTGAGCCGGTGGAGTAGGACGTGTGTTCCTACGTGGCATGGTATTGGTGTACATATAAGCATGCCCCTTCTTTGGAGGTCCACCCAAAGTGGGTTTCTTTCCGAAAGAGGGTGTGGACGAGGTGGAAGCACCATTGATAGATGAACTACCAATAGAGTGTTTGCTCCCACTCGTTGAGGCTTCGGAAGTTGGCCTAACAAAAGTAGTGACCGACTTGGATGAATTTCCCATCATATACCCCAAGCCAATGTGGTGTTTGGCCGGAAGTAAATCTTTTAGGATATTATCCAAATGGCCCTTACCCTTGTTGAATTTGTTGATTCGGCCCAATGTGTCCTCATATTTCTCTTTGAGAGAACGCAAAGAAGTATCCAAAGTGGATATTTGCGATGTGAGCACATAAACACGAGATTTAAGATTCTCGTTCTCAATACTCAAAGTCGAGTTTTGAGAAGTTCAATCCGCTATCTCATGTTCTTCCGCATCCTCAATGCTAACATGTTCAAGTTTAGATTTGAGATTTACAATCTCATTTCTTAACTCTTCAACAACGGTGTCGTTGTTGGTGATGATATTCTTAGGCGATGTTTGAATGCTAGCTAGGTCATCTTTTACCTTAGTATATCTATTTACTAACTTAGTGTATTTTGACCAAAGTTGAGAGTTAGCATTTCTAAGATCATCCATCGATACCTTATCGCTTTCGTCATTACTATCATCTGAAGAGGAGGATCCTTGATCTTGCTCCTCTCTTGCCATGAAACACATGTGCGCTTGCTCCACGTGCTCATCGTCCGACTCACCGCTTGAAGAATCATCGGAGTCGGTGAAGGTAGCTCCGACAAGTCCCTTCTTGTTTCCTTTTGTGTACTTCTTGGACTTGTCATACTTTGGCACCTTCCACTTCTCCTTTTGCTTATTGAGGGGACACTCCGCTTTCATGTGTCCTGGCTTATTGCACTTGAAACACAAAGGAGAGGAAGAGGCGTTAGAAGAACCAAATTTACCTTTGGTCTTGAAGTTACCTTTTCGGAAGAAACGGTTGAACTTCTTGGCCATGAGTGCCATGGACTCCAAGTCCAACTCGTTTTCCGAGTCTTCATCATCGGTTGATGTGGATGTGGATGGAGCGGCTTTGAAGGCAATAGCCTTTTTCTTTGGCTCGTCTTGCTTTAGATAAGACTTCATCGTTTCTTGCAATTTGAGCTTGCTATCCTTGCGTACCTCGTACGACATTAAAGTACCCATTAGTTGAACTACGGTGTACTTATTCATGTCATTACCTTCCTCGATGGTGAAGGTGCGTTTCTCCCAAGAAGAAGGAAGTCCTTCGATAAGCTTTGAGCACTTCTCCTTTTGAGTGTAGGACTTGCCGAGGGCCTCTAACTCGTTTATTATGTCAACGAAACGAGCGTAATATTCTTTCATCTTCTCGCCCTGTTGCATATGAAACATTTCGTAATCTTTGTTTACGACTACGAGTTTAGAGTCTCTTACCCGACTCGTCCCTTCATGTAGTATGAGGAGAGAGTTCCAAATTTGATATGCACTCTTACATGTGCATATCTTATTGAAGTCCTCGGGCTCCAATGCGCATTGCAAGGCGTTCATTGCCTTGGCATTGCTTACCTCCGCGGCGACCTCCGCGGTTGTCCATTTCTCAAAGTCTTCTTCTTCGGGCTCGATGTACTCCTTCATTGTAGTCCTCCATAAAGATGCACTTCGGAGGAAGGTTTCCATCCGACATTTCCAGTACCCGTAGTTGGTACCGTTGAAGAATGGAGGCCTCGTAGAGGAATGTCCTTCCATCACCGAAGATGCTCCTTCACGGTTCCTGAAGGTGTCATAGTTGGAAGGTGGACGCACGGTCTTGTT
The DNA here is from genome assembly GCA_030789695.1 of Scilla litardierei. NCBI lineage: Eukaryota > Viridiplantae > Streptophyta > Magnoliopsida > Asparagales > Asparagaceae > Scilla > Scilla litardierei. The sequence continues at coordinate 219,825,423 of CM061133.1, forward strand.
GTCGTTGGCAGACATAGCTGAGTATCTGGCTCTGATACCAAATGTAATGCCCTACCAGCTACTGCACAAGTACTAGAGGGGGGGGGGGGGGTGAATAGTACTTTAAAATAATAAGGAGTATAATTCCAAATTAAATCGCAAACAACTACCAAATCAATTTGCGGAAGCTTAAATTGAATGACAACACAAAATTAACAATGCAAACAAACGATGTTAATGGGTTCGGATCCACCCAAGTCTCCCCGACTTGTTCCCGGTGATCCTACGTCCCAACCACCCGGATCCCTTCTGGATACTTGAGTTAGAAACCCTAACTCAAGATTTCCACTATGAATATCTTGTGAAAAACCTTCACAAGATCAAATCATACATGCAATGGCAAAGTGAATCCCACAACCCGGGATCACAATCTTCTCTCACAACCGAGAGAACCAATTAGCAATATTAAAGAGTTGAAATGAAATAAACAATCTTACCACAAAATCCTATACCTTGAGTTTTTCTTACCCAAATGGTGAAATGAAGGATTTGAGGAAGATGAAGTCACCAAGACCTAGCACCAAGGAAATGACCAGCAATCGGTGCCTAGGAATGAGTTGGAGACTTGGATCAAGCAATAGCTTGAAGAGCTCACCAAGAACAAGCTTCTCTCTAGATCTAGAAATGAGAGAGAATGGGTTTCTTGTGAGGAAGAGAGCTTTAGATTAGAGTGAGAATGGCTATCTCTTTAGAACTCAATGAATCTCTTAATGGCAGCTCTAACCTAGATAGAAATGACCTAGGTTCGTATTTATAGGGTCCCATAAAAACAAGTTAGGTCATTCACCAACGGATAGAAATCTGTGAGAATTAGTCGGTCAAAGAACAATCACTGACCGACTAGTTCATCAACTAGTCGGTCAGACAAACAACGTGGACCGACTAAGAGTAGATCTGAGAAGAGATAGAATTTTAGACCTAGAAATCTAGTCGGTCCAAGAAGACTGTCTGACCGACTAGTTTCACAACTAGTCGGTCAGCCAATGAACGTAGACCGACTAAGAGGCAAAATGACTTAGTCTGAATGCAAAGTGACTTAGTCGGTCCAAGAACAAAAGTTGACCGACTAAATTCTCAACTAGTCGGTCACCAAACGTTCTTAGACCGACTAACGATAAACAGTAGCTTAGGAGAATTTTAGCATGAACAGTAAGTCACAACTAGTCGGTCAAAGAAGCATCACTGACCGACTAGTTCACAAACTAGTCGGTCGGTGAGTCAACATAGACCGACTAACTGTAAACAGTAAAGTCCAAGAAATTAAGGAATCAAACTAGTCGGTCCAAGAACAGTTGCCGACCGACTAGATCACCATCTAGTCGGTCAGTACTTGTTCTTGTACCAACTAACATGCACATACAAATCCGAATCGAAGCGCGACGCTTCGAGGAAGTTAGAATGAACTTGTGCAAGGATCCTAGAGCTACGAAATGAGCGTAATGAAGATATAGACGTAAGATATACTCAAGGCTTAACATTCTATATATCGAAGCTAAAAGACTATAAGTAAAACCTTAAAGAATGGTCTTCGAGAGCTTCGATTGAATCTTCATAACTTCCAAAGCGTCGCAAGAGCTTCAACGAAGCTTTAGGCATGAATATGAGCTTTGGAAAGTGTTGAGATGTCGCTTTGAATGTTCTCGTGAAATTGGCGACGATCTCCAATACTGCGCTCACAAATTGTTAGCTCATGGATTATTTATGTTTGCTCATGATCAAAACCAAATCCGGGGAGTCCAATATTCAACACTGTGGTTAGCCCCGTATGGGCTAATCGGCACATTCGAGTTTGGCCAAGGCCTTTTGTCACCCCGTATGGGTCAGTTGGCAAGTTTGCAGTCGACCCAGACCTTCTGCCAGATTGGTCGACCAAAAACACCAAATTGGTCGACCAATTTTGGTCTGTAATTTCTCCCCGGCCAGGGACTCTGCCCTGGCTGGGGCTTGGCCAAGGGCCGGCCAGGGCCTCTGCCCTGGCCGGCCAGGGGCCCTGGCCCCTCGGCCAGGGCCTCTGCCCTGGCCGAGGCCGGCCAGGGCCGGCCATGCCCTGGCCGAGGCCAGGGCATTGGCCCTGGCCTCTGCCGGGGCTGGCCAGGCCGGCCCTGGCCTCTGCCATGGCCGGCGCCCTGGCCACTGCCTGGGCCGGCCAGGCCGGCCTGGCCTTGGCCGGCCACTGCCGGCCTGGCCATGGCCGGACATGGCTTGGCCATGGCCGGTCATGGCCAAGGCCATTTTGGGCATTGGCCGGCCATGGCCCCTTTGGCCATGGCCGGCTACCCCCTTGAATGGGGTTGCCGCACACATTCCTCCCCCCTGATGGGGTGGTCGCCGGTGGTTATTGGCCGTAGCCAACCCCCTTCGCAAGTGGATGGGGGGTGCATGGCCTTCATAGCCCATTTGGCCATGGTGCACATGCACCAAATTTCATCTTACCCGATGGAAATAACTACCATCATCTTCCTCGATGAAGCACCCGTTCGTCGAGAAATTAGTTATTTCCTAATGGCCGTGTGCCAAAAATGAATAACGTACTACGTGAACGGTCGGTTCTTCCCGTCACGGAGAGTTCCTACCATATCCGTAATGATAGGAGACCCTAACGTGAAAAGAACAACCGCTGCGTTCTCTCCGTCACGAAGCATTCCTACCATATCCGTAATGGTAGGAGACCCATTCGTGAAAAAGACAACGACTCGTTCATAGTTTCTACGGGGCGGTGGTTTGACCGGGGCGAACCCATATGGCTCTGATACCAATGTTGGATCCTGCCAAAACAGAGTTAGGATCGATAATTAAAGTCGAGACTTACGCTTGCGTATGCGGAACGGTAGTCTCGGAACTTTGCCTTCGGATTCGCCACGACGGATCGAGTCTTCTCACGAACGGAGTAAGGCTACTAATCCACAATCTAAATCTCTATTTTAGATTAAGAACTTGTATAAAGGAAGAGAAAGGATTTCTACAGAGCTTCGCTAGAATGAAGTTGCATGCATGAATGCCATGCAAAAGGTGTAAGAAATGGCTTACCCTTGGGTCTTATTTATAGCCCCCAAGGTAGTTATTTTAGGGTAAATTGTTCCTTTGGAACAATTTAATTAAGGTGTACCATGATACATGGCACATTATAAGCTTAAGTTGTACCATATGCATGGTACAACATAAGCTTAAGATATTCCCCCTTTATTAGCCATATGTCGCATGCACTTATGCATATATAAAGCGACTTTCCTACTCATCCAGAGATCCTCTCCGCAAGGGAACAGATTCCCTTTGCACACGACTTCGTGTACGTGACGTTCGAGGTCCGTATTCCCTCGTACATCCCCCACAAGGGTGTACAAACGTCTTCCATATCCAACAGTTGTAGGTTGTTTTAGGATGTTTAGGATGTATAGTTAGTTGTTTTGTACAAAAATTTTTGTGTGTGGAGACATCACTTTTGTCATCTCCAATATCTTGCGAGCTTAACATCGACTATCCTTGCTCATTTGCTAGCTTTGTGCTTGCTCCCTTACATGCTACATCTTCATGCATACATTTGGATTTAAATTCTATTTTGGTATCAACTTATGTATATTTGATTGGCGTGTTTTAACTTCTTTTCCAATTTGGATTCAAATACTAATATACCATGAATGAGACTATTTCATATGTCGTGATGCTCTATTTGAAACAATTTGGGAAAAGTTTGGTGTAAGAAATTTCATGTTGGGATGAATGATGTAGTTTTTGATTGGATAGGAGATGGCCAATTTGTTATGCTTTGTTTTTCTTCTAAGGAATGGGTGGATGAATTGCTTGTTTGTGTTGGAATGAGAGAAAGAGAGCTATAATATAAGTGAATTGTCTTTCTAATCAAGTTTAGTAGCCGGTGCCCCACGAAACATTGGGGAGAACGCCAAAGACGAGATTTAGAAATCATTCCATCTATTTGCCTATATTGCGTTATCGCGTGTATGCAAAAAAAACAAAAAAAAAGAAAAGAAAAGGTGCATCGTTCCTCTAGTCTTGTCAAGTAGTTGGTGCCCCACGAAACATTGGGGAGGACACGAAAGAGAAGATTTAGGGAATTGCACAAAAACATAAAAAAAGTAGAAAAGAAAAGAAAAAAAAAGAGTATGAATAATTGAGTGAATAACCAACATGAATATTGCAATCTCATTCCTCCACAACTTAGATGAAATTTCTTTTGTATTGGCCATTTCCTTGAAGATTGGTATTCATGACATCGTGATATTTCTCGACATATGTGATACGGTGCTTATTACCTTACTTTTCTTTGAATTGGATTGAGGAGAGTGTCATTTATTATTTACTCTCATACATTGGTTATATTGACTTTGAATTCAATTGGAAATAACATTTGGGGTATGCCATGAGAATATTGTGAGTTTGATGCACGTTTTCATTTTAATCCGAATGTATCGCTTGTTTTGCTAGGGACTAGCAAATAGCTAGTTGGGGGTGTGATTCGGGTTTTAAATTGCTTATGTTCCACCCATTTCTGGGTATTTTATGTGTATATCATATTAATTTTGGGCGTTGTTACGTGCGTTTTTGTGATATCATGGATTATTAACGCCTAATCTCTTTTTATACATAAAATACGATTTCTAATGACTAATATTAGATCCTCTTATTTTTTCAGGTACTCCTAGAAATTTTCCAGATTTTCCGGAATTTTTCCAGGATTTTTTTGGTGATTGGGGTTATTTTTGGTGAATTATTGGAGCAATGGGGGAATTTGTGGGAATTATTAAATCGGAAAAACAAAAAAAAGGGCTTATTGGGCCTTGCGGGCCGTTGCTGTTTCTTATAAGAAGAAGAAGAAAAAAAGGAAAAGAAGCCCACGTGCGGGCCGGCCCGCTTCGGGCCGTTGTCTTTGTATATTAAAAAAAAGTCAAAAAGTCAAAGCGGCCCACTCAGCAGCGGGCCGCTGCTGTAAAAATTAAAAAAAGTAGAAGCGCGCGCAGCGGAGCGGGGGGGGGGGGGGGGGGGGGGGCACGTGAGCAGCGCGTGCCCCCAATTTTGTGGAGCGAGCGCCCATTTACGAAAATGGCTGGGGGTCCCATTTGCCATTTGGGTGAAGGGAAAACCCCGAAAATGAGTAGGGGCTGTTTTAAATTGTGTTCTGTTTTTCTTGGACAGAAGTTGGGTTTTTGGCTACTAGTTTTTTCCAGCAGTTGGTTTTTGGTTGCTCTTGGGTTTTCTCCTCAAAAAGAAGGCTAGGGCTTAAAAAAAAGCTTGTATATTGTTGAAAGCTCAAAGGAGAAGATCAAAGAGTAAGCTTGGGATCTTCTCATAAGGGGGTTTCTTTGCCTTCAAGCTTATATTTTTCCTTTCTCTTGTTGAATTTTATTACTTGTAAGAACTATTGGATGTTGATTTTGAAATCAAAGATGTTGGCTTTGTTTATCATGAGTGGCTAATCATATTGTGTGTGTTTATGGTGGATGGATGTATGTTGGGCTTATATATTTCATTTCTAGCTTGATTTTAACCTCTTCTATGTGGATGAAACATTGAGTTAGGGTTGTATATTGGAACCCCAGTGGAAAATCCAAAGAGAGGCTCATCCTAGTGGACCCTCTCTATTGTGCTAATTGTTGATTTTTTCTCATATGTTTCATTCATTACTTTTCGCACCCAATGTGTTCGATGAAATGCCAAATTATCCGATCGCTCTCTCCTTAGTCGGATGAGGGATCGTAGTGATTTGAAATGAATTTATAAGCCCGACTACGCCATGAAACCATGAACACTCACACTTCTCATCTTTGCTTGCTTTCTCACATTTTTCTTTATTTGCATGCTTAACGGTAGTTTGTCCTAAAAATTCCCTCAACCAATTCTCACCCCCAAAGGGTGGTATTTCTCGCACCGCTTAAGCTAATTGTGACCGTTGTTGATTGTAAGCAAGTTGTCCCCGTGTTCGACCCTAGGCTCACTAGGATTATTACTACTTGGCGACCTCCTACACTTGGGAGTTAGCGTGCAATCTTTTGTTCACACCAGTGATTCAGTTTGAATGGTTTGAAAAACCTATAAAAGAAGCCTCTATTGTTTCATTGAGAGGCTAGACACTTTGATTATCTCTTGCTCAAACATTCAAGCTTTCTTTTAAAGATCAAAGCTCTCAAAATCCAAAGCCCTAGAATTCCTATCTTTCATCTCTTGCTCTCCAACCTAGAACCAAAGAGAAATCTTCTAGGCATTTGGTGCAATCAAGAGAAAGGGCTTTCCTCTCTTCCTAGAGAGTCTTTCAACACACAACACACTTCTCCTTCAAGTTCTACTTCAAGGCATAGGTGATTGTACGTGTTGCTTAATTTCATATTTCATAACTTTAGTTATTTGATTTACTCTCGGTTTGTAGGAGTGGTTTGCTTGCTCCCAAGTTGTGGGTGTCAACGTCAATCGATTGTATTTCGATTTCACTTGTAGCAAGTAGGTTTTAAGGAAACCTCAAGTTAGGGTTCTAACTTGAGTACCCGGTTGTTAACCGGATGGAAGGAACGTAGGATTACCAGGAACAAGTTGGGAAGTGACTTGGGTAATCCGAACCCTTGAAACATCCTTGTGTTTGCATTTGTTTCATTTTGGGTTTACTTCTATTCCGCACTATTTGTTGGTTAGGATTTTAATTTGGTGTAACTATCTTTTTAAATTACATAAACACTATTCAACCCCCTTCTAGTGTTTTTCTCATAGCCAAGGACCTTACAATTGGTATCGGAGCGCTGGTTTATAGCTATGGCATCCAACAAAAATAATGTTCCTCCACCGTCTTCATACACCAATCACGATCATGATGGCATCCACAGTTTTCGAAGGACAATCAATGGTGCATCCTCCGCGTTTCAATGGCACAAACTTCGGCTATTGGAAATGCCGGATGGAGACGTTCCTAATGAGTGCTTCCCTTTGGAGAACCCTCCACAAGGAATACATCGAGCCCACCGAAGAGGATTTCAAAAAATGGACGTCTTCCGAGAAATCCGCCGAAGTCAACAACGCAAAGGCAATGAACGCTCTTCATTGTGCATTGGACCCAGATGAGTTCAACAAGATATACACATGTAAGAGTGCATATCAAATTTGGAACCATCTCGTCGTTACCCATGAGGGAACGAACAAGGTAAAACTTTCTAAACTCTATGTTGCCGTGCAAAATTTTGATATGTTTCATATGCAGGAAAATGAAAGCATAGCATCGATGTACGGACGTTTTATCGATATCACTAATGAACTGGAAGCTCTTGGATAAGTCTATTTCCAACAAGATAAGGTAAGGAAGATCATAATGGGAATGACCTCCAAGTGGAAAAGAAGAGCTATCGCCATCGAGGAGGTCAATGACTTGAAGACTTACACAGTTGTGAACCTTATCGGCACTCTCATGTCTTACGAAGTAAGACGGGAGAACCGATTAAAGATTTGAGCTATGATGAACCCTTCAGAGGCTAAGAAGAAAGCTTTGGCATTCAAAGCCAATCCCTCATCCTCCGATAGTGAAGAATCAGAAAATGAGATGGACTTGGATGAAATGGCTCAAATGGCGAAGAAGTTCCAACGCTTCTTTCGCAAAGGTAAATTTTCCTCTAAGAATAAATTTGATTCTACTAATAACACTTCCTCTCTTTGCTTTAAGTGTAATAAGCTAGGCCACATCAAGAAGGATTGCCCAATGCTACGAAATAAAGAGAAGTGGAAGGCTCCGAAGTACCACAAGTCCGACAAGAATAAGAAAGATAAGAAGAAAGGACTAGTCGGTACATTTGATGACTCAAGTGGAGACTCATCAAGCGAATCTGATGATGAGAAGGGTGAAAGTGCCCACATGTGTTTTATGGCCCGGGAAGATTCACTCTTCGATGAAAGTGATTCCGACATGGATGAAACCGAGGTAACTATGGATGAATTGCGTATTGCTAATGAAGAATTATTTGCTAAGTATCAATATTTAATGCTTAGATATACTAGTTTAAAGAAATTGAATGTTAGCAATCCATCCATTCCATACATTATCAACAATGACACCATTGTTGATACATTAACCCTTGAGAAAGCGAATTTAGCTTCTCAAAATGTCACTTTGAGAAATGAGATTAATAGCCTCAAATCTCAACTAGATCAAACACATCCTAAGGATAACAGTGATCTAATTTCACATCACACACAATTGGGTTTAGAGAATGATTCTCTTAAAACCTAAGTGCAAGAGCTCAAAGCACGGGTGTCCACCTTGGATACCAATATTTCTTCTCTTAAGGAGAAATATGAGCTCATATACTCCCGTATTATGAGATTTAATAAGGGGAAAGGACAACTGGATGATTTGTTGAGTATTGGTGTTTCATACCAATCTTATTTTGACGATGATCAAAACATTATGTTGTTGCTAATGAATCTCATGTTTTAGTCTCTTAGTTTATTTCAAGGATATATTTCTTGGAGACTAATCACTTGGTGTAAGGATGGACATCATGTGAAGAAGGGCAAAAGTTTGGACTCAAGGAGTGCCAAAGCTTGGAGATGGTGGAGAGCAATCAAGGCATCAAGATTGAAGACTTAGACTCTAAGGAAAGCATTGTAATCCATGTAATTTACTTTATTGCTTTCTCTCTCTTTTGAGTTTAGGGTTAATGTAATGCCTTGTTAGATGGTTTGCTCATTCATGCAGATGCATTTAACCATCTTAGTGAACCTTAGGATTATCATAGAATCCAACCCAATAGGTTCACTCTGTCCAAAGACTCATTTGGAGTCTCTGGCTTTCCATCAGTCGCCTGATGAGGGAAACACAGTCGACTGGGTGATTTCCAGTCGCCTGTAGATCCTTCTACAGTCGCCTGATATGCACAACTCAAGTCAACATTTCAATTGACTCAAACTTGAGCTTTACGCACAGTCGTCTGTCGATCTGTTTACAGTCGTTTATATACTTACAGTCGCCTGGGAATTGGCCAACAGTCGCCTGTCTAGCGTAAGTGCAATCACTGCATCTCTCTGTCTTCTCTCCATATTTTATAGTAGTCGACTGATGAAGAATATACAGTCGCCTGACTATTTGACAGTCGACTGTAGTATTAACATCAGTCGCCTGTACGAAGAATTGGAGAAAGAGTGCAGCTCTCTGTTTCGATCCATCTCCTGCAGTAGTCGTCCGCTGAAGGATTAACAGGCCCCTGTCCTGTTTGTCAGTCGACTGTATTGTCTTCTTCAGTCGACTGTCCTGGCTCAGATTATAGCCGTTGGATATTTTCTAGCCGTTGATCAGTCGACTGTCTTATGATCATCAGTCGACTGTTCCTGTCGTTTTCACCCAGTTTCTAGCCGTTGCAGATCTATTCATTTGGCTGTTTCTTTGGGTTTTTGGGCTTGATATAGGATTCATATATATATGAGTGTGCTGCCATCACTTGAGAACCCTTGACAACACATGATAACTCTTGACTCTATAGAAAATCTCAAGAGATCAATAAGCTACTCTCAAGCTCCCTCATTTCCCTCTATTGAGCATTCATCTCGCTTCATGCATTGAAGTCCAGCTCAAGGGAAATCATCCAAGTGCTCTCAAGCATATTCCAACACTTGGAGATCCTCTTCCATGCCTTGCATTCATTCATGAGTAATCATCTCAAGGCATATGTAAGAGTATTTACTTTACTTGGTGTAATTTATTTTCCTATTTCTCTTTGTGGGATTAGGATACTCTCTTTGTGGGAGTTTCTCTCTTTGTGAGAGGTTGTCTCTTTGTGGGACTAGGGAATTCTCTTTGTGGGAATTAACTCTTTTTGTGGGAGTTCTAGTGTCCTAGTGTAGGGCTAACTCTAATTCTCTGAGTGGGAGTTAGTGATTCTCTGTGTGGGAGTCTTGATCCTTGTGTAGGAATGGTTGGGTCCTTGTGTAGGGCATAAATCCTCTTTGTGGGGGTATCTCCTTGTGAGATTTGTATTCACTTCTCTGTGTGGGAATATAGTGAATATTGGTGTGGCTGGATGTACTCAAGTTTGAGGAACCAGGGTAAAACTTTGTGTTTGCATTTGGATTGATTGTGCCTTTTAATTTCTCTTGCATTTATAATTCCGCATTTGCAAGTTAAATTTTAATTGGACAATTTTATTGCCATTACACTATTCACCCCCCCTCTAGTGTGTGTTGTTAGTATTGCAATGGTTAGACGATCCCTACAATTGGTATCAGAGCGAGGTTAAAGCATACTGCAACGATGGCATTCAACGCCTCATCCGCGTCTCATGAAGAAGGTCACTCAACCGTTCGACCCCCGCTCTTCAACGGAACCAACTACCCAAGTGGGAAGATCAGAATGATGATCTACTTGGAGGGTCAACACCTATGGGACATCACGGAGGTGCCATTTGAGAAGCCCACTACTCCTGCGGCTTCAAGGACAAAGGTGGAGAAGGACTCGATCAAGTTTAATGCGAGAGCTATGAATGCATTACATTGCGCTCTCTCAGCTAATGAGTTCAACCGCATCTCCATGTGCAAAACGGCAAATGATATTTGGCACACCTTGGAGATTTGTCATGAAGGGACAACGAAGGTAAAGAAATCTAAACAAACCGTGTTTAGATCTAAATATGAAATGTTTAAGATGCAGGAAGGCGAAAGCATTTCAGAGATGTTCACAAGGTTCACCGATATCGTGAACGCTTTGGAGGGACTCGGGAAGACGATTTCCCAAGAGGATCATATAGAGGAGATCCTAGACTCTCTCACACCTCGTTGGGAGTCAAAGGCCAACGGAATTTTGGAGTCATATGACACGTCCGAATACACCGTTGAGGAGTGCATTGGAAATCTCATGGCGTATGAAGTAAAGCTTCAACACAAGAAGGAGATTCAACCAACAAAGCCCGAGAAGCTAGAGAAGCAAAAGGGGGTTGCATTCCATGCCAAGGAGGAGCCAATAAAGTGGAGGAGGAAATTCCATCGAGAAGCTCCTAGTGAAGAAGATGAGCAAGAAGATGCAAGTGGAGAAGAAATTGAGGAGCTTACCAAGAAATTCAAAGCATTCCTTAAATGCAAGCAAGGTAAGTCTTTGTCAAAGTTTGCCTCGATGTCTAACAAGGTTCCTACTTGTTATACTTGCAGTGGAAAAGGTCACTTGTCCACCGAATGCCCTTCCAAACCCAACAAAGAAACCTACAAGGGTAAAGGGAAGAAGCATTGGAAAGGAAGGTCCAAGTCCAAGAATCAATAGAAGAGACTTGTTGGGACCTTTGATGATTCGAGTGAGGACACTTCGAGTAACGAAGAAGAGGATACAAAGGAGGATGTTCACGCATGCTTTGTAGCCATTGATGGTCCTACGCCAATCCCCTCCGGATTAAATGAAGAAGAGATGGATGCTTGGCTTGACGCATACAATTCCTATGAGGATTCATGCCTCAAGGCTACGGAGGAGAAGTCATCATCAAGCTCTAACAAGGATGATGATGATGATGTTGAGATCGAGGAGGAAAAGATCTCATACGAGGAGCTCAAGATCAATTTTGACTTGGTCTCCAAAAAGGTTAGTAAGTGCATCAACTCTTACAATAGATTAAAAGCAAAATATAAGATTGCTAAGAGTAGATTGCATGAACTAGATATTGCAAGTGTAATTCATGATGAAAATCATGTTTATGACACTTGTGAGAGAGACACACTTCTCTCTCAAGTTAAGGAATTGAGCCTTTCTAATGAAAAACTCATTGCTCAAAACCTTAGCTTAGATGCTCACATTCAACAACTTACGTTGAAATGTGAATAGGAATCCCGGAAGCTCATAAGCTTTGTGTATTCTAGGGATTCACTCCACGATTTGTTGGAAAAACAACATCCGACAAATCATAGTGGAGGTTTGGGTTATATTCAAAATGTGGTTCCCAAACCCACCTCTAATTCCTCTTTTGGTGCAAATTCAAGAAATATTGCTAAAGCACCTAAGAAGAATCACCATGCTTTCTTGTACAACAAGAACACCAACAAGAAGCACGTAGATCACAAGGTAATGAGGAAGAATGAAAAATCTTCATTTTTTTCTAAGAAGCAAAATCTTCATTCTTTGCATGCTAAGAAATTTGTTTCTACACCTAAGCATGCCACATCCTTCCCTCTTGCAAAGGCAAAACCCTTGCCTAGGAAATCCGTGAGATTATGGACTCCCACTAAAGTTAGTGTGCAAGAGAGAGATAGTTACACCAACACTCTAGTTAGGGATGTGATCACCTCGTGTGATTACGTTAGGAAATCAAACTCCTCTTGGGTTTGGTTACCTAATGTTTAGGTTCCCCACAAACATTTGCATATTACATGGGTATTGTGCTTAATGCTATATTTTTGCATACACATTGGTTGTGTGTGTGTTTTATGATTTTTGAAAATACTTTCAATTGTATGAATTTTTCATGAAAATGGGAATCTTGGGGTTTATTGACATGCATGCATTTTTTATCCATGTGTATGTCAATGGGGGAGTTAATATATTATATGTTTAAATTATTTTAAGATATATTTTAACTCTCATTTCAGAGGTTATTTGAGATCATTATTTACATTTGGTTATTTTGGGTCTCAAACTAAACCTCTTGTTTATTGCCAACTTGTTTCATGTCTCATTGTTTTTGGCAATATCCTTGTGTATCACTTAAGCTTGATGTATTCCATATCTATTGCTTTGATACACTTTTAGCCCATGGCACCATTAATTAATTGGTATTAGATCCTAGAAGTCAAAAGTTGACCATTTCTATGATCTAGGGGGAGCATGGGATAGTGAATTGATACCCACTAAATTTCTAAATTTGGTATCATACATATCTTTCGTTCTTGCATATTGTCACATCTTGGTTAAGATGACAAAGGGGGATATTTTTTGATGTCCACCTTTTTGACGATGTCAAGGGGGAGAGATATATGCATTATGTGATCATATCTATAGGGGGAGAGATATATATACATATGCATATGTGGAGAGATATCTCTATAGGGAGAGATATATGGGATTAGATAAACCATTCATGTTTGCATGCTTTTATTCTTTGCAATTGGTTTATGTAATCCATGCCTATTATATGTCACCATGTTTCTATTGGTATTATGAGTATTTACCTTTGTGTAGCTCATTATGTAATTGGTGCATATAAGTAGGGGGGATCATTAGCATTGTGCTTTAATTTTTTTATGATTTACATAATGTGTGTCATCATCAAAAAGGGGGAGATTGTTGAGTATTGGTGTTTCATACCAATCTTATTTTGATGATGATTACAACATTATGTTGTTGCTAATTAATCTCATGTTTTAGTCTCTCAGTTTATTTCAAGGATATCTTTCTTGGAGACTAATCACTTGGTGTAAGGATGAACATCATGTGAAGAAGGGCCAAAGTTTGGACTCAAGGAGTGCCAAAGCTTGGAGATGGTGGAGAGCAATCAAGGCATCAAGATTGAAGACTTAGACTCTAAGGAAAGCATTGTAATCCATGTAATTTACTTTATTGCTTTCTCTCTCTTTTGAGTCTAGGGTTAATGTAATGCCTTGTTAGATGTTTTGCTCATTCATGCATATGTATTTAACCATCTTAGTGAACCTTAGGATTATCATAGAATCCAACCCAATAGGTTCACTCTGTCCAAAGACTCATTTGGAGTCTCTGGCTTTCCATCAGTCGCCTGATGAGGGAAACACAGTCGACTAGGTGATTTCCAGTCGCCTGTAGATCCTTCTACAGTCGCCTGATATGCACAGCTCAAGTCAACATTTCAATTGACTCAAACTTGAGCTTTACGCACAGTCGTCTGTCGATCTATTTATAGTCGTCTGTATACTTACAGTCGCCTGGGAATTGGCCAACAGTCGCCTGTCTAGCGTAAGTGCAATCACTGCATCTCTCTGTCTTCTCTCCATATTTTACAGTAGTCGACTGATGAAGAATATACAATCGCCTGACTATTTGACAGTCGACTGTAGTATTAACATCAGTCGCCTGTGCGAAGAATTGGAGAAAGAGTGCAGCCCGCTGTTTCGATCCATCCCCTGCAGCAGTCGTCTACTGAAGGATTAACAGGCTCCTGTCCTATTTGTCAGTCGACTGTATTGTCTTCTTCAGTCGACTGTCTTGGCTCAGATTATAGCCGTTGGATATTTTCTAGCCGTTGATCAGTCGACTGTCTTATGATCATCAGTCGACTGTTCCTGTCATTATCACCCAGTTTCTAGCCATTATAGATCTGTTCATTTGGCTGTTACTTTGGGTTTTTGGGCTTGATATAGGATTCCTATATATATGAGTGTGCTGCCATCACTTGAGAACCCTTGACAACACTTGATAACTCTTGACTCTATAGAAAATCTCAAGAGATCAATAAGCTACTCTTAAGCTCCCTCATTTCCCTCTTTTGAGCATTCATCTCTCTTCATGCATTGAAGTCCAGCTCAAGTGAAATCATTCAAGTGCTCTCAAGCATATTCCAACACTTGGAGATCCTCTTCCTTGTCTTGCTTTCATTCATGAGTAATCATCTCAAGGTATAGGTAAGAATGTTACTTTACTTGGTGTAATTTGTTTTCCTATTTCTCTTTGTGGGATTAGGATACTCTCTTTATGGGAGTTTCTCTCTTTATGAGAGGTTGTCTCTTTGTGGGACAAGGGAATTCTCTTTGTGGGAATTAACTCTATTTGTGGGAGTTCTAGTGTCCTAGTGTAGGGCTAACCCTAATTCTCTGAGTGGGAGTTAGTGATTCTCTGTGTGGGAGTCTTGATCCTTGTGTATGATTGGTTGGGTCATTGTGTAGGGCATAAATCCTCTTTGTGGGGTATCTCCTTGTGAGATTTGTATTCACTTCTCTGTGTGGGAATATAATGAATATTGGTGTGGCTGGATGTACCCAAGTTTGAGGAACCAGGGTAAAACTTTGTGTTTGCGTTTGGATTGATTGTGCCTTTTAATTCTTCTTGCATTTATAATTCCGCATTTGCAAGTTAAATTTTAATTGGATAATTTTATTGCAATTACACTATTCACCCCCCTCTAGTGTGTGTTGTTAGTATTGCAACGGTTAGGCGATCCCTACAATTGGTATTAGAGCGAGGTTAAAGCATACTGCAACGATGGCATTCAATGCCTCATCCGCGTCTCATGAAGAAGGTCACTCAACCGTTTGATCCCTGCTCTTCAACGGAACCAACTACCCAAGTTGGAAGATCAGAATGATGATCTACATGGAGGGTCAAGACCTATGGGACATCACGGAGGTGCCATTTGAGAAGCCCACTACTCCTGAGGCTTCAAGGACAAAGGCGGAGAAGGACTCGATCAAGTTTAATGCGAGATCTATGAATGCATTACATTGCGCTCTCTCAGCTAATGAGTTCAACCGCATCTCCATGTGCAAAACAACAAATGATATTTGGCACACCTTGGAGATTTGTCATGAAGGGACAACGAAGGTAAATAAATCTAAACAAATCGTGTTTAGATCTAAATATGAAATGTTTAAGATGCAGGAAGGCGAAAGCATTTCAAAGATGTTCACAAGGTTCACCGATATCGTGAACGCTTTGGAGGGACTCGGGAAGACGATTTCCCAAGAGGATCGTGTAAAGAAGATCCTAGACTCTCTCACACCTCGTTGGGAGTCAAAGGCCAACGGAATATTGGAGTCATATGACACGTCCGAATATACCGTTGAGGAGTGCATTGGAAATCTCATGGCATATGAAGTAAAGCTTCAACACAAGAAGGAGATTCAACCAACAAAGCCCGAGAAGCTAGAGAAGCAAAAGGGGGTTGCATTCCATGCCAAGGAGGAGCCAATAAAGTGGAGGAGGAAATTCCATCGAGAAGCTCCTAGTGAAGAAGATGAGCAAGAAGATGCAAGTGGAGAAGAAATTGAGGAGCTTACCGAGAAATTCAAAGCATTCCTCAAATGCAAGCAAGGTAAGTCTTTGTCAAAGTTTGCCTCGATGTCTAACAAGGTTCCTACTTGTTATACTTGCAGTGGAAAAGGTCACTTGTTCACCGAATGCCCTTCCAAACCCAACAAAGAAACCTACAAGGGTAAAGGGAAGAAGCATTGGAAAGGAAGGTCCACGTCCAAGAATCAATAGAAGGGACTTGTTGGGACCTTTGATGATTCGAGTGAGGACACTTCGAGTAACGAAGAAGAGGATACAAAGGAGGATGCTCACGCATGCTTTGTAGCCATTGATGGTCCTACGCCAATCCCCTCCGGATTAAATGAAGAAGAGTTGGATGCTTGGCTTGACGCATACAATTCCTATGAGGATTCGTGCCTCAAGGCTACGGAGGAGAAGTCATCATCAAGCTCTAACAAGGATGATGATGATGATGTTGAGATCGAGGAGGAAAAGATCTCATACGAGGAGCTCAAGATCAATTTTGACTTGGTCTCCAAAAAGGCTAGTAAGTGCATCAACTCTTACAATAGATTAAAAGCAAAATATAAGATTGCTAAGAGTAGATTGCATGAACTAGATATTGCAAGTGTAATTCATGATGGAAATCATGTTTATGACACTTGTGAGAGAGACACACTTCTCTCTCAAGTTAAGGAATTGAGCCTTTCTAATGAAAAAGTCATTGCTTAAAACCTTACCTTAGATGCTCACATTCAACAACTTACGTTGAAATGTGAAGAGGAATCCCAGAAGCTCATAAGCTTTGTGTATTCTAGGGATTCACTCCATGATTTGTTGGTAAAACAACATCCGGCAAATCATAGTGGAGGTTTGGGTTATATTCAAAATGTGGTTCCCAAACCCACCTCTAATTCCTCTTTTGGTGCAAATTCAAGAAATATTGCTAAAGCACCTAAGAAGAATCACCATGCTTTCTTGTACAACAAGAACACCAACAAGAAGCATGTAGATCACAAGGTAATGAGGAAGAATGAAAAATCTTCATTTTTTGCTAAGAAGCAAAATCCTCATTCTTTGCATGCTAAGAAATTTGTTTCTACACCTAAGCATGCCACATCCTTCCCTCTTGCAAAGGCAAAACCCTTGCCTAGGAAATCCTTGAGATTATGGACTCCCACTAAAGTTAGTGTGCAAGAGAGAGATAGTTACATCAACTCTCTAGTTAGGGATGTGATCACCTCGTGTGATTACGTTAGGAAATCAAACTCCTCTTGGGTTTGGTTACCTAATGTTTAGGTTCCCCACATATATTTGCATATTGCATGGGTATTGTGCTTAATGCTATATTTTTGCATACCCATTGGTTGTGTGTGTGTTTCATGATTTTTGAAAATACTTTCAGTTGTATGAATTTTTCATGAAAATGGGAATCTTGGGGTTTATTGACATGCATGCATTTTTTATCCATGTGTATGTCAACGGGGGAGTTAATATATTATATGTTTAAATTATTTTAAGACATATTTTAACTCTCATTTCGGAGGTTATTTGAGATCATTATTTACATTTGGTTATTTTGGGTCTCAAACCAAACCTCTTGTTTATTGCCAACTTGTTTCATGTCTCATTGTTTTTGGCAATATCCTTGTGTATCATTGAAGCTTGATGTATTTCCATATCTATTGCTTTGATACACTTTTGGCCCATGGCTCCATTAATTAATTGGTATTAGATCCTAGAAGTCAAAAGTTGACCATTTCTATGATCTAGGGGGAGCATGGGATAGTGAATTGATACCCACTAAATTTCTAAATTGGGTATCATACATATCTTTCGTTCTTGCATATTGTCACATCTTGGTTAAGATGACAAAGGGGGATATTTTTTGATGTCCACCTTTTTGACGATGTCAAGGGGGAGAGATGTATGCATTATGTGATCATATCTATAGGGGGAGAGATATATATACATATGCATATGGGGAGAGATATCTCTATAGGGAGAGATATATGGGATTAGATAGACCATTCATGTTTGCATGCTTTTATTCTTTGCAATTGGTTTATGTAATCCATGCCTATTATATGTCACCATGTTTCTATTGGTATTATGAGTATTTTTCTTTGTGTAGCTCATTATGTAATTGGTGCATATAAGTAGGGGGAGATCATTAGCATTGTGCTGTAATTTTTTATGATTTACATAATGTGTGTCATCATCAAAAAGGGGGAGATTGTTGAGTATTGGTGTTTCATACCAATCTTATTTTGATGATGATCACAACATTATGTTGTTGCTAATGAATCTCATGTTTTAGTCTCTCAGTTTATTTCAAGGATATCTTTCTTGGAGACTAATTACTTGGTGTAAGGATGGAAATCATGTGAAGAAGGGCCAAAGTTTGGACTCAAGGAGTGCCAAAGCTTGGAGATAGTGGAGAGCAATCAAGGCATCAAGATTGAAGACTTAGACTCTAAGGAAAGCATTGTAATCCATGTAATTTACTTTATTGCTTTCTCTCTCTTTTGAATCTAGGGATAATGTAATGCCTTATTAGATGGTTTGCGCATTCATGCATATGTATTTAACCATCTTAGTGAACCTTAGGATTGTTGAGTATTGATTCCCCGGATTTGGTTTTGGATGATGAGCAAACATAAATATATCGTGAACTAACACTTTGTGAGTGCAGTTATGGAAATCGTTGCCTAAATACTACGTACATCTAAAGCGACGTCTCAAGACTTCTCAATACGCATGATCGAGTGCCTGAAGCTTCGTTGAAGCTCAAGGAGCAATATTGAAGTCAAGAGGAATGAAGATTGAAGCTTTGAAGACGGTTTGTCATGTATTATTTATTGTCTTCTAGCTTCATAGTTTAGAATGTTAAGCCTTGAGTAGGACTTACAATATAATCTTCATTTCGCTCATGTCTTAGAGCTAGGATTATCATAGAAGCCATTAGAAACTTTCCCAAAGCCTATCGCTTCTTTCCTCGGCTTCTAGTGCATGTTAGTTGGTTCAAGAAGAACAACCAACCGACTAGATGACGATCTAGTCGGTCGGCAATTCCTCTTGGACCGACTAGAATGCCTTGCTCATTTCAGCTCATTCCCTGTTGGTCAATTAGTCGGTCAAAGAAGAGTCACCGACCGACTAGATGACGATCTAGTTGGTTAGGAATCCTTCTTAGACCGACTAGTTGAGCTTGCCTCTGAACAGCCTGAGTTACTGTTTCGAGTTAGTCGGTCAAAGAACGTTTGTTGACCGACTAGTTGAGAAACTAGTCGGTCAGCATTTGTTCTTAAACCGACTAATTCATCTTGAAGTCAGCCTACTCTATTTCGACTGTTAGTCGGTCAAAGATCATTCATCGACCGACTAGTTGTGAAACTAGTCGGTCGGCAAGTCTTCTTAGACCGACTAGTTGTCATCTCCTGTACTTAGACCTTTTGGCTGCTCAACCGTTAGTCGGTCTACGTTGTATCACCGACCGACTAGTTGATGAACTAGTCGGTCAGTGATCCTTCTTTGACCGACTAGTCTGGTTCAGAATAGAGCCGTTGGGATCTTTTTGAACTCGTTTTTCCTTGCCCCTATAAATAGAATCCTGATTCATTTCTTGAAGAGGTTAAGCAATATATTAGAGATATTTTTCAGATCAAAAGAGAAGAGCAATCAACTCTATTTCCAAGCTCTCTCTTCTCACAAGAATCTCTCCCTCAAGTTCTTGAGCCCTAAATCCTCAAGAGAGATTCTCTCCATTGTGAGCCATTCAAGCTAGAAGCTTGATTCTAGGTCACCATCTCCACCCTAGGCTTCTATTGCTGGTCATCTTCTTGAAGCTAGGGTTTGGTGCCATCTTCCTCCATCAAAATCCCCATTGCCCTAATTTGGTAAGAATACTCAAGGCACATGTATTTTGTTGGTAAGCATTTCATTTCATTTACATTCGTTATTTGAATTGTATACTCTCGGTTGTGAGAGTTTGCGTGATCCCGAGTTGTGGGATTCACGGACATCGTTTGTAGTTTGTTTGCACTTGCGAGGTTTCGCAAGTGGGCATATTGGAAATCTTGAGTTAGGGTTTCTAACTCAAGTATCCGGAGGGGATCCGAGTGGTTAGGACGTAGGATCACCGGGAACAAGTCGGGGAGACTTGGGTGGATCCGAACACATTAACCCATTTGTTTGCGTTTGCATTTATTCTTGTTGATCGTTGTTATTCCGCATTGTTGTTTGTTAATTGCACGATAATTAGGAATAACTCTCCCTATTATTTTAAAGTACTATTCACCCCCCCTCTAGTACATGTGCAGTAGCCCGACAGGTGCACTACAATTGGTATCAGAGCCAAGTTCAAAGCTACACATAGCCAAAGTTGAGAGCTATGACGAACAACGACTACAACGTCTTCAAGAACCGCGATGGAGCTTCTTCTGTTATGGAAGGACTATCCTCCGTCAGGCCTCCACACTTCAACGGTACCAACTACGGGTACTGGAAATGCCGGATGCAAATTTTCCTCCGGAGCGCTTCACTATGGAGAGCCACCATGACGGAGTATGTCGAGCCTTCCGAAGAAGATTTCGCGAAGTGGACTCCCGTGGAGGTCGCCGCGGAAGTAGCCAATGCCAAGGCAATGAATGCCTTGAATTGTGCGTTGGAGCCCGAGGACTTCAACAAGATATGCACATGTAAGAGTGCATATCAAATATGGAACCAACTCCTCATTTTGCACGAAGGATCGAGTACGGTAAAAGACTCTAAACTCGTCGTTGCTAACAAAGAATTTGAGTTGTTTCATATGGAGCAGGGTGAAACCATGAAGGAGTACTATGCTCGCTTCATGGATATATCCAACGACTTGGAAGCTCTTGGGAAAACCTACACCCAAAAGGAGAAATGCTCAAAGATTATCGACGGTCTTCCATCATGTTGGGAAAAGTGTACCTTCGCCATCGAGGAAGGTAATGACATGAATAAATATACCGTCGTACAACTAATGGGTACCTTGTTGTCTTATGAGGTACGCAAGGATAGTAAGATCCGGATGAGGGAAAAGATGAAGGCGTACTTAAAGCAAGACGAGCCAAAGAAAAAGGCGATTGCATTCAAGGCCGCTCCATCTACCGATGATGAAGAATCGGAAGACGAATTGGACATGGAATCCATTGCCCGTATGGCAAGGAAGTTCGATCGATTCTTCCGAAAAGGTAAATTTTTGAGTAAATCTAAAGTTATTTCGACTAATGCTTCTACTCCCGTGTGTTATAAATGCAACAAGCCAGGACACATCAAACCGGATTGTCCTCTCTACAAACACAAGGAGAAGGGGAAGGCATCTAAGTACGACAAGTCGAGAAAGCACAAGAAAGGGCTTGTTGGCACATTCACCGACTCCGAAGAGGATTCCTCAAGTGGAGAGTTGGATGATGGAAGAGTGGAGAAAGCAAAAGTTTGCTTCATGGCTAATGATGAGGCAAAATGTCAAAAGTCCTCCTTCGATGATAGCGAGGATGAAAGCGAGGATGGTAGCCAGGATGAAGGCAGAGAACCTACTATAGAAGAAATGAGGTTAGCTAACCAAGAAATTTGGTCTAAATTTACTAAACTAGTAGATAGATATAATAAGACCAAAGATGAACTTGTTAGCCTCCAAACCTCTCCTAAGTCTACCATCACCAACAATGACACCATTGTTGAGACACTCGCCAATGAGAAAGCAAGTTTGCTTACTCATAATGGCTTATTGAGAAATGAGGTGAAGAACCTCAAATCTCAACTTGAGCATGTTCATTTTGAGAAATCGGATGAACACAAGATGGCTGATTTGACTTTTCAAAACTCAACTTTGAGTATTGAGAATGAAAATCTCAAATCTCGTGTTTATGCACTCACATCGCAAGTATCCATTTTGGATGCTTCTATGCTTTCTCTCAAAGAGAAGTATGAGTGCACTTTAGGCCGTATTAATAATTTTAATAAAGGTAAGGGCCATTTGGATAATATCCTAAATGACTTACTTCCGGCCAAACACCACATTGGCTTGGGGTATAAGATGGGAGACTCATCCAAATCGTCTACAACCTTTGTTAGGCCAACATCCGATGACTCCACGAGTGGGAGCAAACACCCTATTGGTAGTTCTCCTACCAATAGTGCTTCCACTTCGTACACACCCCCGATTGGAAAGAAACCCACTTTGGGTGGACCTCCAAAGAGGGGTCATGCATTTTTGTACTCACATGCTATGCCACGTAGGAACACACATCCTACTCCACCGGTTCATATTAATGATGATTTTTATGCTTCGCACCCACGAGCACGTGCAAACACTCATATGAGATGCTATGAATGTTTATGTGAAATCATATATTAATGATGTTATTTTGAATGATGATTATGTTGGGAAGTCAAGTTCCTCTTGGACTTGGTTTCCGAAGGGTTAGTTCCTTTAACCCTTCAATGCTTTACCATGAGTTTATGATCATGTTATGGGTACCAAGGCATGTGTTTATAAAATTGATTTTGATTATATTAATTTATGGGTTACAATAATTTTTATTTCGTATTTCAAATTTGTTGTCTAACCCATTGGATCCAAAAGGATTTTTGGATACCAAAATGAAGTTTTCGAGGTTCAATCCGCTTTGGGATACCAACCCTACCAACTGCTCGATTTGTCATTGGGCACACTTTGTAAGTAAATGTCAATTGTCGCTTCTTTCCCCGGCCATCTCCTGTACTTAGATCGTTAGTTGGTCTACGTGCACTACAAGGATTATCATAGAATCCAACCCAATAGGTTCACTCTATCTAAAGACTCATTTGGAGTCTCTGGCTTTCCATCAGTCGCCTGATGAGGGAAACACAGTCAACTGGGTGATTTCCAGTCGCCTGTAGATCCTTCTACAGTCGCCTGATATGCACAGCTCAAGTCAACATTTCAATTGACTCAAACTTGAGTTTTACGCACAGTCGTCTGTCGATATGTTTACAGTCATCTGTATACTTACAGTCGCCTAGGAATTGGCCAACAGTCGCCTGTCTAGCGTAAGTGCAATCACTGCATCTCTCTGTCTTCTCTCCATATTTTACAGTAGTCGACAGATGAAGAATATACAGTCGTCTGACTATTTGACAGTCGACTGTAGTATTAACATCAGTCGCCTGTGCGAAGAATTGGAGTAAGAGTGCAGCTCTCTGTTTCGATCCATCCCCTGTAGCAGTCGTCTGCTGAAGGATTAACAGGCCCTTGTCCTGTTTGTCAGTCGACTGTATTGTCTTCTTCAGTCGACTGTCCTGGCTCAGATTATAGCCGTTGGATATTTTCTAGCCGTTGATCAGTCGACTATCTTATGATCATCAGTCGACTGTTCCTGTCGTTTTCACCCAGTTTCTAGCCATTGCAGATCTGTTCATTTGGCTGTTTCTTTGGGTTTTTGGGCTTGATATAGGATTCCTATATATATGAGTGTGCTTCCATCACTTGAGAACCCTTGACAACACTTGATAACTCTTGACTCTATAGAAAATCTCAAGAGATCAATAAGCTACTCTTAAGCTCCCTCATTTCCCTCTATAGAGCATTCATCTCTCTTCATGCATTGAAGTCCAGCTCAAGGGAAATCATCCAAGTGCTCTCAAGCATATTCCAACACTTGGAGATCCTCTTCCATGCCTTGTATTCATTCATGAGTAAGCATCTCAAGGCATAGGTAAGAGTATTTACTTTACTTGGTGTAATTTGTTTTCCTATTTCTCTTTGTGGGATTAGGATACTCTCTTTGTGGGAGTTTCTCTCTTTGTGAGATGTTGTCTCTTTGTGGGACTATGGAATTTTCTTTGTGGGAATTAACTCTCTTTGTGGGAGTTCTAGTGTTCTAGTGTAGGGCTAACCCTAATTCTCTGAGTGGGAGTTAGTGATTCTCTGTGTGGGAGTATTGATCCTTGTGTAGGATTGGTTGGGTCCTTGTGTAGGGCATAAATCCTCTTTGTGAGGTATCTCCTTGTGAGATTTGTATTCACTTCTCTGTGTGGGAATATAGTGAATATTAGTGTGGCTGGATGTACCCAAGTTTGGGGAACCAGGGTAAAACTTTGTGTTTGCGTTTGGATTGATTGTGCCTTTTAATTCCTCTTGCATTTATAATTTCAGATTTGCAAATTAAATTTTAATTGGACAATTTTATTGCCATTACACTATTCACCCCCCTCTAGTGTGTGTTGTTAGTATTGCAAGGGTTAGACGATCCCCACACGATTTGCTAGCAAACAAATTTCCGGCCACACATCGTGTTGGTCTTGGTTTTTGTGGAAGCAAATGCATCCAATGCTCGCACCTCCTATAGTGGTGTCACTATAAACTTTGTGAGGCCATCCTCCGGTGCATCCACAAGTGGTGTCAAAAACACTATAGGTAACAAACCTACCAAGAAAGTCACCACTTCACCGTCACTTCTTTTTGGCAAGAAACCCACTAAGGGTGGAAACCAAAAGAGAAGCCATGCTTACATGTACACCAACCTTCATCCACGTAGGAAATCTCCTACTTCACAAGTGGATACTCATGGCACTTTCTATGCTCCACACCCACCGACACGTGCAAATCCACACATGAGAAATACTCGTGTACGTGCTTCTATACACTCATATGCTCATACGCATCATTCTTACATGTATGCACACCCTCCACATGTCATGCATGACCCATATGTTTCATACAACATGCATGTTCCCAAGCATACATATAATCCTTATATGTCCAATGCATATCCACCTCCTCATTTTATGCTAGAACACATGTTCCTAAGAAGCATGCACCACATAGAAATCTAACAACTATGCATGCAATTAGGAAAAGGACTCCCAAAACATAGACCATTTGGGGTCCTAAGAACACTAGCTTAAATGATAAGAATGCCTATGTTGATTCCTATTTTCATGATGTTATTAATGATGGTAATTATGTTGGGAAGCGGAAGTCCACTTGGACTTGGCTTCCAAAGGGCTATGGCTTCCAAAGGGCTAATCTCCTTGGACCCAACAAAAATCGGGTACCATGAACTTATGGTATACTATGTAGGTACCCAAGAGAAAGAAAGAGAGCAATAAAGGTCAAATTAGCTCTAAAAGGAAAGGATGGATTCTCGATAGTGGTTGCTCCAAACACATGACGGGAGATCCCCCATTGTTCTCCGAAGTGATTAGCATCAAGGATGGTGCAACGGTCACTTTTGGAGGTAACCAAAAGGGAACCATCATTAGAGTAGGTATAGTCGGAAACTCCTCCAAACCTTTAATTACTAATGTATTTCTAGTTAGTGGTTTGTATCACAAACTCATCTCCATTAGTCAACTTTGTGACAAAGGTTACAAGGTTAACTTTGGAGAAGGATTGTGTAAAATTGTTGATTCTAATTCACATGTTTTATTTACCGGTATTAGGCGTAAAAATATTTATTATTTAAGCTTGCCTAAAACCGTAGAACATTGCTTAGTTTCTAATACAAATGAACAACTATTATGGCATCGCTGTTTTGGTCATGTTCATTTCAAGCACTTATATAAGTTAACTAAGCATGATCTAGTCAAAGGTTTTCCAAAAATTGCTTTTAGTAAGAAAAACTTTTGTGATTCATGTCAAAGAGGTAAACTTAGTAAATCATCTTTCAAGCTTAAAGAAGGCATTACTTCTAAGAGGCCCCCTAGAACTACTTCATCTAGATTTGTTTGGGCCAACTAGAACCGCTTCTTTAGGCAATGCTCATTATGGATTAGTTGTCGTTGACGACTTCTCTAGATTTACTTGGGTTTCATTCTTAACTAAAAAGAATGAAGCTTTTGAAGAGTTTACCATATTTGCAAAGAAGATTAAGAATCTCTTAGGATCCACCATTATCACTATCCGCAGTGATCACGGAGGAGAATTTGAGAATGAGTCTTTTACAAAGTTTTGTGATGACACCGTGATAACTCACAATTTCTCTTTTCCTCGTGCACCACCACAAAATGGTGTTGTAGAGAGAAAGAATATGACTCTTATTGAGTGTGCTCGTACCATGCTCCATGATAGTCATCTTGGACTACAATTTTGGACAGAAGCAGTGCACACGGCATGCTATGTGCTCAATAGGATCCTAGTGAGACCCCGAACGAACAAAACTTGTTTTGAGTTATTTTATGACAAAAAGCCTCAAGTTAAATATTTTCGAGTTTTTGGTTCAAAATGTTTTATCAAGAACACCTTTGGTAACTTAGATAAATTTGAGCCAAGATCCGATGAAGGGATTTTTGTTGGATATTCCACACGTAGCAAAGCCTACCGGATATACAACAAAACATCTTCAACAATCGAGGAATCACTACACGTATCATTTTATGAAGATTTTGATTCTCCTCATGTTATTGATGATAGTGTAGATGCTATATGTGATTCTCTTAGTAACGTTAAGATTAATGATTCTTTTATTGAGACTAACACTACTAATGAGATTGTTGAAGATGTTCCAAGTGATACAGGAATTCCCAAAGCTTACCCAACCGTTCGCAACCATCCTCATGACCAAATTATTGGAGATATTGGTGTGGGTGTTCGAACGAGGTCTAGCATTGAAGAATTCTCTCATTGCGCATTTGTCTCTACCATTGAGCCAAAGAACATCCAAGAAGCATGTGAGGATAGCTCTTGGATAGTGGCAATGGAAGAAGAGCTCATGCAATTTGAGAGAAATGAAGTTTGGGAGCTCGTTCCTCTTCCAAGTGGTCATGAAGTTATTGGGACCAAGTGGATCTTCAAGAAAAAGACCGATGAGAACGAGGTCATCAAAAGGAACAAAGCAAGGTTAGTAGCTCAAGGCTACATGCAAGAAGAAGGTATCGATTTCGAAGAATCCTTTGCCCCCGTAGCTAGATTAGAAGCTATTAGATTGCTTTTATCTTTTACATCTCATAAGAATTTCAAATTATTTCAAATGGATGTTAAAAGTGCATTTTTAAATGGTATTGTTAATGAAGAAGTGTATGTTTCTCAACCACCCGGTTTCATATATGAAAAATTTCCAAACCATGTTTTCAAACTCATGAAAGCGTTGTATGGGTTGAGACAAGCTCCTAGAACTTGGTATGATCGACTCAAGACCTTTCTTTTGAATTTAGGTTTTAAAATGGGTGAAGTTGATTCAACACTTTTCATTAAGGATTATGAAAATGACATCCTATTGATTCAAATTTATGTAGACGATATTATATTTGGTTCTACTAACTTTAATATTTGCCAAGAATTTTCTAAGTCTATGAAGGATGAAATCGAGATGAGCCACATGGGTGAGCTCAACTACTTCCTTGGACTACAAATTCGACAAATAAAGGATGAGACTTTCATTCACCAAACCAAATACACATGGGAGCTAATTAAGCGATTCGGGATGGAATCATCTTCAAGCAAAAGGACTCCCATGAGTACGACAACCCATCTATACAAGGATGAGAACGGAAAAGATGTAGACGTTCGTCTGTATCGAGGTATGATTGGTAGCTTACTCTATTTAACTTCTAGTAGGCCCGATATCATGTTTTTCGTATGCTTGTGTGCTAGATATCAATCTAGACCTAAGGAGTCACACTTGATTGCAGTTAAACGAATCTTTCGTTATCTCAATCATTCACTAGATTATGGGTTACTTTACCCTAAATCTAGCACATATGAGTTAATATCATATAGTGATGCCGACTTTGCCGGATGCAAATCCGATATGAAGAGTACTAGTGGCACTTGCCATTTTCTAGGAAATTCCCTAGTTTCTTGGTTCTCCAAGAAACAGAACTCGGTATCATTGTCCACGACTGAAGCGGAATATATTGCCGCGGGTCTTGCATGTGCACAAGTTCTTTGGATGAGACACACTCTTAAGGACTATGGTGTCAATTGTGATACTTACCCTACCATGGTTGATAACCAAAGTGCTATATGTCTTTCCAAGAATCCGGTACATCACTCCCGTACCAAACACATAGATGTGAGACACTACTTTATCAATGATCATGTAGCTAAGAAGGACATTATCTTAGGATACATTGAAACTCAAAAACAAATAGCCGACATCTTCACAAAACCTCTTAAAGAAGACTCATTTGTGAGGTTGCGTGGAGAATTAGGGATTATGGGTGAATATGAGATTTAGGAGTTCAACTTACTTGTTATATCATCTTTTGAACTCATATCATCATCTTGCCTCTCTTCATTTGATATATCATGTATTGGTTTTAAGAAAGGCTAATGAGATTTTGTTGTTTTCATGAGTTTTCGGATTGTCTTAAGAGATTTGTGTAATAAATGATTTATCTTTTGATATTGATTTTGTGATGAGTTTGTGTTAGAGTACAGGTCCTAGGGTGAGTTGTGCATATCCTCTGGATTTTAACCTCAATGTTCATTTTTGGACCAGGACAGACAACTGTCTTTCCTTCGACAGTCGACTGCCATACTCTATCTTCTCTTTCAGCAGACTGTATCTTTCACCCAGGCAACTGACGACGACTTTACAGTCGAGTGTTGGATCAACAGGCGACTGCATTTTAGTCATCAGTCGCCTGTCCATTTTGTCAGTAGTCTCTGTTTATATCATCAATTTTATTGATTCTCAGTCAGTCGACTGATGAGTATAATACAGTCGACTGTCTCACGAACAGTCGACTGTATGTTACCCAACAGTCGACTGTCTGTCAACCTAAGCTCATCTCTTATTATTTCAACCAGTCGACTGACTATTGTTCATCAGTTGACTGTCTCCTAATGTGGCGGTTTGTTCTTTTGATCTGAGCCGTCGATTTTTCGATCCAACGGCCCAGATTCATTTGCCCCTTCGATATATGACCGAGATCCTTCGTTTCGAACGAACAGTTTCTCTCTCATCCGATTGAAAAATCATTTCGTCTCCCCCGTTCGAACTTTCAGTCCATCACTCCGCCGACGGTTTTCCATCATCTCCTCTCGTCGATCTGTCAATTGAGTCTCTCAGTCTTTTGTCGAGTGTCTCTTCTTTGTCTCTCGGATTAGGTTTGCTTCCTATCGTTGTCTCTTCCGTGCGTTTCTTTCAAATTCATCGTTTGATTGTGCAATGGCTCCCAAAACCAAGAACAAGGGAAAAATTGTTGCTCCTAAGCATGCTAGGGTTTCCAAGCCAACTATTTCCAAAAACAAACAACCCTACAAGGCCCGCACCAAGAAACCCGATTCTCCCTCTCGCTCCTCTTCGCAGGGATATTCTCCTTCTCCTGCATATTCCTCATCTGATGCTGAGGCCCTCGTAAAGCGTCCGCGCAAGCCTGTTGGTGTTCATATCATTGAGCCTTGCACTGAGGCTTCTCCTTCATACTATGTGTCGAGCTCCGATGAAGAAAGCCCTGCCATGTCTCCTTCTGATCCCCTCATTCCTATTTGCCGTGACGATCTTTGTTTGGCAAAATTCCATTCTCTCCTCGGGATCAAGCTTCTTCGAGAGCGTTTCATTGTTTATCCCGCTTTCATAGCTGAGAGATTATCAGAGATCCTCTCCGCTACTCGCTTGGCTGACCTCTTTCGCTTCTCTCACAGCGAATCCCCTCGTGCTTACCCATTTTGGTTAAGCTTTTCTATGCTAACCGCATTCACGGTGAGTATGCGACCACTAGCGTTATTGACACTGTCATCCAGGGGACTCACATTTGCATTGATCCCACTCTCTTAGAGACCATTCTTATGATTCCCTCCTCTGGATCCCTTCCTACTAACATTTCCATTTCAAATGTTAGTGAGCTTGATCAGACTGTCCTCCGGGACATGTTTCGTGAGATACCCTCTGCTCTTTCTTCTGGTGTTCGGTCATCCATGTTCTCGGCGAGGGGTTGGGCTATTCACCTTGTGGTGAAGTCCAATATCCTGTCGAAGTATGGATCTTGACGTGCGTTTATATTTCATATATTCACGCACGTTTTCTTTTGTGTTTCTCCGTGTTTTTCCGCCTTCTTTTATTCGTTTTCTTGTATTTTCTCGTTTTCTTTCACTTTTCTTTGTTTATCCATGATTGCAGGGGATTGACCATGTAGGGGACGTTTAACGATGATATCCCAAGTCCCCGGAGCAATAGGAGAAGTCACGCGTGATCCAGTGGGTCAAACGTCAAAGAATTCATCTTTCAGCCCCTCACCCGGTCGGTTGGTCATCTCCAACCGATCGGGTGATGCACGCGTGCACCACCCGGTCTCTGCCGCAGCTCATAAGGAAGTCACCCGACCGGTTCGCAGACCGGTTCAGCGGGGGCCTATTCTCTGTTTTCTCAAGCAAAATGCCAACCGATCGGGTGACTCGACCGATTCACTCGACTCAACAAGCTGCTCACCCGATCGGTTGACATTTCAACCGATCGGGTGGCCTTTTCTTCCGCTTTCGCGCACTGCTGCTCATTCATTGAAGATCTGCTACCATTCCAGAAGGATTTTGGGTGATCTCTTATTTTTCTAGCGTCGGCATCGTCGTTAGCTTTCCAACGATAGGTCGCATGCCCAAATCCGACTTTTCTAGATTTTTCTGGAATTTTCTAAGCGCAGCTATGTGCTGAAATTGGCTGCAGTCTGGAATTTCACTTCAACCGATCGGTTGACTTGTCAACCGACCGGGTGAGATCTGTTTCTGCGTATCTGAGCTCTCTGTTTGTTCCACCCGATCGGGTGAGTTTTCACCCGATCGGGTGGGCCTTTTTTGACAGTTTTGAACCCGACCCAAGAGGGTTTTTGAGGGGTTTTAAATAGGGGTTGGGGGCACGACTTGGAGAGGATCCTCCTCTAGTTTTTAGGGCTTTTTCAGCCCCTTTGTTGGGAGGCTTAGGGTAGGTTAGATTAGGTTTCTATTGTAATAAGTCTTGTAAAGGATTGAAGAATCAATGGCAAGATAAGTATTTCTTTCTCTTGTTCTCCATTTTTTGTGTTGTATTTCTTTTGCTTCATGATGAATGTTTGTGTGTGTTTTGTGTTGTTTGTTTATATGTTTTTCATCATGGAGTAGTATTGATGAACCCTAATACGGGTTAGGGTAGGATTGTTGCTTGGGAATTTACATTAGACTTGGTTGCATGGCACGTGTTCGATGAAATGTGTCAATGGGGATTTCTAGCAATCTGGGTCCAATTCGTACGGCAACACACTAGATGTGTTGGGGATTGGGGTCCGGTTCTTGTCCTGTCAAGATCCGCTTCGATGTATTGCTAGAAATCACATTTGACCTATTTGGCCATTAGGGTTACGCGGGGGTGTTTCATTGTCATCGGCGGGAAAAAGACCGCCTTTGACCGTCAGGCCGAGGGGGAATAAACTTGGCGGTTGACTCCCTAGCCATAGCTCACGCGGGAGCGGCTGGGAAGGCCTAGCGTGCTTGGCACCGACCGGAATATCGGGCCATGGACGCTAGGTACCACCTTTTGGGGCAATGTCTCACCCTGGATCAAGTCAAATGCCAAGTGTCATGAGTGCTCTAGCCCGTGTTAGCGGGGATTCATTTCGTGTCTTTTTCATTTCTTTCTTTTATTTCTACATTCCACCCATATCATCCGCGTAGCTAGCACGCGACCTAGGCGAGGCTAGTAGCCACTCAAGCCATCCACCTCCCTGTGTTCGATATACCCGCACCCTACACTAACCGTGCACTTGCGGTAAAACGACACCGCGCCCATACCGTAAACGGGGCGCCGGTCAAGTTTTTGGCGCCGTTGCCGGGGAGGCGTTCGGTTTGATATTAGCTTAGCTTGGGTTCGTTAGACTACGCATAAAAACACAAAAAAATTTCTTTTTCTTTTTTTTAAAAAAAAATATATATTCAATAACCAAGAAATTTTTCCCCCACCATTATATTATCTTTTTGTTATTCTCTTGTACTATTGACGCTCCTCTCTAGTTTTCTTATTTTTGTTGTCCAGGTATCTTTGATATGGCCATGTGGAGATCAGATTTCGATGCTCAGATGAGAGGCTACAATCCCTATTCATTTTTGGTTTGTGAGACTTGTGGGATGACGGGGCACGTGTATTATGATTGCCCATATACGCTTGAGAGCCTCCCCCTACACCAAGGCCATACATTTTCCCACAACCATTTCCCGAACACCTCCCATCCATTTCCTCAACCTTATATCCCTCCACCAACACAAGAAGAATCAAGCCTCGTGTCTCTCCTTGAAAGTGCCGTGTTTAACCAAGGCCAAATGCTACAAAACTTGATGGTACCAATCACCGAGCCGACACCGAGGAGAGGGGATGAAGGAGAGGATATACCCACTTTCATGGTTGAGACCACCATACCATCGGCCACCATAGACACATCTCAAGCCGATACCCCATTTTTCCATCACTACCACTTAGATGACGAAGCATTTTTTGATGATGATAGTGAGGATGGGGAGATTTACCTAGGATCTGTGGGAGAGACTTCTTGTCTTGATTTAGATACCCCACATGAGTCCTATGAGAGGACTGAGGATTTTACAGAGCTTATGCAAAAGGGCGAGGAGGATGTGCGTGAGTACGAGGACACCACGACCACATATGAGGGGTCCGCTCCACATCCAACTCTAGAGCCATCTCTGTCACAGCTTCCTCCTTGGTCGGTGGTCAACCATGAGGATGTCATTCAGGACATCGGGCAGATAGAGGAGCATGAGCATATCATCGAGGAGGATGTGCATGAGGTCTTGGATACGATCGTCCACTTCATGGAGCCCGAGCCACATCTACCTCTACCGTCACGCTCCACTTCTTCTGCGGCTGAGCATCTACTTGAGCATATTGCCCCTATTCAGGGAGATTTTCATACTCACTCTCACTCCACATTTGAGTCTCGCTTTTCACGTCATATTTCCTTAGACTCATATATATTTGACACACCATATCTCTCACAGGACACAGGATCGACTTCCCTTGAGGTATGCTGCGGTGTGTCACCACCTGGAGAGCAACTTCACATGGAGAGCGGGAATTTGATCGTCGCTAGCACAGAGGATAGCATACCATTTCCAGGGAGTGTTCGCCACATTTCATATATTTTACCATCATTTACCGGCGACTATCTCTGGGATACTTTTATTTTGGGGAAAGATTTTTTGCCATGGACTAATGCACCTCGTCCTTTGCAGGTCGCAGGTGGACACCTACGAGGGATGCTTGGAGGTGCATTGCTTGGGTCCATTGGCACACGTGGCACAGCGCTTCTAGCGGAGCCACGGAAGGAGCAGTTAGAGCAGCTACCTGCCCCACTTCAGATCTTGGATCCGCCTATGCTCAGGTGTATCCTAATCCAGTAGTGTAAAAATTTACCGCTTTCTAGTTTAGATTTGAATAATCTCGTCTCCTCTCATTAGCGAGGGGAGCGTATCTAGGATTTTCTTTTGCATCTTAATAACCCTTCATGTCGTGCCCTTCTATCATTTCACCCCACATCCTCTTCAGAGGAGAACGAGCAGACTGTCTCTCCTGCATTCTGATTTCTTTCTTTTCCGATTTTCCCCTAGCATATTTCTGCATCACATTGATCATATCATTTTGCTAGCATTGTCATGTTCAGCTTGGGGGAAATCGACTTTTGTGTGCATGTTTTTGTGTGTAGTTGTCGTGTGTTTGTGTCTTTGAGTCCTTCGTCGTGTTTTACATCTTTTATTTGAGTGTTTCTTTTTCTTTATTTTTTTTAGTTTCGCTCGTGTGTTTTTCGTGTTTTTCATTTTTTTTTGTGTCGGTGCGTTACTCCCCGCCCATTTTCATTGCCCTCCCGTATTCACTACTATTGCATTGAGGACAATGCATGTTTTAGCTTGGGGGAGTCGCACTTCGTGCGTCTTTTGTCTCTTTTTCTTCGTTATTTGAGTCATTTTTCTCCGTGTTTTTCTTTTTCTTTTTCTTTTCTTCTTTTTATCTCTTTCTCCTAGAGATGAACCCTATGATGAATTGTCACGAAAATCACACGCACACTTAGCATAGCTTCGATAATCACATTCACTAACCCTAGGAAGCCGAGTCCATTGCATTTCATGCTTCGTGGGTTCACCTTGCTTTTGTGTGAGTTGTTTGTCGTGACTAGCTAGGGGTGTACTTCTATTTTGTGATTTTGATTTATATACCTATCCTTGGTTGACCCCTAGATTATCATGCTTCGATTTGAATGTGCGGTATCTGCTTCTACTGTCTGCTTCTATATGCATGCTATATTTATATCGTATATTTCAATTCGCATGTGTCGGGATTCCACAACTAAGGACTAGGATAACCCATTTAGCCCATGCTCTAATTAGCGAGAATAGTTTCCTTTGCCCAAGTGTTTAGATTCCGATTTCTTTTTTGTTTTACTTGGTGCAAATCCCCTCGTCGTGTACCGTTCTCCCACTTGGGAGAGTACACATGTATATATCTCAATATCCAAAAATAAAAAAAAAGGAGAAAAGAAAAGAAAAACCCAAAGAGAAAAGGAAAAAATTGTATAGCCAAAAATCCAAAAAAAATACAAATACCCAAAACCCAAAAAAAATTCCAGTGTGAATATTTTTCCTACTTGCCGAGAATAAAGGGAAGGCGAGAATTTGCACCGAGTGTTCTTCTCCACATCATCTCAACCCCCATCATTTTCGAAAACACTTGGCTTAGGAACTTTTTAGCTCTTATCTAGGCTTTAGTGTGGTGATTTCCTTAACCCTAGTTGTGGAGTCCCTGACGCATGATATGTTTCGATTCTCTCTCTATTCTCATGCATGCTTGAACCATATATTCACCGCTTAATTCAATTTGAATCGATATTTGGGTCTTTCTTTGGGTATGTGTATATGGAGCTTTATTGCACATCGTAGATAGTGACACCGTCTGCTAGCACACGACCGCACTCACTCGCGCTTCACCGTGTGGGCCCATGGCACTTGTCTGGACTCGTATTCCTTGGTTTAGTGATGTGATTTGGCGTTCGCTTGCTTGGTGTGTCATTTTTGATTTTGTTGGCCCTAACGGGTGATCTAGGATATAGAGTTTTCTTTTTCTTTCTTCCTCTCTATTTTTCCCTTCCGAGCTCCTACTCTCACTCGTCTTCCTCGAGGAAGAGGAAGAGTTCAGCTTGGGGGATTTTGACGTGCGTTTATATTTCATATATTCACGCACGTTTTCTTTTGTGTTTCTCCGTGTTTTTCCGCCTTCTTTTATTCGTTTTCTTGTATTTTCTCGTTTTCTTTCACTTTTCTTTGTTTATCCATGATTACAGGGGATTGACCATGTAGGGGACGTTTAACGATGATATCCCAAGTCCCCGGAGCAACGGGAGAAGTCACGCGTGATCCAGTGGGTCAAATGTCAAAGAATTCATCTTTCAGCCCCTCACCCGGTCGGTTGGTCATCTCCAACCGATCGGGTGATGCACGCGTGCACCACCCGGTCTCTGCCGCAGCTCATAAGGAAGTCACCCGACCGGTTCGCAGACCGGTTCAGCGGGGGCCTATTCTTTGTTTTCTCAAGCAAAATGCCAACCGATCGGGTGACTCTCACCCGATCGGTTCATCTGTAGCTGAAGATGGAGAGCTGAAGACACGGACGCCGAACCGACCGATTCACCCGACTGCTCCAAGATCCAACCGGTCACTCAAGAACTCACCCGACCGGTTCATATGATCGGGTGAAAGCTCGCCGAAGGCGACGGCCGAAGCAACAAGCTGCTCACCCGATCGGTTGACATTTCAACCGATCGGGTGGCCTTTTCTTCCGCTTTCGCGCACTGCTGCTCATTCATTGAAGATCTGCTACCATTCCAGAAGGATTTTGGGTGATCTCTTATTTTTCTAGCGTCGGCATCGTCGTTAGCTTTCCAACGATAGGTCGCATGCCCAAATCCGATTTTTCTAGATTTTTCTGGAATTTTCTAAGCGCAGCTATGTGCTGAAACTGGCTGCAGTCTGGAATTTCACTTCAACCGATCGGTTGACTTGTCAACCGACCGGGTGAGATCTGTTTCTGCGTATCTGAGCTCTCTGTTTGTTCCACCCGATCGGGTGAGTTTTCACCCGATCGGGTGGGCCTTTTTTGACAGTTTTGAACCCGACCCAAGAGGGTTTTTGAGGGGTTTTAAATAGGGGTTGGGGGCACGACTTGGAGAGGATCCTCCTCTAGTTTTTAGGGCTTTTTCAGCCCCTTTGTTGGGAGGCTTAGGGTAGGTTAGATTAGGTTTCTATTGTAATAAGTCTTGTAAAGGATTGAAGAATCAATGGCAAGATAAGTATTTCTTTCTCTTATTCTCCATTTTTTGTGTTGTATTTCTTTTGCTTCATGATGAATGTTTGTGTGTGTTTTGTGTTGTTTGTTTATATGTTTTTCATCATGGAGTAGTATTGATGAACCCTAATACGGGTTAGGGTAGGATTGTTGCTTGGGAATTTACATTAGACTTGGTTGCATGGCACGTGTTCGATGAAATGTGTCAATGGGGATTTCTAGCAATCTGGGTCCAATTCGTACGGCAACACACTAGATGTGTTGGGGATTGGGGTCCGGTTCTTGTCCTGTCAAGATCCGCTTCGATGTATTGCTAGAAATCACATTTGACCTATTTGGCCATTAGGGTTATGCGGGGGTGTTTCATTGTCATCGGCGGGAAAAAGACCGCCTTTGATCGTCGGGCCGAGGGGGAATAAACTTGGCGGTTGACTCCCTAGCCATAGCTCACGCCCCCAGCGTAGACATCGAGTCCTCGCGTGCGGGAGCGGCTGGGACGAAGTGTTGGGAGATATCATTGTGGCCTTAATGCTCCCGGTTGCGGAAGGTGTTTATGGACACGGGAGTGCCCACCGTTCGGAACCGGGTAGGCCTAGCGTGCTTGGCACCGACCGGAATATCGGGCCATGGACGCTAGGTACCACCTTTTGGGGCAATGTCTCACCCTGGATCAAGTCAAATGCCAAGTGTCATGAGTGCTCTAGCCCGTGTTAGCGGGGATTCATTTCGTGTCTTTTTCATTTCTTTCTTTTATTTCTACATTCCACCCATATCATCCGCGTAGCTAGCACGCGACCTAGGCGAGGCTAGTAGCCACTCAAGCCATCCACCTCCCTGTGTTCGATATACCCGCACCCTACACTAACCGTGCACTTGCGGTAAAACGACACCGCGCCCATACCGTAAACGGGGCGCCGGTCAGATCTTCAGACCAGCCATCCCAGGAGATCCTGAGGTGTATGTACGCGATCTTTTTTGGCATGTCAGTAAATTGGGCCGGCGTCCTCCTTGATAGGATGGACAAGGTTGAGTTTACTACTGCTTCCTCCCACATTCCTCATGGTGGTCTTCTTACGCTTGTTTTTCACCATTTTGGGATTGATTTGACTCCGTACGAACCTTTGCCTTTTGGTCCTCTTCTCGATGCTTCTGCAAAGTCGAAGTCCTCTTTGGCTCTGGAGTCTGCATCTAAGAAGAGGCAATCCACATCTGCTCCGTCTTCTTCCACTGTTCCTCCTACTGACCAGCCATCTACCTCTGCTCCTTCCTCTTATGACATTCTGTTTGAGATGGTCTCTGGTCTTTATGAGTTGGCCTTGTTGTCGTTCCAGCATCAGGGTATGCCCTTGCCTGAGCACCTCAGATGTTTTGTTCCACCCCGGCCCCGTCAGCCTCCACCGCCTATCATCACTGAGATTATTTTGCATGCTGGTGTATCTGCTACTCAGGGTGTTGCTGCTGCTGCTCCTCCTCCAGTGGATGTCCCCGTTGACCCAGAGACAGCTTCCTCCTCTGCTGCACCTTGAACACTCACTCTTAATTTTTTTTTGGTTTGAGAGTTTTTGAGTGTTGTATGTATGATGTTATTGTGTGTAATGATGGTATAAGGATGAGGTATGTATTTTGTTCGTTTTGATGCACATGGTGGTGTTCATGTATTTTGTACCCATGTGATCTTATATATATGAACTTGCAGTTTCTTCGTTCAGTTTCCCACATTGTATAAATTGTTGATCATATCTGTGTGAATTTTGTGATATCGTCTCCATGTATGCTATATTCTATATGTGATGTGATTTGAGACGATATTTTCCCTTTGTGTATCTCAATGTTGATATTGGACTCTCATTCCTCTAATCACCTAAGTTTATAATGTGGTTTTATGAGTTTTTGATTTATATATCTTTAGACTCTTGTAATTGTTGGTAGTTCTTATTTAGCACGATTGTTGTTGTTATTTTACTCCCGCCTTTTGGATAATGCCATAGGGAGAGAGAAATAAATAGACAGATTCATAATGAATGTGCTAAGTATAGTCTAATAACACTTGAATCTAAGATTAAAGTTGCCTTAGATTCAGGGGAAGTAAGATATAATGAATATGGATTTTAAATCCTAGATTTCATGGATTCATTTCATTCATGCAAATCTTACTCATTTGCTTCATTTGATATATAGATGCCCTAATATTTATTGTCTAACTTGATTGGTATCTATGTAGGGGGAGTAAGTTTTCTTTAAGCACAATTATTTATTTTTTTGTTTATGTTTATTTGTCATCATCAAAAAGGAGGAGAATGTTGAGTATTGGACTTCTCCCTAATTGGTGTTAATGATGAGCAAACATAAATACTTGTGATTAATTCCCTATTTGCAGTTAATCCATTGCATAAGCTTATTATGAAGATCTATTTGCAATGGATGACACTCAAAGATCATTGAAAGCAAAGGAAGTGATTTGGATGATCGTAGATGGTGATTGAAGCTCCTAGAAGACTTCAAGCTCATACATTGGATAGAAGAGAGAGTTCGTCAAATGTAACTTTCTTGTTTCTCTTCTAGTATGTAGCTTAAAAATAGAACTTTGTTGGAGCACACACACATCTTCATTTCAGTCTTAGGATATCATTAGATCAACCTTCCTTAGACTCAAGTTCATTTCTATCTAGATTGTGCATGTCATATTTTTAACAGTCGACTGCTGAACGATTTACAGTCGCATGTCTCAAAACAGTCGACTGTGTTTTGTTCTGCAGTCACCTGTTATGCACAAACTTTTTCAGTCTTGTTTTGGGCTTCTTTGCTTTAACTCTCACAGGCGACTTATGAACGATTTGTAGAGGAATATGCACTCGGATCATTTGTATTTGATGCAAATGATAATTTAAGCTTAGATAGGGACTATTTTGCATTTGATGCAAAAGAGATTAAATGTGTCTTAAATTGTTTAAGACTATATTTAATTAAATAAACGTGTTGAAAAGGTTACCTAGATGACGGGATCGTCCCGCTCTAAACACAGGTTCAAACCGCGTCAAAAACGGAGTCCAAATGCACAAGTTATAGCCAAAACAAGTCAGCCCAAACTGTTGGGCTGAAACCAGCGAAAATGGAGGCCCACCAAGCCCGAATTTTCTGGTTAGGGTTTTTTGAAACCTGGGATTTTCTTGACGGCTACGTTTCTAAGAGAAGCATGACTTTTGGCTAACTTTGGACAATTGTTTGAAGGGTCAAACGGACTCGGATTGACGAGCCGTTTTTTTCTACGCGTTCACCGTTGAACACCCTTCGAATTGATAGGTTGTATCAATCATGAAGCTCAACGATGAGTGAGTTAAAATTCACGGAAGTTTGCACTTTGTGAAGTGCAAACTAACTTGATTTTGATTAACTCAAATTAATAGTCCCACATCGGATTTTGAGAAAGGTGAGTAGTCAGCCGCCTATATAAATAGGGGTCTGCTCTCCTCCTCAAAACTCGTCCCAAGCTCTAGATCTGAGCGGCTCTCGTAAATGTTGGAGCACGCTCGGATCTAAGCTAAATTAATATTTCTCCTCTCCCTATAAATTTCTGCCTTGCTCCTGAGGGCTCTAGCAAAGCCGCAAAGGAGTTCGGATTCAGATCCGAAATCTAGGCGGAGGTTTCACTCGCGTGAAACTTTCTTCAGCGTGTGGTTGGCTCGGCGACACGGGATTGATCGCCTCGGGATGCAGAGCGGTTCGAGGAGCAGTTCGGGGCGCGGTTCAAGGAGCGGCTCGGCGTGGGACGGGAGCAGCTCGGAAGACGGTGCGGAACATCTCGCCTGCCCCAGGGCTGAGATTCCGGGTATGTGTTTAAGTTTTCATTTAATTATTCGCAGTAGTTAGATCCCTCTTGGGGTGGTCAGATCCACCCCAAGTTGGCAGAGTTCCTGGCTAATAAGGTCTGGTTCCTTAGGGTTGCATGTTAATTAGATTAACATAAATTTTTTTTCCGTTGCATTTCTGTCTATGTTCCGTCCGACTTAGGACGGGACTAGAGTTTTTGTGCCCTTAGGGTCCTAGAAAACCCTGCATTGGTATCAGAGCCATCTCTGTATGCTGATCTAGGACTGCGAATTTATTATTTGAATGCTTTTACAGAAAAATGTTTTCTTTAAATTTATGCGATAAATTTAAATTTTTTTTGTTTAAAAATTTTATATGATAAATTTTAAACATGAAAGTTTTAAAATGGAATTTTTAAATTTATGTGATAAATTTTAAAATTGTTTTAAAGCTTTAAAACTTTATGCGATAAGTTTAAAATGTTGTTTAAAATTTTATGTGATAAATTTTAAACATGGAATTTTTTAAATGATATTTTAAATTTATAAGATATTTTTAAAAACTGATTTTAAAATTTTAAAATTTTTATGCGATAAATATTTTAAAGCAGCATGCAAATGTTATGATTTTTTAAACAAGCTTTTACTTTATGAGATAAAATAAAATGTTTTAAAAATCGTATTTTTAAATTTAAATGTTAAATTTAAGTCTGCATGCTAAAATTGTTTATGCGATAAACTTTAGTCTATTTAATTGTTAAATAGTTGTACATTTTTTATGCGATAAAATTAGTGTAAATTTTTAATGGCTATGTCTTCTTGTCCCTTATTTGATAACACAAGACAACCCTTTAGGTTAGCCATTAAATAATGATTAAAATTTATTACTTGAATTTTAATGACATTCTGTGTTTTAATAAAACATTAACAACACTTCAAGACCTAATTCCTGATTAGGGTAGTCCCTTTAATGTATTTGTAATTCTAATTGTTATAATTAATTTTCATTAAAGGACTTCGCTTTTAGCGTTGTTAATAAAATTTATTAAAATCCCAATAATGATTAGGATAGCACGTGAACCTTATAGTTGATAAGGACTTAATAAAAGTTATTAAACAAATCTTAAAATTTTGAATTTAAGGATGCAACTAGTTGATAGGATTAATTAGTTGTTAATAAAAGCTGTTTAGTCTATGACACACATACAAAAATGACAAGCTTCATTCAATGGACCATGATCCAGTCAATGTGCTTGGCTAAGAGTTCTGGGTCAACTCTTGCTAGTACAAGGGGCAGTGATCCTGGCTTAGTCAATTCCCTGGCTGTGTTCCGCTGGACCGCAATGTTGCGAATCATGATTGTATGACACCCTGGACTATATCTAGTCAATGCGTTATAAATCTTATTAAAGATTAATTCGTATCCCTCCTTGATTTTGGAGCTTGGTAACTCAAAGAAGACAATTATAGTTGTTGAGTCTCCTCAAGCTGTGACTTGTTTTTTTCTTTAAGGAACAAACTCCAACATACATGTGATGTAGTCTAGACTTGACCCAAATCGATGCGTCGGGTCTCCTCGAGTATCGATTTAAGTCAAATCTGGACACGAAATCAAGGGTCTGACTAGACCAGTCATTATGATTTGTTGAGTCTCCTCAAGATCATAAGTGACTG
Source organism: Scilla litardierei (assembly GCA_030789695.1). Classification (NCBI taxonomy): domain Eukaryota; kingdom Viridiplantae; phylum Streptophyta; class Magnoliopsida; order Asparagales; family Asparagaceae; genus Scilla; species Scilla litardierei. The sequence continues at coordinate 219,867,098 of CM061133.1, forward strand.
TGGGTAAAAATCGACAGGGAATCACATGTGATGTGATTGACCAAGAGTTAGTCTACCAGTCATGGAACCAATCAACTTGTTAAGTCTCCTCAAGGTTGTGAGGTTCGGGATGATTGGATCCATCTTTCACTAATTTTTAAATTCGATTAAATCGTTCTTTATTAAGCTTTAAAACGATCATAAAAATAGTGGGAGGATATAGATAGATGAAAGCCAATCTACCTATATTTAATATTGAACATATGCAAAAACTAGGGCAAGACTATGTTTACCGAAGGAATCAAAATATAATATTGGAATAAGTTAACTGGTCAAATAGTTGATTGATTGAATATCAAGTTAAATTCTAATTGATGGAATTAAACTATATTCTCGTTGACATTAAATGACCTTCTAAAGAACAGACTTAAGAAATATGATTTCATTAAGTTCTGGGTCCAACAAATAAATTAAAGCTACATGTAACTCTTCTCTATATGAGGCAGCTTGAACATATAGGATATTCGAAGTATGTTTCTCCCTACAACTTGTCGAGCTACCCTCAAGGTTGTATGGACAAATAATTCCGATCCGCAAAGTTCAAGAATTCGATCAAACCGTTTGAGTCGAATACGAGTGCATGAGCGGTGCAAGACTATGTATCCCAACCGGATCTTGAGACAAGCAACTTCTTGAGCTAAACTCGAGATTGCAAAGCTCAAGCGTTTGGATACATAAGATGCTTGCATAGCTATTTATGTTGGGTTAATTAATATCTAAATGTGATTTAGAAAAGGAAGAAGGCACTCCGGAAAGTCAATTGAGAAAGTTAGTTTAATTTATCATTAGTAAAGGCATAAGTAGGAGGAAATGAAAATGTGACATATTTTGATGTCACGATTTCAGAATAAATAGTTATACAAAAACGTCTAACACATTTTTTTGACGAATGTCGTCACCTTGCTTCGGAAGCAATGTTTTGTGTTAAGTAATTTGTAATAACTATATATATATATATATATATTAAATGTTAATATATAAATACACAAGATAGTAGCAAACTTATATAGTAAAATAGACTAGGCCATGTCGAGAGACTAAGCTTCACAAGTCACATAAAGAGGGGTCTGACCTCTCGTATTATGAAGTCTACGGACACTTGTGAATCTTATCCTCTCAGATATAATGGCTGAAAACCATCTGTAAGACAGTGGAAGAATGAGTTGTCGAACTCAGTCTCGTACATACTGATGTACCCGAGTCTATTTTAACCAAAATAAGTTATTCGTATATTTTATTAAGACACGTGTTCTTGATGAAACACAAGTCTGATAAAATAAAGAACGAAAAGTAGAAAGTATTTAAACTGATTCGATTAGATCGAATGGTCAAATACTTAGCTACATAAAATCTTGTGTAATTAAAAGAAAATGTGATTTTCTCTCAGGTCAAGTCTGTTAACACATCCGTGTGTTAAAATGTATGAATCACACTTAGTGAGACTTGGTGCGATACATAGTAAGTGACTCTGAGTTAAGTCCTCTCTCTGGGTTAAGTCCCAGATCGTAATGCCTAGGTTTTGATAATGTCCTATGAGGACATTGTCAATAAAATATTCATTAAATCGATCATTAAAGAAGTTGTATAATTACTCGAATTTCGTGAGACGAATTGTCGAGTTAGACATCATAACTGATGATGACTTAGTCAACTTCCAGGATGAAATTCAGAGTAGTAACTCCGATTTAAAACTTGATGCAATCAGAATAGGTCCGTGTGCGTAAATAAATTGGAGAATTTAGTTTACGTACCCAAGGAAAATGTTTCCTCACTTTCTGCAAGTAAATCTTTAAGTTGAAAGATTGGTGCAGAAAGAGAATAGTAAAGTACAATCTTGTTGATCGAAAATGGTTTTCACCCTAATTTCTTTAAGACGGATTAGTTGAAATCGTCTCGCCAACAGATGTGTACAGATCTACTCGGACCTAACCCGATGTAAAACGCTCATGTTGACCATGAAAATTGGAGCATTCACTTATAAGTTCGTTTTTCTAAATATGATTTAGACGGACCAACTTATATGAATTAGCCAGAGAGTTTTCAAGGTCAGTGGGAGCGTATAAATTACATGCAAGGCATCAAAGAGATGGAACATATATTTTGATTAAGTAATCAAAGAGTTTGATACTTTATCAGAAATAGATATGAGCCATTTGAAATGACCATTAACAAATTTAAATTATTATCGTAAGGTACGATGAACTGGATAAGATCCAAGTAAATAAAATATTATAGATTCCGTAAGACCAAGTGAAGTATTTGAATGAGATTCAAATGGTTGGTCTAACATGAACATAGAAACCCCTTAAGTCTATAGTGTAGACGGTTTTAGCAGATCCACTCACGAAGGCTCTACCACATGAAGTCGTTAAAACTTATGTGTAAAAACAGTATAAGATACCGAGATAAATGGGCCTGAGTGCAAGTGGGAGATGTTGAGAGAAGATGCCTTCGAGGCAATCTATCTCTGTGTGTGAATAACACAAACATCTTGTTCAAAATAACAGTAAGCTGTTTGGTAATAATTTATCTAAGTTATGTTATAATGTAGTTAACATTAGATATTAACTTAGGTAAAGTCCTGAGACTTTATGCGAGGTCAAACATGTATCGAGATGAGTATCTCGATCATGGAGAAATGTTTGACCGTCTGTAGCATAAGTCTAAAAGGGTTCGTGGTCGTAGATGTTTCGAGACAAGGATATCGAAACATCGGATAGACTATTGTGTCTTAGTCTTCACAGTTTAGCGGTGACGATGATCTCATGATCGCTTGACTTGGCGAAGTCGTAGACGAGACACATGTGCTCATTAGAGAATGAGTTCACTGAACGATCCACAAGAGTTATCATATGGTTATATTGACCAATCTGTCAATGATGACTCTGAGTGATGATAGGCTAGTTGGTCTTTTTGACTTGAGGTCATTTTGACGAACCTGTGCGTGAACGGAGCCACTTAGATCAAATGACCTAGCTTCGAGGCAAGGCCTGTCGAAAGGTCTTTGATTGGGTGACACTTGAAGCGCATGAGGAGAGTAATGACCAAGAGAGGATTCGTCTCTCCCGGTCAATGGAAGTTAGTGTCGTAGGGTTAGTTCGGTCTTTAGTAAAAACTCTGGCCAGAGTATGTTGGAAGAAGTCCAACATTTTTGACTAAAAGATCGATAGAAACTAACCGAAGTCAAGTTATTGGGGTTGACAGTTTGACCGTACCCTAGACTTGATCTACACGACATAGTTTAGACGAAAAGACTATAACTGCGGAATTCATCACAGAAACAGTCAGGGTGGTCCCGACAATACTCATGTCAATGAGTCAACCACATAATGATGATTCCTGAAGCAGGGACGGCAACCACTGCTTGTGGTCACTGACGTATAGGGCTTCGATCCCAACCTATTGTAAGGGTCAGGCTGTAGGGTCTCACACAGAGTGCGATCTTCGTCTAGTAATAGGTAGAAATTAGTTAGGGAGAATAATTTGTATTTGATGCAATGGATAAAATATTGCAAAAGATGTTTGCAATCATCTCCTGCGTTCGGGATAAATGATCCTGAGTGCAAGTGGGAGATGTAGAGGAATATGCACTCGGATCATTTGTATTTGATGCAAATGATAATTTAAGCTTAGATAGGGACTATTTTGCATTTGATGCAAAAGAGATTAAATGTGTCTTAAATTGTTTAAGACTATATTTAATTAAATAAACGCGTTGAAAAGGTTACCTAGATGACGTGATCGTCCCGCTCTAAGCGCAGGTTCAAACCGCGTCAAAAACGGAGTCCAAATGCACAAGTTATAGCCAAAACAAGTCAGCCCAAACTGTTGGGCTGAAACCAGCGAAAATGGAGGCCCACCAAGCCCGAATTTTCTGGTTAGGGTTTTTTGAAACCTGGGATTTTCTTGACGGCTACGTTTCTAAGAGAAGCATGACTTTTGGCTAACTTTGGACAATTGTTTGAAGGGTCAAACGGACTCGGATTGACGAGCCGTTTTTTTCTACGCGTTCACCGTTGAACACCCTTCGAATTGATAGGTTGTATCAATCATGAAGCTCAACGATGAGTGAGTTAACATTCACAGAAGTTTACACTTTGTGAAGTGCAAACTAACTTGATTTTGATTAACTCAAATTAATAGTCCCACATCGGATTTTGAGAAAGGGGAGTAGTCAGCCGCCTATATAAATAGGGGTCTGCTCTCCTCCTCAAAACTCGTCCCAAGCTCTAGATCTGAGCGGCTCTCGTAAATGTTGGAGCACGCTCAGATATAAGCTAAATTAATATTTCTCCTCTCCCTATAAATTTCTGCCTTGCTCCTGAGGGCTCTAGCAAAGCCGCAAAGGAGTTCGGATTCAGATCCGAAATCTAGGCGGAGGTTTCACTCGCGTGAAACTTTCTTCGGCGCGTGGTTGGCTCGGCGACACGGGATTGATCGCCTCGGGATGCGGAGCGGTTCGAGGAGCAGTTCGGGGCGCGGTTCAAGGAGCGGCTCGGCGTGGGACGGGAGCAGCTCGGAAGCCGGTGCGGAACATCTCGCCTGCCCCAGGGCTGAGATTCCGGGTATGTGTTTAAGTTTTCATTTAATTATTCGCAGTAGTTAGATCCCTCTTGGGGTGGTCAGATCCACCCCAAGTTGGCAGAGTTCCTGGCTAATAGGGTCTGGTTCCTTAGGGTTGCATGTTAATTAGATTAACATAAATTTTTTTTCCGTTGCATTTCTGTCTATGTTCCGTCCGACTTAGGACGGGACTAGAGTTTTTGTGCCCTTAGGGTCCTAGAAAACCCTGCACGATTCACAGGCGCCTGTCCAAGAGATAGTCAACTGTGTTTTGTTAATCAGTCGCCTGTCTATCTTTAGCCCAATTTTATTTCTCTGTTTAATCTGGCCAGTTGACTATTGTTGGTTTTACAGTCGACTGTCCAATGAAACATTCGACTGTCAATGCTACAACAGTCATCTGTCTTTGAGCCTATTTGATGACTAAACTCTCTGGAAAATCTCAGGGTCTTGACAGTCGCCTGTAGAAGGTATTACAGTCGCCTGTTTAGTTTAACAGTCGGCTGTCTTCTCTTCATCAGTCGCCTGTCCTGTTCTCCCAGACTTTTCTCAGATTTCCTCAACTTACCCAGTTTACGGCCAGTCGCCTGTAGTAGGATTTACAGTCTCCTGTTGGTTCAATAGTCGACTGTCCACGTGGTAAGTTACCGTTATGAATTCTCACCTACCCTCTGCCACTGTGCAGCAGTCGACTGTGAGTTCTTCAACAGTCGACTGTCGCGGGCGCAAATTCTATCCGTTGAGTTTTTCCTCACGGATTTCAAAGGGTTTTTGGTGATTTAGTTTGAAGGGTTTGAAAAACCTATAAAAGAACCATCTACTGTTCCATTGAGAGGCTAGACACTTTGATTATCTCTTGCTCAAACATTCAAGCTTTCATTTTAAAGATCAAAGCTCTCAAAATCCAAAAGCCCTAGAATTCCTATCTTTCATCTCTTGCTCTCCAACCTAGTGTTGAGTATTGGTGTTTCATACCAATCTTATTTTGATGATGATCACAACATTATGTTGTTGCTAATGACTCTCTTGTTTTAGTCTCACAGTTTCATTTCTAGAATATCTTTCTTGGAGACTAAACACTTGGTGCGAGGATGGACATCAAGTGGAGAAGGGCCAAAGCTTGGACTCACAGGATGCCAAAGCTTGGAGATGATGGAAAGCATCAAGGCATCATGATTGAAGACTTAGACTCTAAGGAAAGCAATGTAATCCATATAATATTTCCTTTATTGCTTTCTCTCTCATTTGAGTCTAGGTTAATGTAATGCCTTGATAGATGGTCTACTCATACATGCACATGCATTTAACCATCTTAGTGAGCCTTAGGATTATCATAGAATCTAACCTAATAAGTTCATCTTGACCAAAGACTCATTTGGAGTCTCTGGCTTTCCATCAGTCGCCTGATGAGGGATTTACAGTCGACTGGGTGATTTCCAGTCGCCTGTCGGTCCTTCTACAGTCGACTGATATGCACTGCTCAAGCCAACATTTCTATTGACTCTACTTGAGCTTTACGCAATAGTCGACTGTTGCTTAGTTTACAGTCGCCTGTATATTTACAGTCATCTGTAGATTGGTCAACAGTCGTCTGAGTAGCATAAGTGCAATCTCTGCCTCTTTCTGTTTTTCTCCATCTCCTGCAGCAGACGACTGATGAAGGTTTTACCGTCGCCTGGCTATTTTACAGTCGACTGTATTATTGACATCAATCGCCTGTATGCTTATCTGGAGAAAAAGTACAGCTCTCTGTTTTATTCCATCCCCTACAGCAGTCGCCTGCTGAAGGTTTTACAGGCTCATGTCCTTTTTACAGTCGACTGTATCAACTTCATCAGTCGACTGTCCTGGCTCAGATTATAGCCGTTGGATATTTTCTAGCCGTTGATTAGTCGAATGTCTTTTAATCTTCAGTCGACTGTCGGTGTCGTTTTCGCCCAGTTTCTAGCCGTCGCTGTCTTGTGCTTTTGGCTGTTTTCTTAGGATTTGAGGGTTGATTTGTGGCTCCTATATATATGGGTGTACTGAGTTCATTAGAGCTTCTTGAGGCTATTGAAAATCATAAGAGTTTAATAAGCCACTCTCAAACTCTCTCATTTCCCTCTTTGAGCTCTCATTCCTTTTCATGCATTGAAGTCTAGCTCAAGGGAAATCATCCAAGTGCTTTCTAGCCAATCTCAACACTTGGAGATCCTCTTCCATGCCTTGCATTCATCTATGAGTAAGCATCTCAAGGCATAGGTAAGAGTATTTATTTTACTTGGTGATTCTTGTTCACTAATTCTCTTTGTGGGAATTAGTCTTTCTCTCTTTGTGGGAGTTTATCTCTTTGTGGGATTATGATATTCTCTTAGTGGGAATAACTCTCTTTGTGGGAGTAACTCTCTTAGTGGGAGTTTGGTGTCCTAGTGTAGGGCTAACCCTAATTCTCTGAGTGGGAGTTAGTAATTCTCTAGGTAGGTGTTTTGACCCTCGTGTAAGGTTGGTTGGGTCCTTGTGTAGGGCAAAATCCTCTTGGTGGGGTATCTCCTTGTGAGATTTGTATTCACTTCTCTTTGTGGGATTATAGTGAATATTGGTATGGCTGGACGTACCCAAGTTTGGGGAACCAGGGTAAAATCTTGTGTTTGCGTTTGGATTGATTGTGTCAATTATTTCCTCTTGCATTTATTAATCCGCATTTGCAAGTTTAATTTTAATTGGACAATTTTATTGCCATTACACTATTCACCCCCTCTAGTGTGTGTTATTAGTATTGCAAGGGTAAGGCGATCCTTACAATTAGTATCAGAGCGAGGTTATAGCATACTGCAATGATGGCATTCAACGCTACATCTGCGTCTCATGAAGAAGGTCATTTAACCGTTCGACCCCCGCTCTTCAACGGAACTAACTACCCAAGTTGGAAGATCAGAATGATGATCTACATGGAGGGTCATGACCTATGGGACATCACGGAGGTGCCATTTGAGAAGTCCACTACACCTGTGGCTTCAAGGACAAAGGTGGAGAAGGACTCGATCAAGTTTAATGCGAGGGCTATGAATGCATTCCATTGCGCCCTCTCAGCAAATGAGTTCAACCGCATCTCCATATGTAAAACGGCCAACGAAATTTGGCATACTTTGGAGATATGTCATGAATGGACTACAAGGGTAAAGAAATCTAAACAAACTATGTTTAGATCTAAATATGAAATGTTTAAGATGCAAGAAGTAGAAAGCATTTCAGAGATGTTCACAAGGTTCACTGATATCGTGAACGCTTTGGAGGGACTTGGGAAGATGATTTCTCAAGAGGATCGTGTAGAGAAGATCCTTGACTCTCTCACACCTCATTGGGAGTCAAAGGCCAACGAAATTTTGGAGTCATATGACACGTCCAAATACACCGTTGAGGAGTGCATTGGAAATCTCATGGCGTATGAAGTGAAGCTTCAACACAAGAAGGAGATTCAACTATCAAAGCCGGAGAAGCAAAAGGGGATTGCATTCCATGCCAGGGAGGGCCAATCAAGTGGAGGAAGAAATTCCATCAAGAAGCTCCTATTGAAGAAGATGAGCTAGAAGAAGCAAGTGGAGAAGAAATTGAGGATCTTACCGAGCAATTCAAGGCTTTCTTCAAATGCAAGCAATGTAAGTCTTTGTCAAAGTTGGCTCCAATTCTAACAAGGTTCCTACTTGTTATACTTGCAGTGAAATAGGTCACTTATCCACCGAATGCCATTCCAAACCCAACAAAGAAACTTACAAGGGTAAAGGGAAGAAGCATTGGAAAGGAAAGTCCAAGTCCAAAAATCACAAGATGGGACTTGTCGGGACTTTTGATGATTCGAGTGAGGATACATCTAGTAACGAAGAAGAGGACGCAAAGGACGATGCTCATGCGTGCTTTGTAGCAATTAATGTTCCTACACCAATCCCCTCTGGCTTAAATGAAGATGAGTTGGAAGCATGGCTCACCTCTTACAACTCCTATGAGGAATCGTGCCTCATGGCTATCGGGGAGAAGTCTTCATCAAGCTCTAGCAAGGAAGAAGTCGATGATGAGATTGAGGAGAAGATATCATACGAGGAGCTTGAATATCGTTTCGGTATGGTTTCCGAAAATGCTAGTAAGTGCATCAACTCGTACAACAAATTAAAAGCAAAATATAAGATTGCTAAGAGTAGGTTGCATGAACTAGAAATTGCTAGTGTAATTCATGATGAAATGCATGATTGTGACACTAGTGAGAGAGACACACTTCTCTCTCAAGTTAAGGAATTGAGCTTGACTAATGATAATCTTGTTGCTCAAAACCTTAGCTAAGAAACTCGCATTCAACAACTTACGTTGAAATGTGAAGAGGAATCCCGTAAGCTCAAAAGCTTTGTGTATTCTAGGGATTCACTCCACGATTTGTTGGAAAAACAACATCCGGTAAATTATAGAGGAAGTTTGGGGTATATTCAAAATGTGGCACCTAAACCACCTCTAATTCTCTTACGGTGCAAGTACAAGAAATATTGCTAAAGCACCTAAGAAGAATCACCATGCTTTCTTGTACAACAATAACATTAATAAGAAGCATGTAGATCATAAAGTAATGAGGAAGAATGAAGACTCTTCATTTTTTGCTAAGAAGCAAAATCCTCATTCTTTGCATGCCAAGAAATTAGTTTCTACACCTTAGCATGCCACATCCATCCCTCTTGCAAATGCAAAACCCTTGCCTAGGAAATCCTTGAGTTTATGGATTCCCACTAAGGTTAGTGTGCAAGAGAGGGATAGTTATATCAACTCTCTAGTTATGGATGGGATCACCTCATGTGATTACATTAGGAAATCAAACTCCTCTTGGGTTTGGTTCCCTAATGTTTAGGTTCCTCACACATATGCATATTGCATGGGTATTGTGCTTAAATATTTTTTTTATCATACCCATTGTTTGTGTGTGTTTCATGATTTTGAAAATGTTTTTCAAATTTATTTTTCATGAAAATGGGAATCGTGGGGAATACATTGACGTACATGCATTTGTTGATCCATATCAATGAGGGAGTTAATATGTGTAAGTTTAAAATATTTTAAAACATATTTTGACTCTCATTTCGGGGTGTGATTGAGATCATTTTTTACAATTGGTTATTTTTTGGTCTCAAACCAAACCCCTTAGATATTGCCAACATGTTTCATGATTTACTTCCTTTTGGCAATATCATTGTGTATCATTGAAGCTTGATTTTGCCATGTCTATTGCTTTGATACGCTTTAGGCCCATGGCTCCGTTATATGTATATCAATTAGTAAAGAGGATTATTTTCCAAGATTATTTTTCTACAATTGGTATTTACCTCAATTGCTAGAGATTGTTAATCTCCTTCTTTATAATTGGTATTAGATCCTAGAAGTCAAAATTTGACCATTTCTATGATCTAGGGGGAGCATGGGATAGTGATTGATACCCACTAAATTTTTCAATTTGGTATCATACATCTCCTTATATCTTGCATATTGTCACATCTTTCATTAAGATGACAAAGGGGGATATTTTTGTTATCCACCTTTTTGACAATGTCAAGGGGGAGAGATTTATGCATTATGTAAATGTACTTCTTGTATTTCATACATATGCATTTGGGGAGAGATATATCTATGGGGAGAGATATATGAGATTGTATAAACCATTCATGTTTGCATAATATTGTCTATTGCAATTGGTTTATGTAATCCATGCCTATTATATGTCACCTTGACTTCTTTTGGTATAATGAGTATTTACTTTTGTTTATCTCATTGTATAATTGGTGCATATAAGTAGGGCGAGCTCATTAGCATTGTGCTTTAATTCTATGTGTTTTACATAATGTGTGTCAGCATCAAAAAGGGGGAGATTGTTGAGTATTGGTGTTTCATACCAATCTTAGTTTGATGATGATCACAACATTATATTGTTGCTAATGACTCTCTTGTTTTAGTCTCACAGTTTCATTTCTAGAATATCTTTCTTGGAGACTAAACACTTGTGCAAGGATGGACATCAAGCGGAGAAGGGCCAAAGCTTGTACTCAAGGGATGCCAAAGCTTGGAGATGATGGAGAGCATCAAG